>OY829329.1:40562638-41165270 GCA_963691655.1 Toxonevra muliebris
GGATTTGGTTTTCATAAAGGCGTTTACCTTTTTGTTATACATAGCTAAAGATTTGATGGCATTTTTGTGGTTACTGAGGCATGCAGCAGCTGTGAATTTGTAAAGCAATATGAAATATCATTGAAATTTCCTGCGGTAAAAATATGTTATTAGTTTTTTGTTGTAAATGTTGTAAATATTATGGTAAGAAATCATTTTTGAATATGTAGTTATGCATTGGATTTTGATCTGGGGTAAGGTATTCATAATGTTTTCGAAGAATCGAAAAGGAGGACGTTTGAATTCCTTCTCCAAGCACATCATTACAATTTATATTTTCGCCTTCTTTAAAATCTTTCCATAATGTTAAGTCAGAAAGAAAAGCGCCCTCTGTGATGGCTTTTATAACTCAAAATACCATAGGCATGACCTATAAAATCTATAGTAGATTTAAGGGGTTCGGCTGGGATAGAACGCTGAAAACAAGTGTTTTTTCCAGATTTTTTATTTTATTGAGAGCGTTTATTGTTAATATATTCAAGAGTTCAAAATAATATTGTTGCTTTACGGCGTCCACTCCAGCGTCTCTTATATCTAGTATGAAAAAAATATTTATATATGGGACATTCTCTGTCAACGGAGACCTTTCCCCTGGCCAAAATTGGTTAAAGTATTTTAGGACATATGTAGGCTCAAATAAAAGTTTATTATCTCTAGTTTCAAATGCCGCACGGCTTTTTTTGATTCGACATGATTCCCCATCAATATGGCGGCTGCAAGTAGACTACCTCACCTTAAGAGATTAGTTTTATCAAGCATACGTTTACCCAAGTCATCATAAAAGAACAGATAAAGCCTTTTTTCGTATATTTTTTCCCGCTGAATATGAATCTAATATTATATTTTTGACGGGAAATGTTACGTGTTGTCCCTAACCTCAAAAAAGGCCCAAAAAGGCTATTTTTCGGGTCTTACGCTTACCCAAGTCATCATGAATATAATCTAATATTATTTTCCACGAGAAATGTTACGTGTTGTTCCTAGCCTCAAAAAATAAAAAATTCCGAAAAACAGTTTTTCGTGTCTCACGTGTTCGAAGTCTTCAGAAAATTTCGCAAAAATCGTATTCTTCATTTTTCATTTCTTAACATGGCTGTAACTAGAGATGCATTTTTCATTAATCGTAACCGCAGGTTAATAGCCATTTTGCGGTTCATCGTAACCGGCGATTATTCCCTCAGTCGTACAATGCGGTTATTGAAAAATTTGTATTTTATTGACTTTCTCGCACTCGTTTGATCTACTACAAAGACCAGAGAAATCTTTTGAACAGAAAATAATAGCTGATTAGTTACATGGATTCGAAACAGTGGCTGTTTGACCAAAATGCCAAAATTCTACCCCCTCCAACTTGGTGAGTTGGGTTCGAAGTGGGTTTACGTAAGATGAAATCACCCATTTATTTAAAAATCAAGAGGTAAAAAGTCCAGAAATAAAAAATATAAAAACTTTAAACTTTAGATGAAATTAAGTAAAAAGGGAAAGAATTGAAGAAATGCTAATAACTAATTAATTAACTAATGAGCAAAATATTTTTTTAAAACAAATGCGATTTTTCAGGCAATACATTAAAAGAAGTTGACTTCTATTTCGGAGTTCCGAATTTGAACTATGAGCTTGATCTAATTAAATATTGGAAAAATAGTGTATTATTTCCCCACTTTAAATCACTAGCTCTCAAATATTTTTCATTGCCTCCAGCTACAGTGCCCTCAGAAATGATATTTTCCACCGCAGGGCTTAAACAAACTATCCTGAGAAATAGGCCATGCTTGTATCAGTTCTTAATTTTAAATATTAATATTTTCTTTTTGTTTTTTTTTTTTTTAATCAAATTAAACCGATATTTCATTAGAGATCAAGTAGCCGACATTGTTTTTTTCTGATATACATGTTAGAAAAAATTGCTACTACTCTTTCTTTTCTTCTCATGAGGAACGTAAGGAATGTCTACTAAAGCGCGGTTCACGCCAAATTGGCACGCTTTGTTGTGGTCACCACGTCGCCCCTAGTTATAAGAACAACAAATTTTTTACTGGGATTTGTTTACAATACCGTTACCGTTAGTTGATAAATTTTTCATATTAATTGATCGCAAGTTGGTGATTGTGTGCACAATGGAAGCTGCAAATAGAAAATTGATTGTGAACAAATTTATTGAAAATCTGTCGTGGTCTGGTTCAAAGATTGCGAAAGTGTTAAATATCTCCAAAAGAACGGTATGTAGAGTTATAAAACGGTATAAAGAAACTCTTAGTGTTGAAAGAGCTAAAAAAGTTGTGAACAAAACGGGAACCACCAACCTAAAATTAAAGGCAAAGATCTTGAGGTCCATCAAAAGCAATCCCGGACTATCGGATAGCGATCGTGCCAAAAAATTCAATATCAGCAAAAGTACTGCTAGACGAATACGCATAAAAGGTGGGCTAAAGTGCTATCGTGCTATAAAATATTCAAATAGAATAGACAAACAGAACTTGTTGGCCAAAAAACGTGCTCGTCTTCTTTATAATAATGTTTTGACCAAATTTAATGGATGCATTATTGTGGATGACGAATCATACGTAATATTTGATCTTAAACAACTTCCAGGTCAAAAATTTTATATGGCAACGAATCGTGGTAATGTACCCTCAAAATTCAAGTACAGAATAAATGGATAAATTTGCAAAGAAAGCAATGGTGTGGCAGGCTATTTGCAGTTGTGGTCTCAAATCCAGGGCATTTGTGACATCCTCTTCTATGCCGTCTGATATTTACATCAAAGAGTGCCATTCGAAACGACTATTGCCATTTGTTCGTCACCACCATTCGCCAGTGAAGTTTTGGCCTGATTTAGCCAGTTGCCACTACTCTAAGAAAACCATGGATTGGTATCAGACAAATAAAGTAGATGTAGTGCCCAAATATATGAATCCACACAATTGCCCCCAGCTCCGACCGATCGAAAAGTACTGGGTTATTACAAAATATAAGTTGAAGAAAAATGTAGGTATTGTCAAAAATGTGAATTCAATGTTACTAAAATGGAACCAAACAGCCGCAAAAGTATCCAGAGCGGATGTTCAAAGGTTGATGGGGTCCATTAAAAAGAATACCCGGAACTTTTTGTACAACAAAGAAATTAAAATCTTTTAATATTATAGTATTAAAACACAATATTAAACTTATCATTTAATGCATTATTTGTTATTCTGAGTGTTCTGGTTAAAAAGATACAGCAACTTTCCTGCGTGCCAATTTTGCGTGAACCGCGCTTTATTGGATGTATAGTGTAGACTCGGTCTTATAATTTAACTCATGAAAAATTGTAATTCGCCCTTAAAAACAAATAGGTCATCTTCTTTTCCATTTTTCTCTTTTTCTCTTTAATTACACAAATGTAATCAATTAAATAGAGTATTCTTGAATAAAATATAGCAAATACATCCTGAAAATATTGCTTATTAATTTAAAGACAATAATCGTAATCGTAATCGTAAAAGCCGTTTCGGGGCATCACTAGCGGTAACATACTTTTAGCGTTACCCAGAAACAACGACGTGAACGTAGTAGGCCTCTGTTTCCTTTGGGGTGCTGAACTACAGTGAAAAAATTAAAAATAAATTTTTTTATCATAAAAATTACAGAAACGGGGGGGGGGGGGGGGAGGGGACACTCAATAGTCAATGATGCAAGAAAATATTTTCTTCTCGATTTCAGTCTTTTCAAGCCGAGAAGAGTACACCTACTTAAGTACAAGGGACAAAATTGCAAATTAAGTTCGGTGAAAACCTATTTTGAATATTCTCGATCCTTCTGGTAAGATTTTCATAAAATTTATCCTATTATTAACTACACACCATTGTGATAGACCATTCAAATCATCTTGAAGAAGTACACAGTCAGAGTATATTTTGATGGTCTTACATATTTTTCATCAAATGGTCATTTATGAAAAGGACAAATAAAGCAATCGAAGATGGTTTCCTGAATAACTAAAAATTGTCTTATTGCCAATGCGGACAAACTGTTTGTGGTCTGTCAAATAGTTTTTGAACCACATTAATAATGTTGAATAAAAACCCATGAGGCTTAGCTTTTTTAATAAAATAGAGTGTTGTACTCTATCGAATGCCTTTGCATTATCAGTGAATGCCACATCGACTTGATTGCCACCCTCAACTTCAGTCTTCAAAAAATGGGAGAACAAAACCAGATTGGTTGTTGTCAATCTGCCACTTATAAATCTGTGCTGACATTCGGATATGTGATTTTTTATTTACCAATATATCCAATTTTTTCAATTGATTCATATATTTTACGAAGAAGTGGAAGTTTGGATATTGGTTTATACTTTGTGATATTCTACTTAGAACCTTATTTATGAATTGGTAATAAGTAATAAAACCTACTTTCCAACCTTTCAAGAATTCACCATTGGCCAAGCACATATTGAAAATTTGTATTAACGGTTCACACAGGTTATATACACACATTTTTATGTGGAGCAAACATATTACAAATATCTTCTTATATTATCAGAGCCAAGGCCGTATTTAGGGGGCTTGGGGTTCTGTCACCCGCCCCCTCCCTCCCCCCCCCCCCCGAAATGTGGAAACTTTATTCTAATTTTTTAGATTAATTGCCAATGGATGGAAAAAAAGTCAAAATAAAATCTATTTAACGATATTTTTTACTTCCATCGGTTTTTTATCTAAAAAGTCAAATATAAAAAAAAATTTGAAATCTTAGTTACACTAAGCGATCAAAACCGATTTGTTTTCTTCGACATGAGGTTTGACTACGGATTCAAAAAGAGAAGGTGATACTGAGCACTCCTGCATTCATAGTTTTTCTGGGTCAGTAACTGTTTTTGATTTAAGGCTTCGTCTTGAATCAGTTTGAAAAGTTTAAAAATTAATAAAAATAGAAAAAATTATAAAAATAATTGCTTGAACTCCATTTTTTTCCTAAAACATTACGTGATGGGAAGTTTTTGAGCTTAGATTCGTGTTCAACGTAAAAAATTCTTTCGCAAAAACTCCACCTTATTAGCAAAACCCATCTTAAAATTAATTTTATAACGCATTATTGCTCAGAGCACCACGACTACAAAGATCTCTTTCAATGCTGTGACTTCACAAATTTAGGGAATATAAGCCACCCTCATCCGGGTTCCTTATCATTGATAATGGCTCAAATTCCCAATGATGATCATTTGAAAAAAATGAGCCTCTACTATTTTTGGTAATTTTTTTGAGGTTGGGTACATCATCAGAAGTGGGAAGTCAATGAGTTAATGAAATTATGTCCCTCACGATAAAAAAAATGCACTAGAATGCACATTGAATAATATTTATTTGAAAAAATTTAATTTGATTATTCTGGGAATTTTTTATCACTTTTGGCCATTTTTTGAGGTTAAGATTAAAAAAAATCGGAAAATTTTTTTCTAAAATTTTAATTTTATAGGGTCCATCAAATGTATCATTGATTTAATTTATTGTATTTAAAAATCAGTTATTTATGAATATTTTCTTCGAATGAAAACCCCCCCGAAAAAATATTTTGGCTACGGCCCTGATCAGAGCCTTTATCTAAATAAACCATACCTTTAGGAAAATCGTACGACTTCTTTTTCTGATGCAAGAAGGTCAAAAATGTTTTAGAGTTATTCTTAATATCATATTCTTATTCTTTCGCGATGGATTAAACTTATATTTCTTGAATTTTGCGTTCATAATTTTTTTTTAAACCATATTGGATTCACATTTCTTCTTACTTTCGAATTGAAACAAAATTAACCAAAGTTTCATTAATACTTAATATTCAGAGAAGAATTCTATTTAGAACATTAATAGTAATACGATTAATGGTTGATTTAAGCATTTTGTCAACAATTTCATCCCTCGAATTTTTAAAAATATCTTACTTAAATAAATCTTACATATTTCAAATGGTAAAATATATATAAAATGAAATTTAATGATCTACCGAAGAAATTATTACTCCACACGTTTTTGCAAAACGTCGGAAAACATAAATGCCAAATCAGTTGGTTGCTTTCGCTCTTCACTGTGCACGTTCCTTTTACTTGTGACTTGCATCTGATCGAAATGGTTCAAAATTCAAATCGGAACAAAAACGTAAAAATAACTATATTATTCTAGTTTTTTTCATGCCATTAGTTTGGTGTAATAGAAAAGGACTTAAACTTATGAAACAATTCAAAATACAGTTCAATTTACCTTTTTTTGTGTTGATTGTGATGGCTTTGAAATGTACCGCACTTGTTTTTAGAAAAAGTTTTTTTTTTTTGAAAAATCTAACAAAACAAAAATTGGAAATGACCTACTTTTTTCGAGAACTTTTGACCTAGGCATTTAGAAAATTATTCAATTTCCTTGCTGTATTGGCTATCAAACTTGTGTAACGTTAAAGACCAATTTCGCTGAAAAAATTGGACTTTGTGATTCGACATAAAAACATAATTTACTGTTCTCAGAAACCACTGGGCGGGGCATAGAGTAGCCAGACGTACAGATTTAGCCAGTACACGCACTGATTTTCTTGGATTTTTTTTAAAAGTACTGATTTTAAAATTTTAAAAATGAAATCAGTATGCAAACCTAGCTATTTTTGGATTTTGCATTATTTTAGTACTGAGTTTTGTAATCCTAATAACATTTTTGGTCTTTTTATATAAAATGTATATCTATTTTAAGTTCTTTTAATAAAAACTATACAGAAATATAGGTATAGACAAAGACTTGCCTTAATGAGTTTATAAAGTGAGCTTATAATCAAAAGTAAAAATCTATATATACCTGGAAAATGTACTGGTTTGTACTGATTTTTGTATTTAATTCAAGTCCAATATACTGATTTTTTACATAAAAATAAATATAGTTCCATACAATTTATAAAAAAAAAAAATCGAGTAAACAAGACTTTCAAATTTCGTCAGTCGATCTGAAAATGGTTGTACGTCAATGAAGTATTTTAAAAACTTGTCTAACTTAATGAAAAGAAAAAAATGAGTATCACGTATTCATAGACTAACCATAG
This sequence comes from Toxonevra muliebris, assembly GCA_963691655.1. Taxonomy (NCBI): domain Eukaryota; kingdom Metazoa; phylum Arthropoda; class Insecta; order Diptera; family Pallopteridae; genus Toxonevra; species Toxonevra muliebris. The sequence continues at coordinate 40,569,728 of OY829329.1, forward strand.
ACTAAAGCCATTTACAATGGAGCGAGGACGCTAGGCGTGTTTCGAAGTCGATTTTGGAAACGAGAGCACTGGCGAGACGAGTGTTCGCCTCTCTTCATTGTATATGCGCACATTAAAACACATTGAAAGAAAATTTGTCGACGTAATGCTTAAAGCAGCAACTACAAAATGAAAAAAAAATCGCTTAAAATCGCCAACCTGGCGAGAAACTAATTTTCTATATACAACCCAAGCTTTCAGAAAAACTTAGTTTCATCAATTCCTCAGATAATAAACCCGAAACACTTTATAGTGTTATAAGTAGCGGGGTGCAAAATACACCCCGCGCGTATGACGGCGGATTAAGAGCACTACAATGTGATATTGAAAGACTGGTTTTTGGAAACCAGTGGAAAACAAACAGAACGATGTTTTTATAAATAAATAAACATTTGTTTTTTTCACCTTCTAGCAATTTTTAGTTTTTTATTGCATCTAATTTTCTTGTTTCTCAAAATAAAATAGATGGGTAACGTTATAGACTTTTTCGTGTAACGTTAAAGACCGGACATTTTGGATCTTAGAAGTGCAAGAGAAATATTTTTTTGGCATTATTTTAATTTCAGTAGTTTACTTGATCCCTCATATTCGATACAGTGCCTTAGTTTGGGTTTTTTCGTTGCTACTTTCGCTAATTTGTAGAGCTAAAAATGTAGAGCTACCTCGCAATTCACTTAGGCCTTGAGGCCTATTTTCATCTCCATGGTTTGGTTTGATGGGATATTTTCGACATATTTGCAAATATATGCGTACGACTGTAACGTTAAAGACCAAAAAATTGGCCACATTTATTTTTAACTTTGATATTTATAGGTTTAAGAATGGGAATTAACACCAAAACTGACGGACCATTTTCGCCACTTAAAACAAATCCCTTAAACTTTAATAAAAAAGTATGGAAATAGCTCTACTCGAAGACTTTTTCTGCGATAAGAACATTTGCAATCTGAATCTTCACTACCGATATTTTTTTTTTTAAATTAGATTGCCGATATTGCAAGTTTCAGAGAAAAAATGTGGTCTACGAATTACATAAAGCTCAAAATTCAAATTTCTTAAATAATAAATACTGTAATATAATTTATGTATTTATAACTCACTGAACAATGTTTGACAGTAAACCACCCACGCTGAAGGATAACCATAATTTATAAAATACCAACAATGCGTTATAGCAAAGTGATGACGCTAATTAGAGGAGAACAATGAAAACATTAAACAGAATATGGGAAACATGAAATTCATAAATAATAAATAAAATATAAATAAACCAGCATATTTATGTATCAATCAAAAATATTGTAATGCATTGAATTTAGCATGTCTTTGGAACTTAAATAGGTACGTCATTTTGGGGGTACTGGCAATTGTGCAAAAGATGTTATTCGATACTATTGCGCTAATTTGATACTTTTTTCTGCTGTTCCTACTGATATTCAACATATTTTTACATAATTTTTCATAATTCTACTGATTGCTTATTTCTAAAAAAAAAAGGAAGAGGGCAAAGAAACAAAAATTATAACAGAATAAACCCAACAACAAACAACTGGAAAATTTACCAGAATGGAATATGATATATTATCCTTTTTTGTTTTTGAATATGTAGTATATGCATGTTTATATCTATGAGATACTTTGTTTTTCTTTTCCATTGTATCTTGCATATTATTATCAATCGAGACAGAGGTAGAGAGGTTGAGGTATTTAATGTCTGCGGGCAGTACATATTACTGACAATATGTGTTCGATGAGGCATAAAGATATCTTCTTCTTCCTCTTCTTCTTCTTTCTTTACATTATTATTATTATTATCATACTTACAAGTGATTATAATATTTCACCGTTATTATTTTATAGCAGCCATATTGGTTAATTTCGATGGAAAGAAATGCTGATGGTGTTGCTGTTGCTATTGCCGTTACTGTCATTGGTGGTAAGGCAATGATGATAATGTTGTCTTCAGCATTTTGGAATTGTTGTTGTTGCTGGTGAAACTGCTGCTGCTACTTGCTACTGCTGCTGCGGGTGACGACCACACATTATGCTGTTCTGACGGTTCTGTAAAAGTATGCAGTATGTGATTTCCATACATACATACAAAGGCATATTTTTCCCACATCTAGCAGTAGATACTTTGACCATAATACAAGCATTTATCATTTTAATAAGCAGCAGGTGACAGCAGCTGCTGCTTATTGCTCGAAATTATGAGAGTTTGGTGACAGTTGTGGTGATTTTTTGTTCACAATTTATAAAATTGAAGACTTGTGAGAAATATCAGTAATTTTTTTCAACGTCTGTTGTTATAAGTACACAATATTTGAATGATTTCCACCTGTAATTGAAATTGTTACATTTGATCAAATATTAATGAGCACAAAAAAAAAAAAAAAATGAAAGAACAATGAAATGGCAGGAACAGCAACAATAACAACAACAACAGAATAATAATAATGAAACTAAATTAAACAAACACAAAAACAAAAACAATATCATATCGTATCGCATTATAGCTCGAAGTATGTGGTGTAAAAAGCAAACAAAGCAGCCTTGCAACAAACAGGAAAAACTAAGATTCACATCCGCATCATCAGGATATGCTAAAAGTGCACAACAGAAGAAATTCCAACCGAAGCAACTACAGCAACAATATTGGCACAAAACAAAAAGAAACAAAACAAAACAAAAATATACAAAGGAACAACACTCGTACATGATGATCAAACACATACCAAAAACCGCAACTTATGCACGTTTCCTTCAACACACGATTGCAACACGTAAAATTAAAATTAAAATGAAAATTTGAAAAATAAGCATAAAAGAAAAAGAAATTAAAATTTCTTGGAAGAAAGTTGCTGCTACTGATGCTGGTGCTTTATATCCTGGCTCTGGCTCCTTGCCATGGTTGTGATGCTAGTGGTGTTGCCAGTGGTGATGGCGATGGTGGTGAGTGTAAAAAGGATTTATGCATATGCAGCGTCTTAGGAAAAATCATGAATATCATATTCATATTCATTCGCATACAGGTTATGCCAATGAATCCGTAACAAGCATTTCATATGCAACAATGAGATTTAGTTGCATTCGTTGTTTCCAGCATTTATTCAAATTTCTGCTACACCTTGTATATCCAGCATATTTTTCTTAGCATTATTAATAGTTTCCTGAAGAAAGAAAGAAAAAAAAAACAATGTTTGGGGTTTCGGGGGAGGGATACTGAGACGGAACGTAGACATTGTTAAGGTTTTTGTGAAAATTTTCGTAATTAATTTTCTGGTTAAAATGATTTCATATATATGTGAGTAATGGTGTGAGTGTGTGTGTGGGCATGTGTGCACAATCAGAAAAGACGCAGAAAAAAGTGTTCAAATACAATATAAAGGAATACATACATACTTACTACATACATACATATATCAAATATCAAGTAGCAACGGAATTACGAAGTCTCTGTATGGTGGCACTTGAGGGTATAAATTTGAAGAAAAGATTTTTTAATAAAAAATTTAATTATTTTTCTGCAAAAGCTTTCACCACACTATCTTAGATCAGTACTCGTTTGCACATATTTTAGGAATTTATTGATAAATCACTTTACTTATGTAAGTTTTACTTCCTTGAATGATTTTCCTAATCATATTGACTATCAGGGGTAAAAAGGGAAAACAGCCTAACTCAACTTAAGATGGTAAATTTTACACTAGAGCAAATAAATAATTTTTCTTTGATTGGGTTTGAATCAAAGCTCGATTCATACGAAATTAAATTTAAGCTGTTATTCTTTTTTACCAAAGAAACTTATATACAAATGCTTGGAAATAAATAATAGCAGAAATTTTTAAATATTAATATCTGCATGAAAATTTGAATCCCCTTTAAAGTTCAGAAAATTTTAAAAATTATAATATTTTCTCTTATTTTTTTAAAAGAATAACTTTTTAAGAATGTCTCTTATCTCTTTTGTTGATCCAATAAAATAAATCATCGATTAATCTGAAATTTGGTGCATATCTTTTAAATTAAATAAACTGCCGGATGAGCGAGGGATTTTTTATCCGATCATACTAGATAAGTAAGTCCAGTTTATGTGACAAAAATTGCGTTTTTAATTCTCAGCAGCTTCCATTTTGATAAAAAAAATTTTTACAAATTAACTGACGAAACATTTTTTTATTTTTGATTACACTGGAATACAAAATTTCACTTTAAAAATATAACATGAACCAAAGTATGTTTTCTAAACTAAATCGAGGACGCTGAACACGAAAATCATATTAATTTTTTTTCTATGTGTAAGTTTTCGAGATATGACAAAATAACGGTTTTTCAGGTTACAGTTTTACTTACAGGCTAATATCTATTTACCTATAGTATAGTATAGTATAGTATGTATATCATAGAAATTATAATTATATTACGCTTCTTATACTGCTAAGTTTGTTAAAATCGGATTATAAATGACTGAGATATAAATGTACAAAGTTAAATTTCCGTGTGATTTTTGAGAAATTTTCACACAAGTCGTGGGGTAAGTTTTCTTTCTCACAAAAAGTAATCACAAAACCTGATGTTTAATTTTTTTAATCGATCGATTATTTCATTACAAAAGTTTTAAGCATAAAACGATAGCATTCGGACCAAAAATGACAAAGTATCCAATGATTGAGTAAAAATAAAATATTCTCGAAAATTCAAAATTTTTCTCAAAATTCGTTCTGGTCCAGAAAATGTTGAGCCACCACTTAGGTTAGGTTAGGTTGGAGTGGCTGTCGAGAGACACACTTAGGCCTGAACGGCCCATTGTGATACCACATAGTTGGACCTACAGTTTAACGCCGATTCCGAACGGCGGTGTGGCAATTTTTTATCGGCTTGGTGGTTTTGCCATTACCAACCAAGGTGTGTACTTGTACACTATCTTATAATTCTCATACACTTCATATTGATAGTGAATATAAGAAAGTAATGAAAATTAACCACCCGACGAAGACGGGAATCGAACCCGAACCTTCCAGATGAAAGTCTAGTGCACTATCCACTAGGCCATCGAGGTCGCCACCACTTGAACTTTTACAATTTTTCGCTATCGGGTCTTCCGTGATGAAGAACCAGCAGTAGTCTGCCATCATGCCCTCATCCCTGAAACTTTGATATCGTCTTTCGATTTCAGCCATATCTTGGTGGAACCGTTCGCCCTGCTCGTCACTTTCTGCACCCAGATTTGATGGAAAAAAGTCGAAATGGCTGAATAAAAATCGCATCTTGGGAGTGATGAATTAGGCATGATTGTCAGTTTTATAATTTCTCAAAAATGTTTGAACAACATTCGCAAATGCTTCCCATGCTTTTCGTTTTGACTCACTCAAACATTTAGTAATCCAGCATTGTCGAACAATTTGTGGATTTGAGGTTCAACGAATACGCCCACTTTGATTTTTTATAATGACAATCTCGAGAACGCTCTTCGTAATGATTTCATTGCGCTAGCGTTATTTTTCAACGCTCCAACGGAATTCTTCATGAGACCAAACATGATGTGGAGGGACGAAAGAATGATTTGGATTTTATCGACGAGTGCATCGTTAATAACATTTTGACCCCCGATGTATGTTGGTTTCGCTGCGGCCAAACATATTTGAATAATAGCGTGCATGAAAATTTCAAGTGGTTCATGATTTTCTAGACCAGAACGAATTTTGAGAAAAATTTCGAGTTTTCGAGAATATATTACTTTTACTCAATCCTTGATTACTTTGTCATTTTTGATCCGATTGCTATAGTTTTATGCTTAAAATTTTTGTAATAAATGGTTTAACAATCAAATAAATAAAACTTTTGATTTTGTGATAATTTTTTGTGAGAATTTTTAGCCCACAACTTGTGTGAAAATTTCTCAAAAATCACACCAAAATTGAACTTTCAACATCTATATCTCAGTCATTTATAATCTGATTTCAACCAACTTGACAGCATTATGATAGATCGGTAGAAGCTATAGGTAATGAGATATTAGCCTGTAAGTGAAACTGTAACCTGAAGACCCGTTATTTTGTCATATCTCGAAAACTTACACATAGAAAAAAAATTAATATGATTTTCGTGTTCAGCGACCTCGAATTAGTTTAGAAAACATACTTTGGTTCATGTTATATTTTCACTGTATTCCAGTGTTATACATTCTTAACGGAAACGTCTATAACTCCGATAGGAATCAAGTTTTTTCAACCATGTTTTTTTATAAAAATATTTCTGAAATATTTTCTGGTTTTACTATCTCTGTGAAGCTCAGTAGACTTTGCAAAATAACCGACACCACCAATTGACAGATTTAATGGGAGCATTCGAGAGAAAGACACTTCTTATTATCTATGGTTCAATATGTGTGGACGACGTGTATCGAATATGATAAAACCCGGAGCTGTATGTAGAGTGCGACAGATTAATCGGCATCGGTATCGGCCTAAAGTTATGGAATCAAGTAAAAACAATTGTAATTAAAATTATTACAAATTAATGTCAACTATATAGACATTAATAGAAAACAACACAAGGTGAAAATAAACTTCTTTTTTATATTATAACAGTCAATTATTTAATTTCGAGTATTAACTTTAATTAAACAGTATTTTTAACTTAAAAATAATTTTCCTAAACAAATTTGATGAAAATACTTGAATTTTAATGTATTTTTTGCTTTTTTTTTTTAATTTCATTTTTATATTTTTGGAGAAATTTTGTATATATCGTTTTTACTCTACGCCCCCTAATTTTGTTTCTTTATGTGAAAAATGTAAACTGTGAAAGTTTCAGGTAAAAATATTTAAATTTAAACGTGCCTCCTCGGACTCAAAGTTTATATCTGAAAAAAAACTCCCGTATTATCAAAGTTGAAAATTGAATTTTATCACATCTTAGAATTTCTGAGATATTACTCTATATTAATAAAAATTTAAACAAATTTGTTTAAGACCAAAATAGACTACAAATCTCGGCACGCTCAAAAATCGAAAATAGAAAATAAAAGTTTATCTACCCGGCATCAACTTTTGGCTGGGAATGGCAAACCTTCAAGAGTAAAAATTGCCTATGCTTAAGCTTTTCACTTCTCCGTTCAGATTCGGTATAAAACTGTAGCTCCCTTCCATTCGTGCATGCAAAAAGTTGGGCTTAAGCCCTGTGTGGGCTGTTGTGCCGACATAGTAGTAGTAGCAACTAGTGTATTACGTCGTTATCACGCTAAAAATGAGATTTGTGGTTCAAATGCTAAATATTTGAATTGCCATGCCATTGTAGCTTCCGCGTGGAAAAAACTTGGATGAATGAAATATTAAGTTTTTACTGTATATATTGGCATCGGCTGGCCGAAAATCGGTATCGCCCAAACTTTTTTTGATAGCCGATCATCAGCATCGGTTCGGCTAAAAACAAACCTAATCGGTTGAACTCTAGCTGTATGAGCTCTGCCCCAAGCGCATAGGAATATATTCTATTCGAGTCTAATCTTCATTGGAAAGACTAGGTACAGTGAGGCCTGACTGGATGTGACCTTACCATTTGGCGCTAGTACGCGCGACAAAGGTGACAGGCGAAACTTTATTGAGGCGGCCAAGACCAAGCATCGTTCCTAGTGTAATTACTGGTAACTATAATAAAATTATTTCACTATGGATGATATACGAACCCCAGTTAGAGAGAGCGACATTCAGCCAATCAACTATTACTTGGTAAGTTAGGCCATTTTGAGGTTAAAGGACAATAAAGCTTTGTAGACAATGTGTTTGTGACATGTTTAAATCTCTATGTGATCTATTACATACACAACAAGGGATACAACAGAATTTAATACATATGTAGATATTGCATTCTTTGGTCTCTCACATGAAGTTGCGAACAATTGAATTACCCAACGATCTGATTGTGCATTATTAGTGTGAATCAAATGTAATAATTAGTTTCCTTTACGATATAAAGTTTGAGTTTGGTATTTCTGGTATACTGGTATAATCGGAAACTCAAAAATAGTACAGATAAAACTTCCAATTCGGGAACAATGACAACTAAAATTTCAGTTTAGAACAATTTTATGGAATACTGCTGAACATATAAAATGGTTTTGAGATGGATCAAAAACCAGTCCAAATGCAAATGAAAATTCAAAAATAAAAATTTGTGTGTGAAAGCGGGATGTTAGTGCTAATGGTAGAACTTGGTCGTTTTTGAACGAGTGGTCATGGTACCTCTCATATAGCTCTAGTACATTTTGTCAGTTTATTTCCGCAACCATAAAAATATGTAAAATATGGTACAAGGATATTGATTGGTAAAACTATAGTAAAAGAAAAATGTGTGAAAAATTGAAAAAGAGGGCGGGGCACTTCCCATATAACCTGAATTTTCATAATTATATCAGTAATTATTTATGGTGCGGTACTAAGATTTGGAATAATAATATGATTTGTTCATAGAATTCTGTAGGCATGACACCGCCTGTGCAACCCTGAATTTAATAAGGTGTAAAATAATTGTGATGCAGTATTGATAGCTGGCACGAGAATTATGGTTAACAGTGGGATGCTGAAAGAAAAAAGTATGGGTTAGAGAAAGTGGGCGTGGCACCTTCCATACAAAGGAAATATTTGAGACGGTTTATCTGAGAGACCATAGCAAGGAAAACATTGAAAGTTTGTTTGTGAAAGCGATATGTTGACAGCAGTTATTGGGAAGCAATAACAAGAAAGGCGATGAAGGTTTGTTAAGATGATAGCGTTAACTGAGGAGAAGTTTAAAACTATTGAGCAAGTGAAAGTGGAAAAATCCCTTGTAAACGAAATAAATTATAAGTGCAAATCATTTGTTATTTAAAAAAATTTGTTGTTTTTCCATTACCCAAACCTTGTTAAGACCGGGCAGGGATGCTAGTTCTTGTAAAAGGATCAAAACAAGAAAATAAATAAGAAATTTCTTAACAGTCTTAAGTTTTTATCAATAATTTTAATTATTTTTGGGAAGGATTGCAGTCACTATAGCCAATTTTGATCCTCTCTACTGATCCCAGCATCTTGGATAGCAGGACAATATAAAATATTACAACAATAATGTCGTTAAAGACTTTGTCTACCATGGGTCCAAAATAATTAACAATGCTAGATTAGGCGAATAATTGCTCTTACTAGCAGATGATACTTCCGCCTAAGCTAAATTTTAAATTTCATAGCACAGTAAATTGGTGAACTTATACACTGGCAATATATACCAAATAAGCGTGATATTGATAAAGTGATTGACATAGTCAAAAGAATAAAGACTAAAATGAAATTTTTTAGCCAGGGGGATTTTTAACTCTTCAGAGAAGATGAAAATCTCTAAGACACAGGTCGATTTTGAGTTAAAAACTTACGATGTAGATTAAATACCGCGTCATTTATTAAACGTTTTACTTAATACATACCATGACCATGTGATTTGCCTACTGGAATCTAAGAATGTATCCGCAGAATAGCACAAGATAAGGCCATCATGAAGTGTAGCGGTCAAGATAGAAAATATGGAAGTACGTACCTATTTACATACAAATAATTTTATTAAACTTCAAATTTGTATATGTATAAAATATAAACTCAGCTCCAATTTTTATAAACACATTTCCACTAAGAATATTTATGTAATCCATTCCCTCTTCAACACTGCATTGCAGAGATTGTGGCGCCATCGATGACTTTGCTGAAAAAGAAATTGAAATTTCTAAACTAACCATTACGGAATAAAAGAATAAATACATAAATGCATGTGAGTATTTTAAAAATCAGTTGTATTACAGTTCTTGTCTATTTTTTAAAATCATTTCTTCGATGTGAGGTATGAAAACTCTTTCTGCGGCAAACTGTATTAATACAAAGAACACACATACATTTTCAAGTATACTCCCAATGGTGGAGAGATGCGTATGAAAATGCATTTTAATGTATTCCACCTCGATCAAAAAGTTCCCAGAATAACCACCGTGTAGTGCTTCCATCGTTCCGATTTGAGTTCTGTTTTTTTTGTTAATTTGGTACATCTGTTGTTGATATTCCTTCTAAATCTTAGCATCATAGCTTGTGTGTGTGCTGGCGTTTTTTTTAAATTTTATTAAATTGTATATTGTATTAAATTTTGCGTAAAAAACGGATTTAATAGTGCGCGAACGTTAGAAATGTTGGAAAAGTGTTTCGGCAACGATTCTCTAAAGAAAACGGTCGTTTACCAGTGACATGAGCGGTTCAAAAGTAGTTGTGAGTCAATCGAAGATGATGAACGCTGTGGCAGATCATAGACATCGAAAATCGACGAAAACGTTGATGAAGTAAAAGAAATTTTGGTCAATAACCGCAAATTAACCATCAGAGAGTATAATTTGGGCGTTATGAGGCGTTTGCGTGAAGCAATTCGCCGAAAGAGACCAGAATTGTGGACAGAAAACTCGTGGATTTTGCACCATAATAACCATGAAAAATGTTTCGAGGATTGGATCAAGCGCTGGCATAAGTGTGCTGCAGTCGATGGGTATTACTTTGAAGGGGACAATATAGATTTAGATGAATAAACTTGTATTTTTAATTTTCGGGACCTTTTTGAGCAAGGTGGTATTTGTGGAAAGTATTTTTTTATACACTCAAGTGCATCTTATTATTTTTTTTTCTGTGTGGGCCGTGGCAGAGCAGAAGTGGACATATTTTTTAGTTCCAGAAGGTTTGGTTCCCTTCAAGAACTATAGTATTTCTAAAAGCACTATAATCCTTAAAGGGTTATAGTATTTCTATAAGTGCTCTAACCGTACAAAATTTATAGTACTACGAAATTTTGTTGATAAAAATGGCATGCCTTCCTGCAACTCATTGTCATCTATTTTGCTATTTTTGTATAAGTAACCAGTTCAAACACGGCGAGTGGTAGTGAAAAAATTATACTTATTATTATTTCCTTTCAAATAAGTTCAAACTTGCAAAGATCAAATATTGATTAATATTTTTATCAATTTTTTATATATCTTAAAATTTAAAAAATCGATATTTTTTTTGATACATTTTTATTTTATCACAATTAATTTTACAAGGCAAAATACGTGGTACAAGCTATACCAAAAATAGTGCCTTTCTATACACAACTCTGCCAAAAATTCAAACATTAATTTTTTTTTGTTTTCCTTCGTTCTTGCGCGAGCTATACATATCCACTAAAAGAAATAATTCGGTTTTTTAATTTTAGATGAATCTATAATGACCAAGGGAACTTTATTCTTTGGGGTCGCTGGAAATGAGGTCCCAGTTTTCAAAATTTTTAAATAAAAATTTTACAAAATATTTTTTTGAAATATTTATCTTTAATATGTTTAAAGTTTGAATAAAATTTTCATTTATTATATTAAATTAGAAAAATATGCTTCTTTTTAGTCTTTGAAACCCATGTAACCCCTTAACCGTTTTGTTACAAAAATTTCAAAGTGCTTAATTTTCTAACATTTAGTAGAAAAACTGTTAATAAAGGATTGCTTTTTCAGGATCCAAAGTCACAATTTATGTCAAAAAACGTGCCTCACAGTGTTGTTACACAATGAAAACTTCCCTTAGTTCTTGCCTGTATGTAAAAAAAAAAAACGAAACAGATTTACATTTCATTTATTCGTGTACGATGAGCTCAGATTGCTTTCACCTATTCCTGAAAGATGCGCATTCAAATGCACCCTATAAACAAAATTTTTCCATATGCTTGCATTTTGTAGATACTCATTCCCAGCTACAATTTAACTGCACATTTGAAGCCTGAGTGAGTGACTTGACAGTGGTAGTGCCGTAATATTAGTAGTGGTAGTATCTTAGTATTGAATATAAGTAGTTAAATTGCAGCATCATGCGGCTTTCATGCGTAATGGCGACGACTATGACGAGAAAGAGCCGCTTCTATTGTATTTTGCCCCATACTCGTCGTTTATTCTTTCTTTCTTCATCTGTATTTATTATTTGTGATGTATCACGTGACGCTGATATGTACGTTACACACACTCGCTACACATTATTTTATTATTCAATTTGTGTGCAATAACAACAAGAAACAGAACAAGAACAACAACAATAGCAATAGCAATAATATGCAGCAACAATAAGTTAAAATTGCTTATTTTCTTTTACTGCGTGCTATCCTTTATTTTTCCTTTTTTTAATATACATACAAACATACATATGTACAAACTAATGTACAAATACATTCAATTTTTTAAGAAGTCATTCGAAGTGATCCATCTTAATTCTTTCAACATTTGTTGAGTTCTTTTTTTATATATTTTATTCGGTCTCTTTGTATTTGATTGAATGTATTGAAATATTTTTGCATTTTAATTTGTTAAAAAGGAAAATGTATGGCATACTCCCAGGCGCACAAATTGTAGCGCCTTCGCTGCTGATCGATGACATTTTTATTGAGTTCAGTTTCACACAGGAGCGAATTTCAACAAGAAATGAGTGCCGATAGTTAAACCGAAAGAGAAATATTTTAAATCCAACTTGATTCAGATAAGGGATGATAAATAGATTTTCCGATTTTGTACCAAATATAAAAAAAAATGTACCAAATCATTTTAATTAAGCTATCACAGAGAAGGTCTTGATATGTTTTACTATAGAACTGCCACTTTAACTTAACCTAACCTATCACCGCGAGTGGTAAGATATGCTCAGATACAAATCAATTGTGTCTTACCTCAACACTTTTTACTGTTTAAGTTGCCGAGTCCACCCACGATACTTGAAGCAATAAATTAAATTTTTAAAGAATTTCTTGAAAAAAAAATTAGTACAAAAATAATAAAAAATAAATTAGTACAGATTTTTTTATTGAAAACAAAATAACGTTATACGTGTATGATAGTTTCAAAACTAGCGGGTAGCAGAGCTGTAAAAGAATGCATTTAATTTAATTGCAATAATTTGAAGTCACAGTTAATAAACGACAGTATTTTTTTTTTTGAGTTTCCAATTGGTTATTCATTTAGAAAGGTTTGTTTTTGGAATCAAGGGAATACAATATTTTTTTTGAAATCATGGGAATGCAAATCCTATGACTTCAAAATCATGAAGTTATTTGGAGTTACTTGAATATACTTGGGATCATTTGAAGTCACATGTTCACTTGGAGTCAATTGGAGTCACTTGAAGTCTTTTAGAATCAAATAGAGTTTTGAAGTCAATTCGGGCCATTTGAAGTCATTTGGTCAATTAGGATTTGAGGTCAATTGGAGCCACATGTACTCATTTAGTGTCAATTGGGGACTTGAAGTCAATTGGGGACTTGAAGTCAATCGGAAACAGTTTTAGTATACTTTGGCGTATTGATTTTTTGCGAAATCAGTACAAGTACATTTATAATGAATATATCTTGCATCGCTAACGGGTGTGAAGAACACAGCCTATGCCCTCATTAACCAGTTGTTCCATAGGGGTATTAGTAGTTGAATCGTCAAATCCGTGAACGTACAACTCGTCACGTAATTCACATCAAAATACATACAAAATATCAAAGTGTCAAAGTGACTAAGTCGCAACAATGTATAAAGGGCAGGCAAATCATACGGCCGTTTCGGAACCCGCCACTATTCCTCATCAGTGATCTTTGTGATGGTTCTTACTAGCATAATATTCTAGCATTCTATATAAGTGTTAGATATTTGAAAACGTTACCCAGAATTACAAGGTTTTTGATTTTCAAGTATTTCCACTGAACAGAAATGATGAATGAATCTAACATAACTGTTCTTTATACTTATTTTTGTTGAAATTCTCATTGCAACTAGATATTTTACAGTTAGTTAATGATTTGTCAAGTTGTGGAAATGAGAGAGAGAGAACGTGTAATATTTTACTGAAAAATGATTTTTAGTAACGTTTAACAGAATTGAGCCCAATTCGATTTATATAGATAATTATTAGAGACTATGAAACTGAAATCTAGTTGTTCATATTCCATAGTTTGACTTTACTTAAAAAAAACTGTACTTTATTTACTTATTTTAGTACTTCACACAAGACATCATCGGGCGTATACACAATTTCAACCAACAGCTCTAATACAGCGTGAAAAATATGGACATTTTTTCATTTGAATTAGATGCAAAAACATGTAAATCTATAATTGTTTGAGAGTGTCAGTTACTAAGCTAACTGGGGTTAAGGCATGCAAAAGTCTCCTTCGTTCCCCATTCATACATTTTATGTCCATACTTCTACGCATACCTAGTGATGATTCGATACAAGTAAATACGAGTAAATACTCGATTCTTTTCATTCGATTCAAGTACTTTTTTTACTCGATGCCATACCATAAGTATTTTACTTGGTACCGAAAAAAAAGGTCAGTATCGGGTACTCGATTTGGAAAACAATGATTTATAAAATTGAAATATTGCTATACAATATTTAAGATTTTTTTATTGAAACCTTTTTATTAAAGTAAAATATTATTAGCAAGCTATAATCTGTTGATTAGTTTTCCTGCTGTCATTTCAAGCGATTTGTATCTAAACATAATAATTGTCATATAACTTAACACTACTCAACAAACTGCAGCTTTTCTTTTACATCAAGCAGCTCATACGTAATTTCTATATGATTCAAATGTTTCAATATCTTAAAAACGAGACGTAAAGGCGAAAAGCTAAAGGCGACGCCATCATGATCAGAGAAATGGTTAATGAGGTGCCTGACGCCAAATTCATGTTGAGTAGTGTAATGTGTGTCTTTAAACGAGTATTCGATACAAGTACGACTCGATACTTTTTTTTCAATATTTTCGGTAGCATGGATACTTTTATTCTATGCAAGTAAGAAGTAAAACTATCGATGCTATGTGGGTATCGAATCAACACTACGTATACCAGCGCCTAAAACTCTTACAGAAACCTATTAACCTCTAAACCTGCTCCGTAATTTTTAAACCTCAAATCAAACCAACATTGAGTGCTTTGTATGAATACTGCCACGTTTGACAGTTAAATTTTTATTAAAAAAAAGAAACGATTGTTAATCAATTTAAAAAAAAGCATTCGGAAAAAAGATTTGAATGCAAAGCAATTTGCAAATATGTAACAAAAAATGTGAACGGCTTCCCTCAACCCTTTGCGCTACCACACGATATGCTCCTTCCACCGAACAGTATGAAACGAGAAAAAAAAGGTGATACGTCATCATGATTTGCTGATTTGCTACTTTTTTCTGCATAAATTTAAAACTGTTTTAAATTTTTTTCTTTTGGGATTCATTCCTGTATCTGTCTTTTTTTGCTGGCAGCAGCTGAGATTACATCATGATTTGCCAAAAAAAAAAAAAAAAAATTTAACTCATTTGACATAATATACCATCGTTGCTGCTGCTGCCGCATGCATTAACCCTAAATATTCATTTGCACAAGAAATCCTAAAGAAAAACAACTATCTACATAAGTTCATACGGATATTCAGAATATCTATATAAACATATAAGTATGTACAATGTATGTACATATTTATATGTATATGTGTAAATCTTCCATATGTATTTGTAAATCTGTCTTGCAGCGACAATTGCGTGCGTAGCTCAGATACTTTATATGAGTATACTCGCTATATGGCAGCAACACTAACAGCAACATTCTGATGACGTTGCTGCAATTCATATTCATACTGTCAAGATGTGTTGTTGTTATTGTTGTTGTTGTTATTTTTTTTGTTTTAGTTTTTTTTTTTAGTTGATAAAATGCCAAATTGTTATTGATGTGCACGAGCGCGCGTGTGAACAAAATAAAAGCTGTACAAATATAAATACTATGTGGGTACTATCGCCCAGTATAAAAGTGTGTAACTGCTTCAAAAAAAAAAAAAAAAAAATAAATAAAAACTCTACATTCGAAAGTAGTGAATTACAGAAGATTGGTTCTAGAAATCATTCTAGGGCAGTCTGCTTAAGTCCTATGATTACACAGTCCAACAGTGTTTTTGCAACAGAAAATTAAAAGAGAATGATGTGCCGAACATTTTTGCTGAAAAAAGCTATAGCTAAGCAGCTCGCAGTATTTAGGTATCTGTATTTCTAGATTAGAGATGCTATGTCGCCATAATCAATCGTTAAGAAAAGCTGTGGTCAAAATCAGTAACCGCTTAAGTCTGAAAATCTCATTTTTTTGCTTTAAAAATCATAGAATTTCGGGGATTTTACGTACATGTGCATTGAAACAAGAAGATTACGATTGTATTTACAACTCAATTCTGATTGAAGTCGCCTTAAGCGAATATTGCTTTTGACTACAGATATATTCAAGAGCTATTGAATTAATGTCTTAGACCAAACTGTTCCTTATGAAAAGCTAATCTTTTCTGATTTTTCATGAATTCTACTTTTTAGATTGAAGATTGATTTGGATTTGAAGATTTTTTGAAAAATATACTAGCTTAAATATTGATTAAATTTTGTTTATAAAATTTGCCAAACACCTCCAAGAAGGAGGAAAGAAGAGTAGGAAGGGAGTTTAGGTAAAATTAAAAATTTTGTTGACTTTTCACGAGAAACAACTTTATTTCAGAAATAAAACCTCTAGCTCATTGAATGGTGCACTTTCGTTTAAATTTCATCGTCACAATTTGTTTTTAAGGTAAGCAGATGGGAGTTGATGGGTAATTTTATAATTTTAAAGTCCTATTATACAAATATCTGAGGTAAAATTTTTCGTTATTTGCTACCTTTCTTTTCGGAAGTTTTTGGTACAAGTTTTTAAAAATTTGTTCAAAGAGGGAAAATGGCTTGGAATAATAACTTTGTTCGGCAAACTTTTCCTCATGAAGAAATAAATGAGGCATCTCAACATTAAATTGCACTACATCTGACCCACCGATCTGAATTTTTTTTTTTTAATTTACACCACAAAACCCCCGAGGAAGTGATACAAATAAGAGGTAGACGATTGGTATTAAAATTACAAATATTAATCTTTTCATAACAAAGAGCTTTGTCTGAGATATTAAAGCTGTAGGCCTTCAAATAAATAGAGTTACCAATAGATTCACATTAGCCACCATTGTGACCTTGAACATAACAACAAATTTTGTCGTGGAAAAAATGTTATTGTACTTTGTACATATTGAAATATAATTAAGGACTATATTTCAGTCACAGGAAGATAACAGATCAACAAGTCAGCATACTGATGAAGGAAACAGAGACAAATGTTAATTTGGCAAGAGGTGCACAGTGTAACGAGGCGGCCAAAAATAAGAAATAGTCATGTTGAAGATTTTTAAAAACTTTAATGATATGTAAGAGATAATATTTTATACGAGAAATAACTAAATTTTCTTTCCGATAAACCTATGGGTTCAGGCACACGGCAACCACAAAGCCAAACTTTTGTGAAAACGTTTACTATGCGTAGAAAAGGTTATATCTTTTATTACTAATTTAATTGCCATATTTCACTAATTAACAAATAAATGTAGGCAAAATGCATATGTGGGAAAAGAATAAAATCTGCACAATGTGGTAACACTATCTTTTCAGCTATTTGTTTAACCATGTGATTTTTACCGTTATTTGGAAAAAAGTATTTTTCACATCAAAACATAGTGATTTCGAAGAGATTTAAAAAATATATTTTCAATTTTAACATATAATAACGTCACAAGTATGCTCTCACTAATTCAAGAAAGATTGCCATTCTTTAAGTTTTTAACATTTTTCCCTAAAACCAATAATAAAAATTAAACCAATAATATGCCAATAACAGTCCACAAAGTCCTTGCTCATGGCACCGACATAGTCAAGCACTTCAGTTTGCCAATTGGGGCCCTATCTGAGGATGCCTTAGAATCGCGCCACAAAGATATAAGAAAATTTTGATTAAATTTTACAAGAAAAACTTCCCCTGAAGCATCAAATCGTGATCTGATTGTTTCTCTTCTCATGTTATCAGAGCAAATCACCAAGATAAAAAATACAAGATTACCTTTTAGATGAAATGTTGTCTGGAGAGGAGTATCAAGTATAGAATATCGGATAATATTGATGATAGGGACTAAGTGAAAAAATTTCTTGCACTTTCTTAATAGCACTGTGCCACAAAATTGAGTTTCTTCCATCGGACTGGTGATTTCACATGTAATCTAGAGTAATTTGGGGCCACTGGGCTCGAATCTGAAGACCATTTTGCTCCATCATTTCAGGTTTTTGATACAACGGTATATGAAGTCATGAAAATGGCTTTATTAAGACTGTACCAGGACATTATTAATTTATGTTTTAACGTTTTTGGTGTCTATAGAAAAGTTGTTTAGAATTTTGGGAGTTTTTTAAAAGGCAGCTTTATTATATTGAAGGATAGGAAAACTGATTTATAAATTAAAATGTTCAGTTTCATTCTTATGGAGCTTCTTTTAAGTAGGCGTGGCAGGACACCAATTTTTTTTCATTGAACAAGGAAGTTCTTATACATACAGATATTTAAAAAATTATTGCAATTTAAGTGTTTGATTTATATGGTAAGTGGGCGTGGCAGTAGTCCAATCGGTACCATTTTTGGCATACGACTTTACTTTGATTAGATTATCTTGACTACCAAATATTATTAATATTAAACAACGCTTACTATTTCTGGCCGCGGTTTGTATGGGATCGTTACACTGTGAGGCGCCCCAGTGTTTGGGCCGACTCGTGAAAGTATAGAGGAGAGTTGGCTGGGGATAGCATTCAAAATTAAAAGAACTGGCCGCCACAAAGGACTGCAGTAAAAGGCAATCGTAGATTATGCCTGTGTTTGATACTCGGCCAAGGCGGAAAATTTTTTTACTTCTCAGTTCGGTTTCGGCATAAAACTGTAGGCTCCTTCCAATCGTAAACAAATATAACTTGCAAAACATGAATGTACACAAAAGGGTCTGCCTAGGTCCTCTATGGACTGTTATGCCGTAATAGTAGTAGGTATTTGTACAATTTTTTGCTGGGAGCTCTACTGGAAGTTGAGTGAAAATCGAAACGTTTTGCTTTCCAAAGAAGAATAATAAAAAAAAAATAAAAATAATATAAAATTGAATTATCAGTTAAATGCATTTTAGTATTAATTTGTTTTGATGTTGTACGCGTGCGCACGCATCTTCAAAGCACAACACCACCATCAACAACAACAACAACAACAATAGTAACAGAAACAAGACCGAACAACAAATAATGATTACAAATGTTCAGAAATTGATGACCTGCTGTGATACACTGTGCTGACATAAATGTGAAATATTGGCACGAATCTGAAATGAAGAAACACGAAAGAAATGTGAATCACGTTTGTAAGAAAAACATGCTAATATGTCGTTATGTACATACATATGTTTGCACATATGTATACTAGAAACATTTTGTACATAAGTTTTATAATAAGGAAAAGAGTTTCCGTCGGTCTAAACCTTTTCGCGCCCTTTTTTGCCCTTAACCCACTTGAAATTGCACTTATAGTGCAATCTGGTGTTTCTAATGGTTTGGCGGTATATTGTTCATTCACAAATCTGAAAAAAATTTTATCCTGGAATTCAGAAGAGTACCTAATTTTGAGATTACTTTGAAATTTGTTTGAGGAACCACTTACTTTGTCTACGAGTTTTTCCGAATTTGTAATTGTATCTACAGACTCGTAATTGTTACAACATTGTCTTTGATTGTCGGAACGTAAACACACTTATTCAAGGAATTTTCACCCATATTTTTGTATGCGCTGGACATTCTCTATCAACGGGAGACCCCCCCCCCCCCCCCCCACCTGCCCAAAATTGGTTAAGGTATTTTAGGGCATATTTGGGCTCAAATGAAAACTCATTATCTCTAGTTTCAAATGCCAGATGGCCTTTTTTGATTTGTTATGATGGCGGGTCAATATAGAGGCTGTAAGTCTACTACCTCACTTTGAGAGAATAGTTTTCCCAAGTCATCATAAAACAACAGATAAAGCCTTATTTCGCATATTTTTTTCGCTGAATATGAATCTAATATTATTTTTCACGGGAAATGTTACGTGTTGTCCCTAACCTCAAAAAAGGACCAAAAAAGCTGTTTTTAGGGTCTAACGCTTACCCAAGTCATCATAAAACGACGGGAAAAGCCTACTTGTGTGTAATTTCAGTTGATGAACATGAATCTAATATTAGTTTCCGCGGGAAATGTTACATGTAGTGCCTAACCTCAAAAAATTAAAAATCCCAAAAAACAGTTTTTCGTGTTTCACGTGTCCCAAGTCATCAGAAAACTTCCCCAAAAATTTATTCAATACAATACCGGGGATCGAAGACGTGATAGAAAAAATCGGACAAGTTCCACCGCAAAAACCTGTAAGTAAGAACTTTCAAGCAAAAACGATAGATTTTAAAGAATTTGTCTTCCATTTTGGATCCGCTGTTTTGAATTTCTGAAAAATAACTTCAGATTCGTAATCAGCGACCCCAAAAACTATTAGATATAGAGTTTCGGAATTATTCAAGTACTTTTTAACTTTTAATCCATGAAAATACTTTTAAATTTCCCAACTTAATGACTTTTGGTAGACGTATTTGCATCGCCCATTATTTAAAATTGCTAATAATGCATTAGTAGATTTACCAGCACCCATTAATATCTCAGCTTGATGAAATTTTGGATCTTTATTAGGTCTATGTTTAATTATTCAAATTTTAACAGGACTATTTCTAGCAATACATTATACAGCAGACATTAGTATAGCTTTTAATAGAGTTAATCATATTTGTCGTGATGTAAATACGCCCATCGACATCTTAAACTGCACGAATGTAGAAATAGTTTAAGCCTTAGAACATCCAGATAAAAAAAGTGGAACAAATTTGTGAAATCAGATAATATCTTCAGGGTCAAAAAGGATCTTGAAAGTACCGAAATTCCGATAATAAATTATGATTTTTAAGAATTTTTCCGCCGAACATTTTTTTAAATTCCACAGCTCTGTTATTGCTCTTTGCAAGTACAAACATCATCCAAAAAAAAAATTATCAATTTTATTGACAACATCTGGATCTAATAGACAAATACCAGTAGCTATAAAGCCAGCTTTATTGTGGCTTCTTTTTGAAATCAACTGAATTGTTAGCTGTTAATGAAACTAACTAAATGTAGAAAAAATGACGTTGCTGCCATCACATTTACCCTAGGTATTGATAGCGGTCCAACCTGCTCACCTGGATTTTCTTTATACCGACCCGAAACCTATAATTTGGTATTTTTTTGGTAGATTCAATTCTGTACCTGAGAATAGAACTCGCTGAACTGGTACTTGAGTCACTTATTTAAGAACTAAATCACCGAAATGATCCATTTTATTAGAACAATTCATTTGGACATTTTTTAAGAATTTAACCCCATCTGGGAACCAAACCTGAGGCAGATGGAACTCCAGTCAAGCACTCATCTACGAAGTAACCAATGTTGAACGTCGTCGAGCTGTTTCTGAACTAGATTAGCAGCTTCTGTAGGAGATTAATTTGACGCTAAAATGGCAGTATCGTCTGGATAAGTAGCTGTAGTAACACCATCAGTTTCAGTCAAGTCGCAGGTAAAAATCGAATAATGAGCAGGACTCACAACACTGCCCTGTGGTACTCCGGTTTTCACTTGACATTTGGCTGATGTTTCACCATATACTTTGACATAGAATGATAGGAATTTAATACCAAATAAAATAGAGCAGGAAGTAAATTTTTTAATTTGTATAACAGCCCTTGATGCCAAAATTTTTCGAACGCTTCTTGAATGTTCAAAAATATGGAATGGCAAAGCCAGAAAGTCAGTGACAATATTGATGGTTTTGCTCAGGAGTACCGTGCTTATGACGATTGGTGATTCGGAACTATATTCTTATTTTTTTGCATTATTAGCAATTTACTACTTCGAATATTTTCGAGAATATTGCCAGCAAACTTATAGGTCTATATGAGGGCACTGAGTTTTCAGGTTTATTTGGTTTAGGTATCATTATTATTTGAGCACATTTCCATAGAGAAGGAAAGTGGTTTAATGAGCAAGTTTATTCCTTATTATTATAATTGAAAGTAAATCGTAATAACTTAAAATAACAATAACTAATTATGTTCACCTTTTTGCCTGTTTAAGTTATTAAATTTTTAAAAATCTTTTGGGGGGAAATTTCCCCCTTTCTCCCTCCCCCCTTGTATCCGCCCCCGTATCTAAAGAGGCAGTCACATAAGAAATTATTCACGGTTTCGAGAAAATTATAGTCGGCCTATCCAAGGTTTCATTGGTTGGTATCCCTGAGTGTCCTGAACATCAAACAAGAATTAAACCTTTTCCCCTGGCATTGCACTAAAGTCTAGATGTTAATGAAATTCCTTAATTGCTATCTAGCTTCACTGCAATTTCATACAGCATGAAAATTCATTCTTCCATCTATTTTTTCAAAACAAAGTCTACCGACTTAGTTGCGCCACATACTTTGACCTGAAAGAAAAAATCATTGTTCACAAGCAGTGTTGCCAAAATGACGATTTTATCGTCATTTTGACGATTTTTTGACCCAATGACGATTTGACGATTTTTGTTGAAAAATGACGATTTTTTAGATAAAAAACCACTACAAACATTTTTTTTATTTTAAAATCTCTTCTGCTATTTTATACATTTAATGACAAGTCAGGGACACAGTTCAGTACTTTTTTTGATATTTTTATGCAAAATGGTCTCATTTAAGATAATGAAAATATTACCTATTCAGCTTTTCTCTTCAGGAACTGGAACGTCTTTTAAAGGAATAAAGACTAGTTATATCTGAGTTGAACTTGATCTCCAGTGATACAGTTTTGATTATGCTTTCCATGCATAAATATTTTAAAACCAGAGTACTTAATTCTTTATGTTAATAACATTGATTTCAGAGACAAAACAATATTTTTGGAAAGAAATAGAATATACCTTGGCATTAACGCCAAAGCAAAATTAATAAGGGCCTTCATCAAAACGTTTGTAAACAGCATAACATGTGTAACCTGTTCAAAATTTATATGAAATTTGACAGTGTGTTTACGAGGTTTACAAGGCTTTTGCACGTTTTGATAAAGACTCTTAATGTGTTAAAAAATATCTGAAAGTTCGTTTTCAGAATTTGTAAATAATAGCACTTTTTTATAATGAACTGTGTAATCAAATAAAAAAACGATTTGATTTTAATAATGCTGCATTGAAGAATTAAGTTTCTTTAGCCAGGAAAACTGATTTCAAAAAAGTCAATACATTACAAATTTTAATGTTACATTTTAAAAATTTGGGGTACGAAAACTATTTTCAGCAACTAGATATCGACTTTACGGAGCTACGATATGTAAATTTTCAGACAATTCTCGATAAGGTGAATAAATTTGCAGCTGAAGAAAGCTATTTCCAACATAAAACATGGTGATTCATCAAAAGTATTTCCATTCCCAATTTTTTTAATTGCTGTGTTTACCGAACTCGTCCGCAAATGTTGAAAGAATATTATATAAAAATCATTTAATTAAAACTAAGTGCAGAAATCTTTTAAACAATAAAACTCTTGAAGAGATATTTTAATAAAAATGAATGCAAACATATTTAAAGTAAATAAATTTAAGTTTTTCTCTCATGACGATTTTTTTGTGAAAATGACGATTTTTTCTTACAATTTTGACGATTTTTGAAGTGAAGTTTCTGGCAACACTGTTCACAAGGGAAAAGTATCTCTTTAAATACTTCATGGAATTCTACCAGAATATATTCCTATTAAGTAATTACCCATATTTTGGTCATACTGCCCTACCCTAAAGGAAATTAAAAAAACACCATACGGCATTAAAAAATTGAGTTTTTGACTTAAATTTGAAAAATATAATGGCTAATTTGAAAAAGAATATTCCATATATAAAAGGGAAATAGTAAAGAAGATTAATTAAAATTATGTGCCTATAGTTGGAATAACCTTTAGAATAGCTCTTGTGAAAATGATGAATTTTGGGCAATAGCCGCGCCTATCTCCCGTACAATTGAAATCTTAAAGTTAAGAAGAAAAGTATTTTATGCCATAACTATGAAAACCGTTTCAGAGGGCATGGCAGCTCCCATATCAAAAGAAATAGGTATGGACTCATACATATACATAAGTATATGTTTAAAAAAAAATTTACATATTGGTACAAATCAACAAGGTATAGATAGAGTTATGATGATAAATAAAATATTTCCATTAATTTGGTTATGGAATCATTGTGGTCACAGTCAAAGATATTTAAAAGATCGTGAAAATGCAGTTAAATGCTACAAGAAAACTAAGACATCTTTAATGTTAACAATAAGAAATTTTAGAACAAAAATTTCACCAAACACGATTTTGATGATCGCGATGATCGCGGTGGTCTTTTGGTCACTCGCTGGATGTCGTCATCGCGATCATCATCTTCATCATAAATACTTACAAGCTTTTCTGTATACATAGATGCATTTAAACTTAAAGAGTTGTAACGAAATGTTTTGGCACAGTTTGTTAACCTTGCGGGGGTCTAATTGGCAAGTTGTATATTTTGTTGTGGTAAAGGTCAACAGACACAACAACAAATAACTCGCAAGTAATGTTGATCACGTTGATAATTGCTCAATAACTTTGAAAATGCAATGAGTGCATATCTCATCGTTCGCTTAAGAGATGTGCTGAAAACGTTTTAGTTAATCCACGCTACGATTGATTTTGTGTTTTTGTGATCTGAGTTAAGCGCAGTGTAAAGAGAATTTATGTTCATGTCGTAAAATAAAATGAACAATACGCGACGGTTAAAACAAAACTGGCTGGATCTTAGCAGCAGCACGCAATTCGTAAGTGGAATGCTTTAAAGTGGAGTGAGTGGTGGAGTAGCGAAATAGTTTATAAGTCTCTCTCATTGGGAGGCAAAAAAAAAAAAAAAATAGGGTTAAGAGAAGTCGTCGTCATCCGGAAAGTGAAATATGTTGCGCCACATGTTACCCTCACGTGATGCATGTTTGTTTATCGTGTTAGAGGCTGCCACGAAGGATGCGGCGGCGTGCGGCATTATTGTCGCCATCACTCATCGCTCATGTAGTTGCAGGTCGTTTTTAATTAAATAGTTTCATTCAACGTTTGTCCACTTCTTTGCTATATTGGCTACGATTTCAAATGCTACGAAATGCAAATATTTTTCCCGATTTATGAACGACTGCTCTATGTTCGATCGTAAAATTAAAGAATTATTGGGTCCTGACTAAATTGTTTACGATGGGAAAATGTCTGGACGAGCTTGAATTGTAAGCAACAGGTTGAATTATGTGGGGAGTTCCAGGCCAAATCGGCTGCGATTTACACGCATGTCTCATATTTGCTCTAAAGTCCCGACGGATGAGTCTAGAGAAGCCATATATAAGAACACACGGTTTCACGGGCATGGCTTCAGAATAATAGTCATAACTTTCGCAATTTTTGAGTCCACGCAAATGTTAAGCACTCAAAATTTTGCACAAAACTTAAAGCTTGTTTACATAACAAATATTTTTTTTTTTTTAATTTTTTCTGAAAAATATTTTTAGCATTTTTTTTGGTAGAGGACGCGATAATTTGGCAAATTTTGGATTTATTTTTTATCATTGATGCACCATCAAATTTTAAAGCAAATCTGAGACATGCGTGCAAATTGCGGCCGATTTTGATTGGAACGCCCTATATATTTTTTGTGGTTGATGCCTTTCAATTTAAGATCGTGACACATGGTAAGTTATTTCGTTTAATAATTTTGAAAAGGTAAGTAATATGGAATACTTAGAAGATCATCTTCTTTGATGACCATTGGCGCTGCCTTGAGAGCTTGTTAAGCTCGGTCGCAAGACAGACAATTTCCATGTGTCAGATACTAAGTAGACGAAGTTCTTTTATTGTCATCATTAAACATGCAATTCGCTTTCAATTAATCGTGTTTATTTACAAACACATTCTAAAAATTTTCAAATAAAGAATTTCTTAGGTAAATTTATTCTATGAAATTTAAAATTTTCCAAACGTTTTTCGAAAATGTTTACATTTATTTGAGATAATGTATCCATTATTTGTTAAGTAAATTAATTTTATTATTCTTGATTAGAAAATTCCAAACAATTTTAATTTGATTTTATTTTTCGCTCCAAAATGTGTGACCACAAAAATTTTTGAATTTTTTTTTTTCGTATGCCTTAAAATAATATTCAAAACATGAACAAGAATAAAAACCTCCGATATAAACAACTCATAAAATTGAATATTGTTTACTATACATATTATATTCCTTTCTCTCTCACACACTCACTCACTCGCTGACGATTTTTTCATTGCAATTAAAGTATACATAAGTAAATTAGGTGCTGACTTGAGTGTGAAGGTGTTGCTGGCGATAGTTGCGGGATGTGTAATAAAAATGAGATGCGATGTGATGTGTGCGCCCAAGCGCCATGTTGGGATCTCATAAAACGGTTAAAAAAGATAAATAAACAAAATACTCGACATTTTTGTTCACAAAATAAAACAATAAAGAAAACAACAACCAAACAAAGTATTTTATAAAACTTTGCTAGGACCTCACAATATGATGAGAATAGTGCAGTGAAATACAAAATTTTCAACTTGTGGTCAAAAACAAATGTAAACGTTGTGCACACACATATTCACGCAAACATAAACTCATATCTATTTTCCACGTTTTCCATAAGATTTTCCCTTCGAGACACAAACGCGACGAGACAAATACAAACAAACAAACGCAACATTAATATGAAAATCAAGCGGCACGCTTTGTTCGAATGTTCCTTTTTTTCTGGTTCTTCATTTTTTCTCTTTTAATTAAATCGACAATAATAAAGATGCATTTTTATTGCATTTGAGCACAACAGCACAACAGCATCACCAAAAACAACAACAATGGAGAAAAAGTAACAATAACTCAAATTGAAAAGCATTCAATTTCACTCATTAAATCAAATGAAAACTGCCATAAAATTCAAAGTTCGTCGGTCAGGCACGAACATGTAATGCCCTATACATAGAGCTACATTAGTTTTGGAATTTACAACCTTACCCGGAATTTTTATCTATTCGATTCATGATGTTCTCTCTGTTCATTGAATTACAAAATATTATGATTTAACATAATTTTTACTTCGTCGCTCAGATCCTGCATAAGACTGTGTAGGCCCCACATTTTCAGTCAGCTGACTGCATTGCAATAATGAAATTGAAGTTCGCATAAAATAAAAAATAGTTACATGGAAATTCAACAAACTTATTGGTTTAATGAAAATTCATATTTTTCGGAAGCAAAAATATATTTATTCGAAAATGGAGTCGCGATTTTCTTGTAAGAACAGAAGAATTCTTTACCAAAAAACAAAATTGGAATGGAAATCAAAAGTTTTTCATAAAAATTGGTCTGCAAATTAATTTTCGCCTTAAATAAGATGCTGGTGACGTCCCTCTTTAGGCATGCAGTGCCGTTTGCCGAGCGTATCAGTCGTCTCTGTGTCAGATGACATCGCCTTCTCTTGTATTGCATGCAGTTTAATTTGAAGTAGGTGTCTTGGTCAAATGCATTAAATACCGCTCATCCAGCAATTCCCCAGTGCATTTCTATAGACCGCTTTTACCTCTTTTCGAATAAACCTAGATACATATATCTCTTAAGTATTTGAAAGAATTATTAAGATTATTTGCAGGGTTCGTTAGATGCTTCGAGGCAGACTGATAAGAAATGGCTATCTAAGTATAGAATTGATGAAACTGGAGAACATTTTTTCAGAACCATAAATTGTTTGCTACTTTTAAATTTGAATGCTCAGCTTTTTGACAACAGCTACTTAACGCTTTTTAAGAAGCGGATATAAAAATATTTAGCGCTCAGTGTACCAGAATGTAGCTAATGATTTTCATATTTTTTTTAAAATATATTTTTCTAGATTTGGGTTACGAGTCTCGAATCTGTGGTCACAGGTCCTAGGGTTTTCAAAATTGGATATATTTGGGAGCAAATCTGTTGAAGAAAAAATAATTTTTTATGAAGTTCTGAACATTTTTTATACGAATTCCTCGTATTTACAGCAAAAAACAATTCATTTTTTATGTATTGTATACCACGTCTACTTATGGACTTTACGAGAAAACGAATAGCCGGACACAATGATATATTTACGTAGATTGTGTAGGGTACAACTGTTGTTGATGACGGTGTTGCTGATGCCGTTGTTGTTGTTGCTAATGCTGTAGCTGCCAATGCCGAGCTTACCACCCAGCGTGGGTGTATTCTACATTTAATTATTGTTATTGTTGTTGTTGCCATTAAAATAGTTGTTTAGGCACAAATAAACAAATCGAAGCATCTAATAAACGCGATGTAAACGACTGCGATTGTGAGCGACTGAGCGAAGAAGCGAGGAAGCGTGCGCGCAACAATTAAATTAGCTCATCAACATCAGCAGCATCATCATCGTCATTACCATCATCAACATTGTTATTGAGTTTGCTCAATACTTTATAGCGTTTATTCTTAATGTTTATAAATATGTTTATATATTTTATTAACGTTTCTAGTATGTAATTTGTATTCTTAAAATTTTTATTGTCATCTTGGCACTTGGTGTTTGCGTTGTCTTATTTGTTGTTGTTGCTGTTGTATCGCATTTAATTTTTAATGTTTGCAACAATTTTTGATTGGATTTTATTGTTATTTTGTTTATTTTATATTCATGAATGTGTTTTACTTGTGAGCTAATTAATCAAAATTTTTTGGAAAATATATTTTGATTTGAACATCAAATTTACTAAACTCAAAGAAAGAAATGAATCAATTTTACTCACGCAATCAAGGCTTTGGAGCGGAGCGCGGAGCTGAGGAGCAGATTGTTTTGACCGGAGCTAGAGCTGGAGCAATGAAAATTTAACCGCTCCGCTGCTCCGATTCCTAATTTTTCCAACTATTGTTTGTTTACAATTTACTGTTTTTGAACTTTTCATTTTCACCATTGCAGAAATGAAAATAGTAATTGAAATATTCCATTGCCGGTAATGGTTATGGTTAAAGTTTTTTCAAAAGATGCCATTGAAAATAAGGGGTGGTTCACAATCTTAACTAGTTCTATTGCTATGACACCAAAATGGTTATAGTTGATGTACGAGTTAGTATCATGTTTTTTCGTATGGTAAACATGGTTTTGAGCCAAAATGATTTTGCAGCATGACAACGCCTCATCACACTCAGCGAAAGCGGTCAGAGACATAATTTCTGGGAACTTTTGCTTAAGCAGCCCAGCCGATAAAGCGTGCCCACTTTCATCTGTGTCGAAAGTTTTGGAGACATGTACCCAAAACTTA
Organism: Toxonevra muliebris; assembly: GCA_963691655.1. Taxonomy (NCBI): domain Eukaryota; kingdom Metazoa; phylum Arthropoda; class Insecta; order Diptera; family Pallopteridae; genus Toxonevra; species Toxonevra muliebris. The sequence continues at coordinate 40,599,173 of OY829329.1, forward strand.
CGATTTGTTCCTTAAATTTAAATTTCAGGAAACAGTGCACAAAATATTAAAATGTTTTTTGCTTTTCATGTAAAATTTGAAAAAAGAGTGTTAGGGCAAATTAAAGAAGCGTCAAATCGACGACGCGGATTTTATTGTTAAGTTAACAGGAAAAACAATGAATTAATTAATTTGGTTTTTAAGTAATAAAAAGCACTGAAAAAATGAAACAATTAATAATTTTGAATAAATAATGAAATGTTTAATAAAACACAATAATTTGTGATTTTTTTTCTCTTTTGATTTTTCTTTTTTTTCTCGCTTCTCTTTTCATACTGATAATGAAATTATGCAAAAATCTTGTTTTTGTTTTCCACATATGTAAAATGTCTGAACGAAAGTTATTCGTTATCTATTTCTAAATATTTTTTACCTGTACATTACTAAACCAATGACCCCACAGAATAGGCCGGTTTATTAAATAATAAGACCACTGCGAGGCCCACGCATTCAATCCGATTGCACAATTTGGTTGAAATGAACAATTTGCTATTTTTTATGTGATTTAGCGTGTGCTTTTAGAGAGCTGCGGATTAAGCATTCTTGCGTATCCATGTGTAACAACAAGTAAAAACGAAATAAGTACAAATATCTTTTTGCACACGATATATTTTTAATTTCTTACTTACCGCATCAAAAACTAATTTTTCTCTAAAATTGGACATAGCGCGTTTTCGCTCTAAGCCAACAATATGGAATATATTAATGAGAAAATTCTGTTTTATAATATTTTGTGACGCATCCATTATTTTTCAGAACAGATGTACATCTTCGTGGCATAAACTCATCTAAACTACTCAAAACGCCCACAAAAATGTGTTTCTATGCAATCTTCGCTTAGGTGAAAAGGATATCTATATTTTTAGAGTTTTTGTGCTGAGTTTTCTGATCTACTATTTTCAATGGAATCGAGATTGGATAATTAGTCGGCCCACTTTAATGTTATTAACAACAAACCACACTTTTATACATTTAACAGTGTGCTTGGAATCGCCATAGTACTGGTGGAACTACTTTAACGGCAGCTCTTTCTCCGCATGAGCTAACATAACATTCTGGAGAATATTTTTGTGCATGAAACGATCCATTATACTTCTCCAGAACATATATGTTTCCTCCTCCGTGTTTTACCGTTTATAAAAGCATTTATTTCAGTAAGCGAATGCCATTTTGGAAAGCGAAATTTTGAAAGGCGAACGGTGACGATTAACGACAAACAACGAATGGTAAGAGCAATGATTTGCCTGCTATTCATATACTGCTGCGACTTCGTCACTTAATCATTTCGACAAAAAGCGTCTTTAATTAAGCCCAATAAACAACACTTCAACTCTTGAGTAACAATGAAGTAAAAGTCAAACTATGAAATATGAACAATTACATTTTATTACGCTCGGAATTCTTCAGTAGTTTGTAGTAGTAGTTTTTCCTGTAAAATTTTAAATAAAGAGTATGAAGTAGTTAAGAGTTGCGAATTCTTAAGATTTCTGGACGGTTTTTAAAATTAACTTTTTTTTCTAGAAAAGTACCTTTTTTAAAACAATGCTACCTAGCCGTTGCATTTATTAAATATTTTTCTAAACTTTCTAAACGGTACGTTACAAGAGTACACGGAAAAAAATATTCTGTAATAATTCATTGTAATGATTACAATTTTACCCTGTCTTGTCCTGATAGCAAACGAAAAGCTGTAATAATTGATTATGATCAAACAATAATTCCAATTGAATTTGATTTATAATATACAGTATGAATCAATAAAAGTTACGAACGAAAAAGCATGTTGTACTTCACAATACAGTTAAAATTATTGGAATTTCAAATCAATTTTTTCACTGTGATTTTGTAAATTATCAAATTGAAATTTTTACTACGCATAATAATAATTTTGATATCAAAAGTCAGCAATAATTGCAGAGTCACAGAAGATTTTTTTCTCTTCCCTATGTTTACTTTCAAAACGCATTGACCAAAAGCAAACAACTCGACCAGCTATTTTCATGATTCTAGGGTAATTTAAAAGAAGATGGTGTTCCGCTTTCAATGGTGTTTGGAAAATTGTTAGCTACAATTATGAAATAGACATCCATTGCTAAAGACTATTACTAATAAAATATTAAAAATTTCATTGAATTTAATATAAACATCCCAAATCTTACTAGCTTTCGGTATTAGGTCACCGATAAATCTGTGGCAATAAGTAATAACAGCTAAATCTAAAAGTCGAATAAAAACCTGCTGAATATTTTATATTATAAATCCCAAAATTTTGAAAGTTTTCAAAAAATTTTTGCAATTTAATAGTCTCCATAGTTTTTTATTAATTAAACTCCAATAATTATTTAAGAACTTTCAATATTTTGGGTTTTATAATGAAAAATACGCAACAGGTTTTTAGTCGACTTTTGAGTTTAGCTGTTATTCCTCATTGCTACAGAGATAATCCAACATTTCTCATTAAATAAAGAACCAACCAAAGAGCCAACCAATCGGTTTGAATGTAATTTGATTGAATGATAACATTGTTCTACAAATGGAAACTTTTGAAAACGAGCAGAGACGGGACAAATGCACTTAGGGTAATGGGGTCCCAATCCGTGGTCCGTTTTGCTCTGGTACGTCACAATTTCGACATCAAAACTTTTAAAATTAAAAAAAAAAAAAAAATTATAAATGCAGTTCATATTTTTTTTCATCAAAACTTCCATTTTTACAAACAAAATTTTTTCGATTTTTTTTTTTTTATTTTTTAACTTTAAAAATTTTGTTTAAAAATTATTTTTTTTTTAATTTATTTATTTTTTAGTCATTTTTTTCATCCTCGTTATCATCACTCACTTTTATCTCGTTGTTAGCTTAACCCAGTCATTCTTGAATAGAAAAAGAAAGCAACAACAACAGCCTAAGTTGTACCGTTTTTAGAATGTTTAAAAGGCACTGCGTTTTCAAAACTACGTCTCCACAACCATGCCTTCGTCTCACTGAAAAATGCCGTTGCAATGTTCAAAGGCAGAGCAGTATAAAAGTTTGACTTTAATTTAATGTGTTCTTCAACAATTAAATCCAATAAATGAATTAAGATTTTGTTGTTAAATTTTGAAGCAAGCTTTTTAGGATTTAATGGTTCAAGAACACAAAGTAGATAAATCAAGAAAATAACTTGAGAAAAAAATTGTTTTTGAACCTGGCTCCGGAACGGCTCAGCGACAAGGTGCCATATAACACCGTTAGGCATTACTGGGTTAAGCTAAAAACGAGATAAAAGTGAACGATGATAACGAGGATGAAAAAAAATTCCGAACAAATTAATTAATTTAAAAAAAAAAAAATTTTTAAAATTAAAAAATAAAAAAAAATTAAAATTAAAATTTTTTTTTTGAAAAAATGGATGTTTTGATGAAAAAAAATACGAACAACATTTTTAATTTTTTTTTTCTATTTTAAAAAGTATGATGTCAATAACAAAAAATTGTGACGTAGCAGAGGAAAACGGACCACGGATTCGGACTCAGCGACCCCCATTACCTTAACTACACTTGTCCCGTCTCTGCTCATTTTTGGCTGTCGAACAGTGTAAAATATAGAAAAATATTTGATATATAAAACAAAGTAAATGTCTGATCTAATAAATTAAAGCAATGAAACATGAAAGAAAATTTACATCAATTTTTACATATTGTCCCGTAGTTTTTAAATGATCGTAGGATATTTCAATAACAATTCAGTATTTTTTACCAGCTCAATTTTTCCCAGGCCACTTTGAATATTTTTCTTTCTGAAACTGTAATAATAAAGTTTTGGGCTGTAATGTTTGCAGTTTATCCATCAATTTGTATCTCATGAAATTTCTAAATTACATTCCCTTATTATTTTGCTTTTTTTGAACATCGCACGTTCTTTTTCACAAATTCTTTTTTTCTGTGTATATGAAAGATTTAGTTCCGTTGGTATCTTTATTTGGTTTCTTTATTCGGCCGAATCAATCGAAAACTTGGAAGATCCCTGACTAAGATTTTAATTACAATATGTAGTCACTGAAAATATATAAAATTTCCCTCAGATCCGAATTTTTCTGTAAGTGAAAATTTCTATTTCATGTTTTAAGGTTATAGATTGCAATGATTTTTGTTATTTTGTTAATTGAAGAGGTAATTCCTAACCGAACTTATGTATCTGGAAAATAATGTTTTAGTTTATTTTTAAATACCATATTGCACAGTATGATTTTATCATCTATGCCCATAAAAGGTGAGCTGAAGTCGATGAGAAATCACTTATTTGCTGTTAATATAGAAAACCACCATTAACTACACTTAAATTGAACAAAGAAGTTATCTGATAGTTACTTTCCTGATAGATACTACATGCCATACATAGATATGCAAACACACACACACACATACACACATTCATACAAAATACTAAAAAGGTAAAACAATAAAGGCAATAAAATCCCATTAGTTAACTTAACGTATACAAAAATTGACCACGATTCTTGTTCAAAACAATGCAAAGCAATGCAATCAGCAACACTTCATCTGTGACTCTGCCCTCGTAATGAAGTCCAAGCCAAACAGAAATAATCAACAACAGAAGCAAAAAATCGAAAATATCTTATTTAAACTTTTTTCCATGGAAACAAAATCCATACGCAACTCGCACACAGCATATTTGTCATTGCAGCGTAACAAGTAAATTTTTATCCATATTAAATTGGCAAACGTATACAAAAAGGATTGCATTATAGCAAGTGACTCAGAGTCAGCAAGTGAAGCTCTGCTGCCGAAAGCAGCCACAGCAAACGCACTATCAATGGAAAATCCTGCAGTTTCTTTTTTCACAAACGTAGATCTCGCTGATCTTGAGCTTTTGTAGCGCTTAATTAGATGTGATGCTTGGTTGTGATGCCTCAACCATACCTGTGGCACAACACCACCAAAAAACCAACCTCAACCAGAACTGAAACGAAAACATGTGCAGGCACATAATCTGATGTTTGTCTTGTTGTGTTTGTCGCGTCAGCGCCAGCAAGTGGAAGAAATATCTTGCTCCTTTAAGGAGAGATCATCATCAGCGTCGTCTTTAAAACAATACCATGCTGCAATGCAACATCTTGTTTACAACATGTTCGCTATGCATGGCATGAATTTTCATTTAACTAACTGAATCTACTGGAACTGTAAGACTGTTAATGACATATTTTGCATTCCGATCGTTTCAATTGTAAAGATTTTTTTATTTTATTCCTTATTTTTTCTTAACAAGATCACGATTTGGGATAAGCATAGCTGTTGTATTTGTTGATTATATTTTTGGAAGGGTGAATTCATATGTATGTATGTAAATACAGTAAGTATCCACTAAGCTAGATCCACTAAGAAACATGTCGAAAACGAGAAATATTGATAGGTTCTCCAAGTGTGTTGAATGACACAATTTTTTGGCTGGATATGATCAGAATCAGACAGAGCACCCTGGACCATATGTCATAGATCCATATCCAAAGACAGCACTTTATACACAACTTCGTGCAGCAACGTTGATACATTCTATTTCATTCTTATCCCAAGTGGACGAGATATGATGAGACACCGTAATTGATGAATTCTATAACCTAAAAATCTCCTCGAATAGATCAAAGAAGGAAAATAACAGGGTAAGAGATATCTTCGAATTCCCAAAAACTTAAAGAGCTTTAAAGAATGATGCAATAGATAGAGCATCTTTATTTGAGGATCTAAAGCTATGACGATCAAGCTGTACTTTACAGTGCTCATTTTCTTTGTGAAAAAAGCAGGGACGTAACAGTTTTCAGTTTTTCATGAAAAATGTTGCAATATAACTATTAAGTTATAACATAACATAAATATTTTTAGTTGGCCATAATTATTATTTACTAAGAAATATTTATTACGTTGCTTGATAAGTATTACGAAAGAGAATTATTATTTACGTTTCCGGTAACTTTTATTTTATAAGAAATATTGTTTCCGTCCCCCCTCCTGAAGTTGCCAGTAATTTTTATTTTATAAGAAATGTTTTTTACGTTGCCAGTGAGGAAAAGATAAATATTGGATCAGAAAGAGGCAGACATTTTGACAGAATGACAATTGACTGACGTTTGAGCGTTAATGCTCACAACGGCCTTCTGACGGTTACACCGTTCTGTCATTGAGGTGGTTTAGTGTGTTGAAGTTTTACACCACCAGTAGCTTTCGATGCTTCCTCTTTGTAGAAAAAAAAAGTTATTACAATAAAGAGTTCACATGAATTCAGAAAAAAAATATTGAAAGCATTGAAATTCAGGGTAGGTCATTTAAAGAGAAAGCATTTGTTTCTGAAAAAACATTGAAAAAAACAATTTTTTTGTTGTTCATTTGGATAATCATTTATTTTAGTTCAAGATTTGTTCCAGCTGCTTTTTAGAAAATGAGATCACGCAAATGGCTACTTTTGACCTCGACAGCTCTTTTTCCGTATTTTTCATCGTTTTGGCCAATGATTCGGCCGATATGTCAGCTATTTCCAGGCAGATGTTAACCTTGAGTTCGTCTAGGGTCGTTAGCCTGTTGATAGAAACCTTTGACTTCAAGTAGCCCCAGAGGGAAAAGTTCGGCGGTGTAAAATCTGGCGAATACAGATTCAAAAAAACATTTTTTGAGATAAACCGACCGGGGAACGAAGGTTTCAAAAAGTCGATTGTGGCACGGGTTGTGTAAGGTGGTGCGCTATCTTGTTTAAACCAGAAGTACTCCGTACCATTTTCAATGTACAACTGCACAATTTCAGCGCGTACTTTCATACCATTAGGTCGATCTGACAGCGCTGTCAAAAGTTATAGGGTTGGCAGATACTTCCACTTCAAATTTGCATAACGTAAAATAAATTTATTTTTCTCAATAAAAGTTATCTGACAATGAGAACAATATTTTTCACTTAAAAAAGTTATGACGCAAAACACGTAACTAAAAAATTATTTCTTACAAAATAAAAGTTACCGGCAACGTAAAAAATTATTCTTATTCATAATAAATATTTATCAACGACAAAAATATTTCTAATGAAATATTAGTTATCGACAATAAATAAAATTGTTCTTGCTCATAATTATTATGAAGCAACTTTTATAAGAAAGAATATAATAATATAAAACTTTTTCCATCGCAAAAAATTTCATAATAGTTATTTTCCTTCCCGGGAAAAAAGGACAAATGATGTCCCGTCCTCCTTTTGCCAAGCCCTGAAAGGAAATCATGGAAAAACAGTTCCCGAAAAAAAAGTCTGGCAAAATCTTTTTAACAGTTAAAACTCACTGCATTTATAAACAAAATTAAAGAAAATTTGTGGTGTTTCGAATAGTTCGGCGGTATAATGTATATCTCTAAGTCTACTTCATTAGGCAAAGTTGCTTACAATTTCATCAATACCTATATATAAATTTATTTCACAATTTGACCAACGCTAATAAACCTCTATTTATTAATATCTAGAACTTTTTTAGGGCTTCCGAAGTATTTAATTTCGCTATTTAGTCTAAACAAGGCAAATCTGAAATAATTCTGCATAAGTCTCAATACACATGTGTAGTACATGAGATCAATTACCACCACAAAAATCTTATTGCTGTCTCAAAATTGTAGTCTGCTTTGCCAACAACATAAAATAAGACAATAGTGTTCCACTCTGGGCAATCAGCAATATCGCAGTGGGGAATCTCACAGTCGTGGCTGCAAACGAGAATGCAGCGCATCGCCAAAATTAAAATAAAAAAAAATCCACATGGCAAATGCAAAATCAAAGTTAATCCACAAGAGACAATAACTTAATTTAGTTGTTCAACAACATGTTCCCGGTTTGGCCAAACTGTAGAGACGGAGTTAAGCACATTACCTGGTGGTATGTCAGCGATTCTCGAGCAACGTGTCGCCTGCGCTGCGCAAATGCAGCACCCACTAGTAGCAGGCAGCGCAGATAGACAGCGAAGGCAGCAAAAGCACAAATAGGTCTGCGGCCTTCTTATTGTATGTACGTATGTCTGCATGCAGCTACTTACTTCTTTAAGCGCCAATTACACAAATGTGCGCGCATCATCACAAGTACAACATGCGCGCGTATGCGCATATAATGCAAGTAAGAAACAAACAGAAAAAAGCAGCACAACAACAAAAAGAAAACCGTATAAATATCATTTGACAAAGATTGCCAACTGCTGATAAAAGCATTTGAGAAGCTGGAAGCTGCTGCTGCTGCCGCGTTGTAACTATGACTGTGTATGGGTACATGAAGTTTGAGTGGAGCAGCAGCCGTGGGCGCCAATAATTCAATGCAAGCAATTAAAGTTAAATCCCCAGCAGTTTCGACTCGAATAGTTTTTACTTTTGCAGAGCGGATTGTGTTAAAAGGAGGACATACTACACGCTGCATGCTGTCACTGCTGCCGCCACTGTAGTTGTGTATTGTTGTTGCTGCTGCTGTTGCTGTTATGTGTTTTGGAAGGCGGTAGCGCCTTTAATTATTTCATGCGGGATCGCAAAAAAACGCGATACAAAAAAACTGTAAGCGAGTTAAAATTTTCGATTTGTATTTAGATTGAAATTAATTTGCGGGCATTTTAGTTTAGTGCTTTGTAATTAATTTGCAGCAGCGATAGTTTTTGCGCTCGAGACATTGCGAAATGTTGCATGCAGCAAGTTTGGTATTCGTTCGTATTAGCGTAACACGAAAAGCGAAAAATATTGTATAAAAATATGCTTTGTTTTGTTTATTTATTTTGCGCATTTAATCCACGTACGTTTGTATGTATGTATGCACATATTTTTATTTTGCTTCTTTCCTTTACATAAATAAAGTATCTAGTAATTTTAGGTTATGAGAAAATATTTTAGTTTAACAAGCGATATTTGATTGCTCTCAACATGGGAAACTTATGATTTTCCTCAGTGCATTGGCCGCGAAAATCATCCAAGCTAATATCGAAAAGAGCTGCCCCTCCGAGAGCCTTCGCTTTTACATAGGCCGCTTTGGTAGCTGCTGTATCGGGATCTTCATAGCTCACCCACACGCCATTCTCGCCATTTTCATCGGGTGCAGTGAAAGCATAAGTGCCATAACGTTTCGTTGGATCAGCAACACGGCGAATCGCGCGATCGGCACCTCTTGCTTTAAAATTCGAAGGGTTGGGTAAACGAATACAGGCTTCAGGCCAACTCAAAAGTCCTGCGGTTTTTATTTGTGGACCTGGTGGTATTGGCCCTGCAGTTGACGGTACAACGGGTAAGCCGGTTGTTCCTGAATCGGCAGTCATTTTCCAGCCACGCCCATAGCTGGCAATGCCAAGATTAATTTTATTCGCAGGCACACGTTCTGTCAGCCAATGCTCAACTTGGAAGTTGATATTGTAGTGCGGCAAACGATTTTGATCGTATAATTCGTAGAGCGGTGATGTGAAGTCAGCTTCTTCGGGATTACGGTCCGGTGTAAGGAAATCGAATGCAGCCAGGTTGACAAAGTCCAAATTGTTTATTATAGCGGGAGCATTAAAGTACCCTGAAATGATTCAGATTACTTAGACAATCACACATTTGCAATAGAAATCCACTTACAGCTCGAATTTACATTTGGCAGAACCGTGAGCGATAACATTAAATCATATCCACGGAATGAAGTTCTCATGTCCGCCACTAAATCAGTGAACTGTTCCTTGTGGTCATCCGACTTTTCATCGACAATGAAATCACCAGTGAAGAACTTCTTGAAACTCTTCCAAGCGCTGCCAGCATCAGAGTGCACTTTTCTTGGTTTATTACGCGGAAATTGGAAGGCCAAATCGAGACCATCAAAATCGAAACGCCTTAATAAATCACGTGCTGAATCAATGAAAGCAGCTTGCTTTTGCCTGCCAGCCTCCAAAAGATTAATGTACTTCTCTGGATTTTGCAAGTCCTTATCACCGCCGACACTCAATAGAAACTTAACATATGGATACTTTGCTTTGAGAGCAATAACAGTGGCAAAATGGCGTTGTTGTATGTCGACATTCTCATTGAGGCTTTTTATTTGGAATGTTTCCGGATTGATGCCAGCGTAGCCATAGATGAGATGTGTACATAATTGCAGAGAAATCTCCAGATCGTTAGTAGTGAACTTCGCCAATCCTGAAATGATTAAATTTCAATAATACAAAATTAATTTGAGAATATAATTTAAAAACCTTCTCGCTCGTGCCCGTGGGAATCATAAAAACAAACTAAATTCGGCTGAAATGCTGCTGCTGCTTGATAATAAGCCAAAATGGCGAAAGCTGCGAAAAGTACGAGCAGTTTCATATTTTAAACGTCTAATGTCGACGAGACTCAAAGCGAAATTGATTACTGGTACAAAAACTCACTTTTGAAATAGCCTTATCAGGTTTCGATTTGACTAATTAGCTTAGAGTTCAGCCAGATTACTGGAAGTGCACAACAAGCTCACCCAACATACAGGGTGATGAATGGAATATAGCAAATAAAACGCAATCCATTAGGAAAAAAAACAATACTTTTATTAAACCAAAAGAAACAAATTTACAAACGATACTTGGCAGCACGCAGAATTGGATACTTATCGCCAGTGCACAAGCCACGGAAGTCGTCATAACTCAAATCGAATAAGGCCAGGCCACCCAAATTCTTAGAACGCACATAACTGGCTTTGGTCGCTGCTGTATCCGGATCATCATAGCTTACCCAAATACCATGTTCACCATTAGCATCTGCCGGGCGGAAGGCCAATGTGCCAAAACGTTTTGTAGGGTCACTCAAACGGCGCAACGGTGCATCGGCACCCTTCAGGTAACTATTCGAAGGGTTGGGCAGCTTTCCGCAAATTTCAGGCCAACTAAGAAGACCGGGAGTTTGGCTTTGCATGCCAGCTGGTGCAGCTCCTTCTGTGTTCGCTACAACCGGTAAACCAGTAGTGCCAGAGTCAGTAGTCATTTTCCAGGCACGACCGTATGTGGCAAGGCCAACATTAATTTTATTTGCTGGACATTGTTTTGATAACCAATGTTCAACTTGGAAATCGATATTGTAATGAGGCAAACGATTCTGGTCTAAGAGTTCATATATCGGTGCTGTGAAATCCGCCTCTTCGGGATTTCGTTCCGGTGTGAGGAAATCGAATGCCATCAAATTAACAAATTCCAAATTATCAACTATAGCAGGCACATCGAAATACCCTAAAGTGTACATTCATAAAAAAACAAAAAATAATTTAATTCATGCATTGAAAACTAACGATATTCATTACTCACATGAAGAATTTACATTTGGCAGTACAGTCAATGTCAATATGAGACCATCCGGGCGCAAAGCATTACGCATATCACGGACAAACGTAGTAAACTCTTCCTTGTGCTGCTCAGCTTTAGGATCAACCACGAAATCCCCAGTGAATATTTTCTTGAACTTTTTCCATGCTGAGCCTACGTCACCGTGCACTTTTCTCGGTTTATTCTTTGGAAATTGGTAGGCCAAATCTAGACCATCAAAACCATATGAGCGCACCAATGCATACGCTGAGTTTATGAACGAAGTTTGCTTCACCTTTTCACCCTCCAGCAATTCCATATACTTATCAGGATGCTCGGGATCAATATCACGATCACCACCCACACTCAACAAAATCTTCAAGTGAGCATATTTACGTTTCAACGCCGTAATCTCAGAATAATGATGTCTGTTAACATCGAAATCTTCATGGAGACTGTAAGCTTGATAGGTATCAGGTTTGATGCCCACAAAACCGTACACTAAATGGGTGCAAAATTGTAGTGCAACTTCCAAGTCGGGATTGAGCAGCTTGCCAAGACCTGTTTACAAGTACGAGTAATTGAGTATGAATTTTAATAAAACTTTTCTGGTTTTACTTAGTTTTTTGTTTTTTTCTGTTTTTTTTTACACTACCTCAAATACAAATCGAGAGAAAAAAAAGCTTGTTTACATTTACGATGTTGTTTTTTATTTTTTTTATCTATTGTGAGCTGAGCTGATCTCATATACAGTAGTCACCGCAATTTAAGTGACACTTTAATAAATAAATTATTATTCAGACAACCATACAGACAGTCACTACCGTCATTAACTGGTTATGAGATCTACTAGTCTGTGATTGAATGCTCGTGTGTGTGAATGAGTCATTTCATTTGTTCGTCAGTCGTGTTTATGTCAAAAAATCTAAGCTAAGTTGAGCTAAGCTTTTCTAATGTTTTTTTTTTCTTTTAGCACTTGGAGTGTTTAAACTGTAATATTATTCATATTAATTATTTTGTTTACAATATGCGAGTAGTGAGCATTTTTCTGTGGAATAACATTAATTTCATTTTCATTTCAGTATATACAACATTTAATAATAATTTCTATGAATTATAGAACTGGATTTTAAAATTTTTGTTGCTTTTTATTGAACTGATAAGCTAATGACCTCTATTCCAACGTTGACATGATGTGTGTTTGTTGCTCTTTTCGTTGATAAAATAATTCAGTTTGTTTTATTTTATAGCATTTTTTGTTCAGATTTATGTGAAATTTAGTAAATCTTAAACTTTTGTAATACTTTAAATAAATATAAAAATATTAATCTGTTTGTGCCTTTTATTGTACAGCAGAGTAATCTCACTTATCAGTGCTACTCCCTTGGTTAATTCAATAGACAGACCTATGTCCATAAATCCCAGAATTATTTCCTATGTTTTCTATCATAAATAAATAAACTGTATAGAAAATATTAGAGTTCTCTGTAATAATATATGATTTCTTTTTTATTGCTCCGAGCAATGCTGGACATTTTATTTACACATATACTTATTTTTCTAATTGACAATAATTATGACGATTGTCATTAGCGACAAGCAATTTTTTGTTATGTAATACTTCCTATTAATTTTAGAATTATTAATTACTTTGTTTTAAATTCTAGGTATCTAGATTATAATTTAAGCATAAATTACGTTTTGTCTCTGCTACAGCAGTAACATTCACAAAAGTTATGAGTTGTTATTCAGAATTGTAAAGTGAATTGTTATGTCAAACTTTTATTGGAATTAGCTGATTAAAGACAACTGTATATATTAGGGTAAAAACGAAAGTAGTTTTAGTATGAAATTTTACTACACTTTGCCCCGGATCATTTAATGTTCCAAAATAATTTATACTGTATATTATCTCTTTGTTACTCCCAACTGTAGATTGACGCTGCGCTGATTATAATTAAAATTCATGACTGAACTTTAAAAGATTTTTTCAAAATTTACACTCTATTTGGTTCATTGTTTTTTCTAGATTTGTTTAAATTTCGTCAATATCAAGAAATTTTCAGATTTAAATCTTGTCAGTTCCCTATTGCTCATTTTTTCAAAAGTATAACAAAACAAAAAAAGCCCCAAATTTTTTCAGATCAGCGGGGATTCCAGAAAAGTGATTTTTTTTACTGTTCTAAAATAATTTGCAAACTGTTTATTTCTTTATTGTTACGAATTGCAAATTTTAAGATTAACTATAGTGAAAGTTTCTGAACTTTCAATGATTATTTCAGTATTTGGAGAAAATTTTTACAATTTGTTCACTGATCTAGAAAATAGATTAATTTGAACTAAGGGCGTACTAAAAAGATTTCTTGATCAAGTCAGAAAGTATCAAATTTTTAGTAAAAAACAATAAAATTGCTTGAAATTCTATGATATTTAAACCGTTTTAGGATGTCCCAAATTTTTATTTAGTTGTATTTTTTCTCCAATTTTCTAAGAAAATTAACTTCCTTTCATAATTTTAAGAGATCCTGTAAAGGAAAAATATCCCTTCGGTCTCAAAAATCGATACATATTTTTGAAGTTCACTTGGGATAAAACTGTCCATTCCGTACCAAAACGGTTGAATGATATAAATTTGAACTTGCTATATATTGAATTATGTAGTGCCTTATTTATGATATAGAGAATTGCTTATGAATGTCATTGCTGTATATCATTATTATTATTATCACGAATTGTTACTTCAGATATAATGCAAGGATTGCTTAAAATCTGTACATTATTTGATTTTTTTCTAAATTTATTTTTTTATGCATTCGAATTTGATAAATAAAAATTTTTCTCTCTATCTCTATAGTATATTTTTTCAGAAATCAGACAAGATTTTTTTAATTTTTTCTTTGAGTTTAATTTCATCTAAAACTTTTAGGCATTTACGTACATCAATCCAGACTAACTCAGATAACGAAAAATATACATACGTATATATATAAATGTTTTAATTACCTTCACGAATATAACTGGCTGAATCATAATAACACACCAAATTGGCAGCATTTGTTTGGGCTGCCAAAAAGCCCAATATCGAAAGTAAAGCTACTAATCTCATTGTAGTGAATCACGCTCGTTGTAAACTTCTCGATCGCAAATATTTTGTATGTCGAATTAAATCTGAACTGCACTAGGCAAAAGTAAAAACTAAACTGATCTAGCATCTCCACTAAAGTGTGAGGGAAATTTTCGGTTTGAGCTTAATAATATTTATAAAAGTAGATCGAAGCTTTATTTGGTGGGAGATTAAACGTATGTGATATGTCACATGAACCAATGCGACAAAAGCTCGAAACACTTTGACAAGTGAGAGAACGGATTAGTGATTAGTGAGTGAGAGTGTGCTCCATGGAATTCTGTATACGTCTATATTTTGTATTCTCAAGCTTATCTTAGCAAACACTATGTATGTAGATTGGAAACAAAGACAACATACAAAATACATTGGGGACTTTTTTCTTGTTATTTTGTTATTGTTATGAATGAGCATTCATTTGTTTATTCATTATTAATTAAATAAAAAAACAGAGCTTTGTATAGTAACTAATATACATGCGTTTTTTGACTTTGTTTTTGCACATTAGGGTCAAGTTTACGAGGCCAATTTCATAGATTCTTATAACTCTTAGAATTTTGATAACAAAAACAAAGAAAATTTATAAAAATAATAAAATATAAAACTAAAAATAAAAGAAAATAAAAAAATACTTTTTACACATAAATCTACAAAAACAATTTCACAAATAGTATTTAATAGCTCTTAATAGTGGGTACTTTTGACCTGTACATAAGCCACGGAAATCATCATAACTCAAATCGAATATCGCCACACCGCCTAAATTTTTACTCTTTACATAGCTCGCTTTGATGGCTGCAAAATCCGGATCATCATAGCTCACCCACATACCGAATTCGCCTTTATCATCAGCAGGTCTTAGTGCATAGTTGCCATAACGTTGGTCAAGATCAGTTACTTTTCGCAGTGGCGCATTCTCGCCACGATAATTCGCGTTTACATTATTTGGCAATTTAGAGCATATTTCCGGCCAACTCAATAGTCCAGGCACTTGTGATTGTAGGCCCGGCTCAGCAGGTCCTATAGTTTCGATTACTACGGGCATGCCAGAGAATCCGGAGGCTGGACTCATTTTCCAGGCACGTCCATAAGTTGCTATACCTAAGTTAATTTTATGTGGCGGGCATTGATTTGTTAACCAATAGTTGACTTGATATTCAATGTTATAGTGCGGCAGACGATCCTGCTCGACCAGCGGGTAAATTGGTGCTGTAAAATCAGCCTCTTCGGGATTACGTTCCGGTGTGAGAAAATCGAAAGCGGCCAAATTAATAAAGTCAAAATTTTGGTGAATTTTCGGTACATCGAAATACCCTGGAGGAATTGAGAAGCTATTATTACCAAAAATAAATTAAAATTACATTTTATTGTATACTTACATGTCGAATTAACATTTGGGAGCACTGTCATAGAGAGTGATAGGTTTGAATACCTGTAAGCAGTCTTTAAATTCTTCACAAATTCGGTATACTGTTCCTTGTGTACCTCAGCACGTTCATCGACAATGAAATCACCCGTGAAGAGTTTCTTGAACTTTTTCCAATACATTCCCAATGTGCTGTGCACCTTACGTGGTTTATTACGCGGAAACTGAAATGCCAAATCCAAGCCATCGAAACCATTACGTTTCAGTAGTGAAATAGAACTATCAATGAAACTCTGTTGACCAGCGCGATCAGTTTCAAGTAACTCCAAATATTTTAAAGGATGTGCCTCATCTTTGTCCCGATCACCACCAGCACTCAAAAACACTTTCAGATGTGGATATTGCACTTTCAGCATCGTGATTTCAGTATAATGAAACATGTCAAGGTCAACATTGAGACTGAACACCTCGTGTGAGTTCCAATTGAGCCCAGCATAGCCATAGATGAGATGAGTACAAAATTGCAAAGCTAATTCAAGGTCACCGGGCATTAGTTTAGCAAAACCTGAACAGAATAATTAGTAAGTTAATTAATTATTTCATTTCGTAATAAGTATTGCTTGAAATACCTGCTCGCAAATAACTTGACGAATCGTAAAAGCAAACAAGATTTTTTGCATTTGCGGCCACTGCACAATGTAGTCCAAGTATGAGACCAAATGCTATAATCAACTTCATCTTAATTTGGTTTAATTTGGTCTAATCTTTTGTAATCTTCACGTTAGCAGTTAAATAAAGGAACTGATTCTGCTTTTTATAATTAGCGATGTTGAGACTTTTGTCTCTGAGTTTTACGCAACTTCTGTTTTTTATTTTATGACTACGAGCGAGTAGCTGCTTACTTATCGCTTTCAGTATTTTGTTTATTCTAAATTATCAGGTTTTTGTTTGTGTTAGGTTTCATTTCAAGAGAATTCGCTTGTTTTGTTTTGACTCTTGCGTCATATTGATACTTAATATTTATATACAATACGATTTTTACATATTTTGTAGATTCGCCAAGCACATGTATTCCATTATCGCAATTTAACTATGGATTTTTCTATCACGTATGAATGAATATATTTGTAAGTATACTTAATATATTACTTTTCAAATTCGAGAAGCTTCTCGATGCCATTGTGGTTCATGTGGGAGATATATTGTTTTATATAGAGAATTTGTACAGTGGGTCCAAAAATTTTTCACACTTCAACAAAGCGTGAAAACAAAATGTGAATGATTTTCTATAAAGTTCAAGTTTCTTGCTTTTACCATATTTTATAGTAAGAACTGCCTCGGTGGTCCTGGGTTTGATTCCTGGCTAGGGCATTTGTATATTTTTTAATTTCATTAACATTTCTGTAATATACTAAAACAGGTCATTGGGTAAATATCTGAGTTAATAGGATTTTGATTGACCATTAGAAAAAAAACTACAACTATTGATATTCAGCACTCTGCTCTCTGATTGTAGTATTTCCAGATCAAATAACTCGTTCATAATCACCCTTTTATTTATTACTGCCAACGATATCCGGAATTAATAGAAACAATAGGCATACAAAGCTCTGTTTCTTGTTTAAACCCCTCGGGAGTTATTCTCTTTCTAACTATTAGGCATCGTATTATTGCACTGAGCTATTTTTCAGTACCTGCAGATTGTGTTGTTCTCGAAATCGAACCACTTTTCTTTACATATTTTTGAATATATCTAACAATTCACGTGCAAAACTCCATTTTTCGCTCTCAATCATTTAGATTTTTTTATAGCTTAGTATGATTTTTGCTATTGTATAATAATATAAAAAATTGTTAGGATTTGGCTTATTTGTTTTGTATTCATTCATATTTCATTGATTTCCCAAATATCATTCTATAGACCTGTTTTTAACGCCAAGGTGAGTGTTTTCTCTATGCAACCGCATAGCGAACGGATCAGTGCCCGAGTCCGGAAAACCAACAAAAAAAAAGCTGTTTTTGAACGAACTTCAATCTGTCCCTATAGAAGTTATATCGAGGACTGAAGACTGAAGAGCCCTATTTCAACATTGATGTTATCAGGGGCTTAAAAAGGTTTTTGTGCTACACACTGTTCATTAAAATATTTTTTAGATTTTTAGAAAATCATTCACTGCTTGCATCACTTCTTTTACGACACAACAACCCATGGAGGGCCTGAACCGAACTTTTTACAGCCATTCATGTTGTGCGATTTATACTCTTATAGGTTTGTAAATTGTCAGCCAAAAGGTGTTGCTAAAAGGTGTCCACTGCGCCGATCATCCCGGCCACCTGTCCAACACACTAACCCCTAGGCTTTTGAGCTATGCTTTAAAAATACGTTGGGGTGTGAACATTTTTTGAATATACTGTATGTACGTATGTAAGATAAGATTTGAAAATAAATTTTGGATGATACATTTACTTTAACTAGAAATTACAGTTCGATGTGCATATGCCATATACTTCCGTTATAGTAATCTTGACTATGACTACAGAGGCCATAAATATTATTGTAGTTTCTTACACCATCCAACAAATTCTGTGAAAATTTTTCTAACCAAAATGTTCTTTCACTTGCAGATTCGCTGTTTCAAGTATTTTAGAAATAATTAAAAGTCGGTTGAGTAAAACTTTAACACTTTTAACAACTTTTAATGCTTTAGCAATAATACTGGAACATAATGCAAAAATCTCTATAGCTCGTAAGGGGATGAAATCAGACTACTCCTGCCTTCCGTATGAATAGAATGGCTTACACACAGTGCCGAAAAAATCATCATATTGGGCCTTAGTTTTCTCTTTTATCCCCCTTTTTCAAAATTTCCCTAAGGTAACCCTGGTTAAACTCATGTCGCAATAATTTGCATTTGCATATCTATTTTATTGTATTAAATACAACATTGAAATGTTCTTCGCATAACACTGGAAAGTAAATTTTATTGGATTTATGCACAGGAGCTTCACGAACTCAACTAGAGCTTATACATCATATCCTTTGAACATTGAGAAAAAAAATCTTGTTATCAGGAAAATAATTCTTCCATAAGCAAGGGATTGGATTTAAATGAACTACCCAGTTTTAAATATGGTTGAGAATACTTGGCTAAGAACTTTTGCAAAGTATTGCACTTCTTAGCTTAAGTTGCTGCGTCCTGGTACGCTATATATCCACTTGAAGTCCTGCAAATTTGCCAGTTAAGCAGAATGTGATCGTGCTTAAATTTAACTAACTTAATTCTAGCTGGTTGTTTTTTTTTAGATTCATTCTTACCATCAAAAATATAAAAACAATAAAAACAGTTGAGAAGGTGCGGGGAATAACGAACAGATTTTTTCAAAATTAGTTAATAATGCCATCCCTTAGTTCTATGCCGATAATTTTTAAAAGTGGTTACAAACTCGATAAATAGTTTTCATAGTTTTTGTATAAAAACAGAAGTTAAACGAATCTTGAATCAGGGGAAAAAGTTCATAAAAAATTAATAAAGCGCAATGACAAGGCAAAACGATCAGAGTCTATTTAATTTCATGAAAAATGAATAAAGTTAATCCAAATGCATGATAAAAAGATAATAGTTCTAGTGAAATTAATTACGAGCTGTAAAACCTACCCATAATTCTCATAATTTAGACAAGGCTGCCAACTTTTTAACACTAGAAAACCGGGCACACTCTGACCCATACGCAAGGCAAGTGACTTCATTCCACAACTCCATTTATTTGGGCTTATTTGGTTTTATCTGCTATCCAAGAAGATAGCAAATGTTTTTACGGTAATTTTGGATTTTCTCAGATTTTTTAAATATTTATATTTGAAATTTGTGAAAAGTTCTGACTTTTTTATTCATTGAAGCATTTTGGGTAAAAAAAATATATACACTATCTAACTTACAATAAATCAGGTTAAATAACTCATGAAGAGCAAGGGCCTGTATTTCATGGAGTTTACGAGATATCCTAGTGTAAAGTCATACAATTTTGGCTTTTTTAGACCCTTCCTCTAAAATATATCAGAAATAAGAAGGTAAGTAAAAGGGAGAAAAATTTACCCCTTTCCCCATAAAGTTCAAACTGTATATACAAGGAGCTAATTCTCTTCTACTTTTTGAATTAAACGGATTTCACCACATTTTTGACAAACAAATTTTGCAATTTTTAGTAGTCTAAATTATAAAAAAAATTCTAACTGTAGTAAACGTAGATAAATTTTTAACTGTTAATTTAGAAAAATAGTCAACTTTAAGTTCAGGTATTTCTTTTTATGTTGCAGGTCATATACGTTAGGTGTTGCATCGTTTTTAAAATTTTTTAGGTGGTAGTACAAAAAACGAGACATTGCTATCATATGGGACTTTAGAGCATTTTACTCTTTTGAGATCACCTCTGAATTTGAGTGGGATTGTTTGAGCAAGCTCTATAAACTGGGTAAGGGGCCGTTCACATATTTTGACCCTTCCCCTTCGCTCATTGCATTTTCACATATTACTTGCTAATGTTTTCTACATTAATAACACTAGTTTACACTTAAAATGTTCATTTGGTGAAAGATGCCTTTTCTTAAGGATTTTCTTCCTCTGAATTTGGAAATCAAGGGTCACATTTTTTTATGGAACAGTTTTTGAGATATTATAATTTTTTAAATTTTTTTCGACCTTTTTACATTTTAGAAATCTTATATCGATATAGAAATATCCGTTCTTGATAGCAAGTTAAAGGTATTGAGATAACAAACAAACATATTTAATTGGATTTTTAATTGGCTAAGAGATTCAAAATATTGATGGAAATAAGCTGGATTTTTAAAAAATAAAATTTTGCAGCCCATTCTGTGGCCCACAGAAAAAGAAATAGATGAAAAATGTTTGGTTCATGTACGTAAAGCTGAAAATAAGACCAACCCAGAAGAAAATTGATCTAAAAATTATAATACTATCGATTCATAAAAAACTCAGCGATGGGTTATTTCCTTTTCAGCACTTAATAATGGCAAAAAAAAAATAGATAATTCGCAAAAAAAGCTTTTTTCGAATCTCTATTACTTTTGACAGAAATGGAATAGAGAAATAATAAAGTATTTGAATTAAAGACAATTAAATAGTATTTTTGAAAAGATAAAGATGCTCGATTTTTCATTTCGAAAAAATGGTAATTTTGAAAAAAATGGCGACCCATGTCCAAAAAATAAAAAAATGAGCTATATCTCGAAAACCTGAGTTGCTGCGACAAAACTGATTTCAGATTCAGCGGTCCAAAAAACATTATAAACCATTCACTTTGGAGTTGGGTAAAAAACAGTGTTGTATAGTGTTATTAGAATATGCTAGAAATAATTGTGGGTCTTGCTTTGGGGGAGAACTCGAGCTGAGAGAGTGATCATCTTTATAGAAGAAAAAACTGACCAGAAAGGGAGAACGTCGCAGTGAGCAAAGGCAACATTAAATACTCTTATCAAGAAAGAAAATATAATTTTTCCAGCGTTGCACATTAAACAAGACTTATTCAAAACTTAGTGAAGGCCTTAAATAAGGAAGGCTATGTGAGAATGCTTTTATCGCAGCTTTCTACAACAAAAATCGAGAAGCAATGTTAGGAGACTACATATGGTTCCTTACGAGTGGAACGAGTTCCAAAAGTAACCGACACCGACGTAAAACAAGAGCCACAACATTTTCTAGCATATTCATAATAAAAAATACGATACAAAATTGTGGAGAATGTATAGCAAAGCGATTAAACTCAATAAATTGTCGAAAAAATTAATATTCTCAGAAAATATGGTATTTGGATTTTTTTCACTGAATCGGTTATAACTTTAGCATTTTTCGGTTGGGTTTCCTTAGACTGGTTTTATTTTTTTGCTTTGCGTAGATGAAAAGAAATCAGACGTTTTTCATTATTTTTCCGAAATGCACAGATAAATCTGGCAAAAAAATTACCTCGCATTTTTCTTCACTAAAAGATTTTAATGTTTATGAAAACAATATTTTTATATATTTGTTATTGAATTTCTGAAATGCAAGCAATGCAATTAAATAAATAAAAGTGAGTTCAATTTTCTGGAGCGGTTTAGGTAACTTTGAGACACAATTAGATACGCATTCAATTTTTTTTTTCTTTCAAATAAAATATATATCTAGAAAATGCTATGTATATATACTTAATACATTTAGGTATCAAAATAAAATTTTCTATATACTTGTATTAAACCTCTAGTTCTCAAGCGTGTCTCTAGACAACCTACATCAAAACGGGTTTAAGTACCGTCAAAAGTTTTTTGTTGTTACATTTTATCATATCGTTTATGAAATTTCCCAATCTTTTAAAAAATCCATTAGTTATGAGTTATGAAGCGTATTACAGATGTTAGCGACAGTCAAAATCAATAATTTGTGAAAAATAGAAAATTAATTATTTTGATTGAATTTGAGATAAAAAGAAAATTTAAAAAATAAATAAAATACTTTCCGGTCATACTCGCCAAAAAAAAAAAAAAAACTAGCTGTGTGTTTTTTTTTTTTAATGTATAATTAGTGAAACATTTGTGTATAGTCTAAAAATTAACTGAAAAGTAAGGGCTAAATATCGTCAAAAATCATTTTGACACAACACTATTATTCAATAACTTTAACAAGGCTAAACCATATGGAAGTTAGCGAGATTTGATTTAACAAATCGTTAACTCACAGCAGCAACACAGCAGTGGCAACAACATTTACATTGTTCGCTGAAAACTTTTGTTTTCTTTCTTTTTTTTTTGCATATCATCGTTTTTTTCTTCTTAATGCAAATGAGGTGTATAAATAAACCAATAAATTTTAATAAAAAAAAGCATTTAATATCGTTTAACACAGCAGGTACTTGAAAGTAATAACAATCAGTGACGAAGATCAGCATTAACAACATCGATCAACAATTGTTCAATGCTTTAATGAGAGCAGCAATGAAATTTCTGAAAATTCGATTTTTGATGGCAGTTTGCTAACAACATGAGCTTAAAAGGATAAATCGTAGTAGGGTAAAGTGGGGTACCTTTGACACTTAATTTTCAAAGGCCTGTAATTCCGAAAATTATTGATAGATTCTAAAAGATGTAACTGTTTTTAAGACATTGATTTTTCTAGATCAAACCACGAAAAAACTATATTTTTATAAAAACTGCATCACCATTTTTTATGTACTTTTTTCCAAAAAATCCATTTTTTTAAAAGTGCCCCAGGTACGGGGCACATTCGACTTTACAAGGGGCACATTTGACAAAAGTCGATAACTTTGTTATACGTCTATATCTGTGGCAATAAGGAATAACAGCTACACTCAAAAGTCGAATAAAAACCTGCTGCGTATTTTATATTATAAATCCCAAAATTTTGAAAGTTTTCAACAAATTTTTGCAATTTAATAGTCTCCATAGTTTTTTATTAATTAAACTCCAATAATTATTTAAGAACTTTCAATATTTTGGGTTTTATAATGAAAAATACGCAACAGGTTTTTAGTCAACTTTTGAGTTTGGCTGTTATTCCTTATTGCCACAGATATATAGGTGTAAAAATTAAAATATGTGTTATATCTCGAAATAACACCGAAATCTCAGCAGAAATTGTCACAAATTTGTACAATGATACATCTATACATTTATTACTGTAACTACAATTTTATTCCAGAAGATCCAAAATTGCTATATATCATATTATATATCTTTACGAGTAGGTTAGCCAAAAATTATCTGATTTAAAATCGGTTAAGTCAATTCCAAAAAATATTAGCGTCGGAAGTTTTTTAAATTCGCTCATTGAACAAAGCATTGCATTCATCGTTGTAAAAATCATTGCTGGGGCCTTACCGGCTAGTTATTATTTTATTACTATTATTTTATTTTTCCGTTTTGACTATTATTATTATTTGCCTTTATTTATCAAAATTTTCATTTGCAATTTCATAATGATGCATTATGTCTCTGGTCATAAGATAGGCATTGTCTGAGTTCAAAATTACAAGTGGGTGTGGCACCTCCCATACAAAATTTTTATTTATATATATATCTAGAACCATTTAGGGTACTGTACTGAAATTTCGCGCAAGGACGTAGATTGACAATGTCTTTATTATTATTTGAAAGAGGACGACTCGAAAGTCAGGCACTGCGACCTATAAGATCTATTGTACCAAAGACCCAAGAAAGAAAGAAAGGCAGTGAGAAGGAAAGATAGATAAGAAACATACCCAAGCCGAGAATCGAACTCAGGTCTCCAGAGATAAGAGTCTGCCACTAGATCACAGTGGCGATGGTAGGACCTACAGTTTAACGCTGATTCCGAACAGCTGTATGTCAATTTTTTATCAGCTCGGTGGTTTTGCCATTACCAACCAAAGTGTGTACTTGAACACATTCTTTTAATTCTCATCCACTTCATATCGATAGTGAATATAAGAAGTTTATGAGAATTAACCACCAGACCAAGACGGGTTCGAACCCGCAATCTTCTGAATGAAAGTCTAATGCACTATCCACTAGGCAATCGAGATTGACAATGTCATACTACAACGTGAAAAACGGAAAGGTTACAATGTTTTCCGAATTTTTTTTTTCTTTTTGCTTTTTTGGGATTAAACTAAAAGGAAATCAATTACCTACGAGGAACCATTCCAACTAAATTGGAATTTAATTCCAAGAAAGTAATTGATTACACAATTGATTAAATGAATAATAAATTCCTTTCTTTTCAATTACATTTTTAATTCCTTTAGGGATTTATATATTTTTAATTACAAATACAATTCCCTGTAATGGAGTCGAACATTTTACCAATTCCATTACCAAGGAATTGAATACATTTAAGTACCAATTACAATTCCTTGTAATTGGAATTGGGAATGTAATGTAATTGAATTTACCCAGCTCTGATGGTTAGTAAACCCATAGGTAGTAAAAGGTTAGTATTACAGTGTTAAAGAAAATCACTAATCAAAATGAATTAAGTGGGTATATTCTAATCAGCACCACCATTTTAGTCGATAGAAGATGGTGCAACAGTGCAAGCAAATCAAAAAGTATTATATATTGCATTTGGATGTTTTGGAACAAACCAAATTTATCGTTGCCATATGGACACGCTGTGAGATACTGGGTTAATTTGTAAAGTTTCGAAAAAATAAAATCTAAAGATATCCGCAGTGGGGTTTTAATTTTTTGTAGCTAGAGATCACAATATATGAGATTTTCATAAAGGCGTAAAGGGGTCGGCGGGCTTAATCCTGTTAGCCTCCCCTCCCCACTTAAGTTTTCGCTTGTGCAAAAGAGTATAGAAAGAGTATTTTCTATATTAATAGTTATTTTGTTAACAGATAATCTGCTCTTAGACGATGAGATTTATCTTACGCAACATGAAAAAATTTACGGAAGTGATAGAAACGATAGGGGGAGTCCATAAATTTTTTCAAGTTGCATGAAGCATATCTTACCGTCTAAGAGTAGATATACAAACTCCAAGGTTTTTTTATTTTTCCAGGTTTTTCTGTTTTCAATATCAATTTAAAAAAAATTTAGAAAAAAAAGTTTTACCTTTCGAACCAAACGTTGGCGTAGCTACGTAGGAGTCTGAAGGCAGGGCCTGCCTTCTGGCTCTAAACCTCCCCAGAAATCATATAGTAAGGAAAGTTACATCTAAAAAAACGTACAGTCTAGGATTTATCTATTTTTGAAGATTAACGCCCCCTTGCTAAAAAACGTCGTAAGTTCGATTTTGCTACGAACTGTGAAAACTGTATTCTAGAATCCGTGATGCTATTTCGTAATTTTGAAGTTCGAATGATTGTATGCCTGAAAAGGAACGGATCGTAATTTTGACGTTTTTGAGCGGCATTTTGTACGAAGAAGAAAGGTGTCGGAGCCAAAAGAATTGTTAACTAAAAAAGATTAAGTAATACACATACAAGTAGAAAAAACATGAAATATGTAAGTTTTAGTATTTAATACAAAATTAATTTTATTAGGAATAGATATCGATGGAGATACGTTGACTTCTCGTAAGTACTTTTTACCACTTTTGGAGTACAATTAATTTCTATAAACAGTATATAAAAACAAGTTTAAAATAAAAAAAAAATCAATTCCAAAAATATTATTTTCTTATTTACAATGATTCGAAAACCAATTTTACATATTCTTTATGTATAGTTATTGCTTTTTTGTCGTCTTTTCCAAAAGTGGTGAAAAACTGCAAAAGTGAGATCAGCGTGTGACCATCGTATGTGTATTTTTGCTAGGGCGAAAATTCTAAAGGGGCAAAAGAAGATATCCTGAATTTTTTGAAAAGTGCCACTCTGCAATTGAATAGTCTGGGCCCATCAACTAAGGATTGCTAGTTCCTTGAAAAAAAAGTGTGGTTGGATTATAAGCGCTACATCAAGCGGGGAGAGAGTCCACTAATATCCACTAATAAGGCAGAAATTAGGCCAACAGGTGGCGGACCAAATAAGAAGACTTCAAAAATTCACTCGTTTATAAAATTAATTTTCTCCCGCTGAATTCGAAAATCATGGCTAGAATTTTTTTGTGGATCATTTTGTGAGATATTAATTGGCATGCACACGAGTACATCAGGCATTAGAGGAACTATGGCCTATGGATTCATAAAATAGAAAGAGGATGAGTGGAAAAGCTTCAACAACAACGGCCACGTGAATAATCCCGTTTTCGCTGCACTCATACGAAATCAGTAAGAAAAGAAGTTAGGCAGTTGTTAATCGGCTACATACAATCAAGCAGTAAGTCGACTTCTCGTAGTTTTATCTCATGTGCTTTAGTGAGAGAGGAGATCCAGATGCCTCTGCTTGATTGTATATACCTGAACTTTCCTCTCATGTGTTATAGTGTTTGTGCATATAAGTGTAGAGAGTATCAACAAAAGAAAAGCAACAACAAAGTAGAGAGAAGAAGACTGCAAAAACTTCGACAGAATTCGTTATATATGTTTTCTACTAATTTTCAAATAAACAACAAAGTTTCACTTCTACTGTGAGTGCCTGAAGACACATAATTTTTTATTATATCTTCAGGTTTGGAGAGTCGCGCTCACCTAGGCCCAGTGAATAAACCACGGAACGAGTGTTTTTGTTGTAAATTATAATTCTAATACCAATTAAAATTCAAAGAAATAATATTTTCTAGTTCTTGTAATATTCTCTCCGAGAGTTAATTTTTTTTTTTTTTTGTGAAAGCCTTTTTTAGACACTCTAGTAAAATACACGTAGGTAAAAACACGAACTGACTCATACTACAAACAATTTCTGGGTTGCTAAGTTACAGAAAATTAGAAAGTCACTGGTCGATTTTTCGACCATTGCGCTTTGGTCCAGAAGCCCGATTTGCCGGCATAAAATCGAATAAGGAAGATAGAGCGCTTAAATTCCATATGTGTGTTTGCATAAGAAACCAAAAATAAACTTTAAAAATGGGTATAATCGGGAACTGCCATGCCCTCCTCTCATAAAACCAAAATTTATATACTTGTATATCTTAGGAAGTATAAATGGTTTGTTGATGAAATTTGGAATGCGGATGCAAATTGTCAATACAAACAAAAACTTTGGGAATTTGACAACAGGTTAAAAAAATCCAAAGTGTCTAAAAAAAAAAAAAATTAATTAAATATATTTACTATTTAAAAAGAGTTCCTTTTATATATTTATTGTTGGTAAAAGAATTAAAACCTCAATTTTCACTCATTATCTTCAACATCTAACTCCAATCAATATATTTCCTTTTTCTTCCACACTATTAGCTTATCAGCATTTTTCACCCTAATTGATTCTTAAAAATTCAGATTTCTGCAAAAAGTGCAAGAAATTTAAAAGCCACATAAAAATACAAATTATCACGTTTCATTCCAAATTAATTACTTGGACAATATCGCAAGTTCTATTCCACAGAACCCGAACTCGATTATTAATTTCACCAAAAAAACCCCTACTCCCATGCACAGCTATTTCGCGGTAACTACAACAATTACACACAAAGAGAGTTGCCAACTGAGCAAATAATTTTCGATTTCATGCCGACAAATCGGGTTTCTGGGCCATAGAGCATTGGCTGGAAAGGAGTTAAAATTGATCAAATCGACTGAGTTTTTGAAATTTTGTTTTCCAATTTTTTTTCTAATCTATTCTTGTCGATACAGTAGTTTTTGATAATAAAAAACTAACGCAATTTATGCTCTGGGGGCCTCAAATCGTCAAATATTCAAAATGAAATATTTTCAAAACAAGAGCTAACCTAGAAAAACTAGGTTAGCTCTTCCAAAAAAAAAAAAAAAAAATAGTAAGTTAAAGTTAAAATAAATTTTACTTACATTTAAATATGTGTTTAAAAATTAATAGTGGTCCAGATGAAAACTCACAAACTTACATACTCGTATATGCGCAAATTTGTATACACCGTTTCATGAATACACGCTGCAGGTTATGAGAGGGTAAATCAGCTGTTGCGCAAAAGTGTTGAAAATTCAAATTTAACTACATACATACGATTTTTTTAATGTTGGCAATACAAGGTTGGCACACTGAAATTTGGAATTGAAATTTTTGTACGGGGAATAAAAACAACTGATATACGCAATGCAAACTAACGAAGTTTGCGAGGTATACGAGGAATTTCTGAGATTTCATGAGAACCACTAATGTATTTAATAAATACAATTATGATAAATTTTAAGTCTGAGAGACAGCCCGCCTCCCCCAAATAAAAATAATATTAGGTACGCCCAGTAGCGTATCCAGGGCGAGCGATATAGGGGCTGAGGCCAACCCAAAGTATATAGGCCAATGAAAAGTATACCACCTTGATCAAAAAGTTCCCGGAATAACCACCGTGTGGCTCTCCCATCATTCCGATTTGAGTTCTGTTTTTTTTTTTTTGTTAACTTGGTACACGATATTCCCTCTAAATCTTAGCGTCATAGCTTGACATAGCAAAAGTTACGTAGGCAAGAGTACATCTATCTCTATGTGTGTTGGCGATTTTTTACAATTTTAGAAATGGATTTAAATTTGCAACAACGAACTTGTATTGAATTTTGCGTAAAAAACGGATTTAATGGTGCGCGAACGTTAGGAATGTTGGAAAAGTGTTTCGGCAACGATTCTCTAAAGAAAAGGGTCGCTTACCAGTGACATGAGCGGTTCAAAAGTGGTCGTGAGTCGATCGATGATGATGAACGCATTGCACCATCGACATCGAAAACCGACGAAAACGTTGATAAAGTAAAAGAAATTTTGGTCAACAACAGCGAATTAACCAACAGAGAGTATTATTTGTTCATTATGAGGCGTTTGCGAGAAGCAATTCGCCGAAAGAGACTAGAATTGTGGACAAGAACTCGCGGATTTTGCACCATGATAACGCACCGTCGCACATTGCCATCATTATTCGTAATTTTTTGACGAAAAATGCAACAAATACCATCCAACAGCCACCGAATTCACCTGATTTGGCTTCCTGTGACTTCTTTATGTTCAATCGAGTTAAAAAACCATTACGGGGAACGCGTTTCAGCAGCCGAGAGGAAGTAATGGAAAAATCGCAGGAAGCACTGATGGACATACCGAAAACCGAATATAAAAAATGTTTCGAAGATTGGATCAAGCACTGGCATAAGTGTGTTGCAGCCGATGGAGATTACTTTGAAGGGGACAATATAGATTTGGATGATTAAACTTGTATTTTTAATTTTCTGAATAAATTCTGGGAACTTTTTGATCAAGGTGGTATACTTTTAACAAACGAAAAACTTTAAGATTTAAAATATTATTTTATATTATATTTTATTTTAATAATAATAATTTAATATAAATATTAAAATGAGGTCGGATATTTAAATCAATTCTGATTAGCCGCAATGCTGGGCGTGCCAATAGGAAGCACGTTACAGTGCAACTGGTTATTAAATACATTCAGACTACATTAAATCTACAATTTCAGCGCCAGCTTATAAATGCCTTACTTTTAGGAAGCTTGACAATGGTCTAGTTTTTGGATTGAATTTTGTACTAAATTTTAATCTGATATTGGTTTAACTTTTCCGTTTTTGCCCGTTTTTGATCTGAATTCTGGTTTGATTGTAAGTCAGAATTTTGTTTTATTTTAGTTTGAATTTTAATCTGAATTTGGTTTGAGTTTTAATCCATGTTTGGTCTAAATTTTGATTTGCTTCCCAGTGAGTGTCCTTTTGGCCTTAAGTTTTGTCTAACTATTGGTCTGAGTTGTTGGGTTTTTAGTCTGAGTTTCGACCTGAATTTGATCTCATTTTTGTCTATTTTTGTTGGAATTTTGACCCGATTCGTGGTCCGAACATTGTTTTTTTTTTTCACTGGTTGTTGCCCGGTACCCGAAAACGTGTATGGATCTCGTTGAAATTTAAAACGTTTTGGTTTTTTTGGTTAAATTAAAATATATTTATATTTTAAGTAAGGTATAACAGACTTAAAGAACGTATTTAATTTTTCATAAAAATGAAGTGCTTGGTTATGGAGTTGTGAGATCGTAAACTCACCACCAGGCCGATTTTAATAGTGATATCGATGCTAAAAGGGATATGAATATTTATTTTAAAAATTCGTTTAAATTACTATCCAAACCAACTGTTGTCTTAATGTAATTTTTTTTTCGGGTTTTTGTTTCGACCAAAAATGATCCAAACAATAGAGATGTACAAATTGTTTCATCAACATTTTTTCTCAAAAGAAATTAAAATTTCCTTCAAATTGTTTTCTCAAAATAGATCATTTAACAATTAAAATCCATCAGAATTTGGTATCATTTTGATCTAGATTTTAGATCTGAATTTGGTTCCTTTCTTGGTTTGAGCTTCGAACTGAAAAATTATTTGAATTTTAGTTTGAAATTTGGTCAAAACTTCCGCCTAAATTTCAATCTGATTTTAGTTTGAATTTTGGTCTCAGTTTTGTTCCAATTATTTTTTAATTTTTAATCTGTATTTGATAAAATGTTTGCACCAGTTTTTGGTCTAGGTCTGAGTTCTGGTCGATAGTGAGTCTGATATTTATCTTTTAATTTGGTAAGATCAGCGCCCGCCTCCCAAACCCAAATCCTAGAACCGCCACTGCCTACTCCAATGAAACCAGGTTCCCCTCTTAAAAGTTTTAGGCTACTAACTAACACCATCTGCATTTAATTTTTTTATACAAAGTATATGATATTGAATTATAAATCTCATAATAATTACATGTAACTACACTTGCTTTTCTTTTGATTTCAGAAAGTAAACAGAAAGTTACTCTAACGATAAGAAATTGCCGGCAGCTGAAAAATTATTTAAGTTTAATTTAAAGTGAACCTGCTGTGATTTTAGATTATTCGAAAGTACAAAATCTGACATATTTCTCTTCAAACCTCTTCGATCTCTAATGAGTTCTATTATTTAAAAGCAAAGGCGTGTATTTTTATAAATCAAATACTTACATGCGCATCCTTTTCATTTAAGTATATGACATTTTCCACCTTTTACTCAATTCATTTGAAAAAGAAAAAAAAAACATATTCCGAAAATTATCAATAACAAAAATAACTCAAAAATTAAGTGAAGCATCAAATCCGCATGCGAATATAATGGGAACGCAAATATTACGTAATCTTTTTTTTTTTGTACGATATTTCTTTTGATACTTAAACGCCCCACATCTCATACGTGAATGTCCTTAAAAGTCGCATTCGGCTCGTTACTTAACAATGTAATAACAATGAGAACGGTAGAATACAACCGAAAAAAAGAGGATGACACAATCAATTATACACCAAAACGCTCATAATCCCCCACTACAAATAGACATTCAGTGTATATGTGCGAGTATGCACAAGCAGCCAGCAAGCCCCGATCAGCCTTGCTTGCCAAGCCACACAATAGCCTCAATAGCCTTATGCTTTCTGATGAAATGCGGATTAAATACTGATGCTACTCCGAGATACATATGTATTGCTGAAACGGCGACGAAGCGTGTAATCACTGCTGCTGTATCTGTATCTCGGAATCTTGTTCATGTATCATCGAGTATTTATGTGTATGAGTGAGTGTATTTATGTGCTGGTATTGATTTATATCAAGGCAAAGATGAGAAAAACATCAGATTAGTACCCAGTTTTTTTTTCTTCTTTGCTAAACAGCACCACTACAAATTTTCCTTTTTCTTCATTCCTATTGTTGTTATTATTATTGTCATCACCATCATCATCAGCATTATTATAAATGGTAGTAGTTTTTGTTGTTGTTGCCTTATATATTAAACGAAAAATAGGCCAAACAAATATGAATCTTTAAGTACTTACGTGTAAGACTTTGTCATAATTTTTGTATTATTTATACGGGTGCTCGTTTCTTCAATGTATGTGTGAGGATATCTTCTTCCTTTTGTTTGTTTACACTCATACATATATGAAAGAAGGAAATGAATCTGCAAATGTATTTGAAGTTGTTCATATTTAGAGTGATGACATCCATTAAATGTCATCTGTCAATATTATTAGCAAATATGAGATAAATATACTCAAATTTCATTCATAAACTTTCAATATCTGCGATTGCCAAATTGTAGTTTGAGTCAGAATTGAATAGTTGAAGAATATTGGATTGAAGAATATTTAAACTGGAATATAAAATCCAGTTTCATATTTTATAGTGCCAGTTTTCCACGTCTTCAAAAATATTCAAAACAGTTCCAATTAATGATAAACAAGGACTATGCTAAGAACAACCCTCAGTACCATGCGATGAGTCTTGAAAAGTTCCGAAATTCGGGATAAATATCTGAAGTTTACCTTAAATGCGTGCTTCATCATTATGAAGAAACTCAGAAAAGAGAAAAGTTGGGAAATTTCACAGGAAAGTGGCACCAGATAAAAATTAAAAAATCACAACTTCTCCCAGAATAGCTAGTTTCAAAATTTTATTTCAGGATTTTTCGCCGGCTGCTATGGAAGGTCAAGTGGAAGACATAAGATGTAGTTTTAGTACGTAAGAGCCCGACTGAAGTGGAGTTCTACGGTCCCAGTACAAGGTTTCTACATCTCAGGAAGGCCAGCCAGGCCTACATTTGAAACACTGTAAGAGGATTACAAGATGACCAAAGCAGCGCTCAAAGCATCAATAACCACCAACAAGAGCAAATGCTTCAAAATACCAAGAAAACCGTCTGCTATGTATATATACTGGCCACGGTCGACAATGTAACGAAGCTCATCAATGATGAGTCATCATATATTTGAGCAGTTTTATATAGCAAAGAAAGAAAATGCTACTACGACCTAAGAATGATCTATCAGGGAGTGGCAACAAGGTTGAAGAGGAAGGAGCTGAGGCAAGCATTACGCAGGCTCTCCCCACCGGCAAAACTCATAAGACAAATGTGCGATTCCGTGGAAAAGTGGATAGCTATATGCAGAAATTAACTGCTGTAACTGATCCAGCAAAATACTACCTATACATTAAGTTAAGTGGCCGGCCAGAGACACACTTAGGCCTGAATGGCCCATTGCGATACCACATGGTTGGATCTACAGTTTAACGTCGGTTCTGAATGGCGTAAATTGTTAAACGATCTATGGGTAGTCCCGCCGGGAAAAACATAACCAAAGAATAGAAGTTCTGCGAGATTTTCATTTTTCAA
Organism: Toxonevra muliebris; assembly: GCA_963691655.1. Lineage (NCBI taxonomy): Eukaryota > Metazoa > Arthropoda > Insecta > Diptera > Pallopteridae > Toxonevra > Toxonevra muliebris. The sequence goes on from OY829329.1 coordinate 40,632,710, forward strand.
CACAAAATATTAAAACCTACTAAAGGAGAAACTAGAGATATTGTCTTCTTTCTTCTTCTTCTTCTTTTCTTCTTCTTCTTTTATGGCACAATAGTACATGGATGGCCTAGACTGAGCCTTTCACATCCATTCATACTCTAAGGGTTATATTTGTACACGAATGGAAGGGATCTATAGTTTTATTCCGAATCCAAACGACGAAGTAGCCGGCATCTGGTAAAAATAATAAGAAAAATCAATTTCAAACCAGGTTCTGAAATTCTTCGAACGAAAAATTTTTATTTCTAAGTGACTTTAGTGTAAGTTAAATTTTTTGTGAAAGTGCTCCTAATCTTTCCATGATTTGGGGACCTGAAACTAAATACAATTACCTTTCGAGCGAGTAGAAAAAGTCTGAAATCGGTTGAAATAGCTCAAAACGCGACAAGAACAAAGTCTGAGAGGTGCGGAAAAAATTGAAAAGTCACTTAAAACTTAATCTTCTTTCATTTGCCGAAACTTATTCCAAGCGATAACACCAATTCTCTGTTGATGTCTCATTTGGATGACAGTGACAGCCAAATGAGAAATGCATAACGTGAATGTAATTATAAAGTGAAATCGGTAAAATGGCTTTGGCATTATTAAGCTCATCTAAAAACAGCTCCGATCCGATGACATAATTCTTTTGGCGTAAACAAGTTATTTCGAAACGATGGAATGTAACAGTCGAACAACTCAAGTCGTACGCGAATAATTTTTCGAAACGTTCGCAAATCGATCTAAATTTCTTACATTTTAATCCTTCCACATGGCAAGAGAAGATTACTCCACTGGAAAACACATTTCCCAAAACTATGCCGTCGTGAACGACGCTGCAGAAAAAGCTGTGAAATTAATCACAGATTTTAAACAATATTTGCTCCAAGTTGCCTTAATAAGCTTCACATCATCTTGAATCCAACCCTTTAATAGAATACAGAAACGGAAAAAATCATTTTTTTTTACCATTTTTAAACTTTTTTCGCACTTGTCAAAGCTTTGATGTTATCGTGTATCAAATTATTTCAACCAATCTTAGCTCGTTCGAAAAGTATTTGTATTTGGTTTCAGGAGCATCGGGTTGGGTTTTGTAGTTGAAAAATGTGAAAATTTAGAAAAATACGTCCAATTTCGACATTTTTCTTAGTAAAGAATCTAAATGCTCAACCCGGAACCACCCGGAATCGCCGGATAGCGATTTAAAGAGTTCCATATTTATTTGCATCCCCAACCGCACGTTTTTACACACAAAAATGTTTGGATTCAAGATTTTCAAACTTCCTCATAAAATTATCATGATTGAAATGTTGTTGCCCTTACCTCTGATACATGTGAGACTTTAAAAATATATACTTAATAAAAACAAAAAATTATTAGTATTTTGTGATTATATTTATATGTGAGGTATGCGTAACGCTCTATATATTTTTTCACGGTTATATACAGTTTTTTAGACTCTAAAACCGCATACCGCTTTTTTAAATAAAATACCGCGAAAAAATATAAAATTTAAGAGAGAACAATGGCACCACGGTGCAAGTATACTTTTGGTAGAAATATTGAATGGCAATCTGATCGTCATAAGCAAATTGAAATATCCATGCGTTGATTTCTTTAAATACCTCATAATAAAGCCGGAATTGCTTGGTCTAATTTCTTCAAAAGACGAATACAATACAACAACAACAGAAGGAGATATTGAAATGGATAACGAAGGCGATTTAAATGATGGATAATTTGCTTTCCTTGTTAATTTTCTTTAAATAAAATTAATACCGCGAAATAAACAGTTTTTTTCAAATCGATATTCTGTTTTTAAAATTTTTGGTAGAAATATACAGTATTTGGTCCGGAAAAATATACGAGCGTTAGGTATGCGTGATAATAGTCCGATAGTTCTAATTTTTGGCATGGCTTATGTCCAAGACAATATAAATTCATCATCATCATAGCAATTACAGCTCGGGGTGAGCCAGTGCTTCCTTTACCATTGCGCTCCATACGTCACTATTTATTGCATCGCTTCTTCGACCGTTCATGCTGCGCATGCCTTCTTCTACGTCATCTGTCCATCTTCTTGGTAGTCTTCCACGTTTTCTACTTCTACTACTTAAATGCGAAAGTTAAAGATCTTCTTCGTACTTCTGTTTTCGTCCATTCTGAGGAGATGTCCTAGCCACCGCAACCGTTGCGCCTTGACAAAACGTACAATATTTTGGCCCTCTATCAATTGTTCAATTTCGTTATTGAATCTGATTCTGTACGACTCATCAGGCTGTCGAAGTGGACCAAAAACTCTCCTCAGGATTTTACGCTCAAAGCGTGGTTCTTTATATTAGTGCTCAGAATCCACGTTTCACATCCGTACGTTGCTATCGTTTATATGCCCATGATAGAAGTTTGTTTTTTAGTTGTTTCAAGTGCTCAATGTAGCTTCTGTTAGCAGCTTGAAGTCTGTCATTTATGCGGATAAGCGGATCAGCTGCATTACTTAGGTTTACTCCGAGATATTTGAAGATTTCAACTTTTTGAAGTATGTGAGGCCCTACCCTAAGATTACCGTGGCGGGCGGTGTTCTGCGACCTAACCAGATATTTTGTTTTTTCGACGTTAACTTCTAGCCCAACCTGCTTTGCTTCGTTGATGAGGCACAATTTATATTAGCAGATGCAATTTAATGATTATATCTGTAATGGGTTCAAAGATTACCATTTAAAATGGATTAAATATAACACCTGAAATAACTACCTGTGATTTAACATTGCTTGTTATTAAAGCTGTGGCAAAAACTTGCAAAGCACTCATATCTTATTTTAAAGTAGATGCTTCACATAATATGATGGTTTTTATTTTCATTAATATTAAAACTTTCGACAGGAGGTAGTCGATTTTTCGAATTTTGTCCAGCTAGATTTTTCATCGGCCCCATAATGCACTGTTCATTTAGATGTCAGAAAATCTGACCAATTTGTAATAAAAGTGTCAAAGAAGAATAGCAAAAAGTATATGGAACGGTAGTGGTAGTTCCTTTTAATAATACCATTCAGTGAAAATAATTGTCTTGTAGTTCTCATTTACTTTACAATTTTTCCACTTATTTATATTGTTGAAATAAAGGAACTATCACAAAGATCACTGATGAGGAACCGTAGCGATCGTCGGATCTGCTAGTTCTATAATCTTTTGGTATTTTTTTTGGCATTATTGTTCTTTAAAAGTTTTTTGATTTTAAATAATTAGTCTAAAATATTAACTGCTAAATTTTTCCAAATTAAAATCTGAAGACGAATTTTGTGCTGATGCTCTCCTAGTCTCCAATGGCTTTTTACTTGACGAATGGAAAATAAGCATCATTAGTATTTTCGTTCGACAAGTCGAGGGCTGGAATTAATTGCGTATGTCAAGGCCTGAAAGAATCTGAGACAGCGAAACGCATGTGGGCGGTCATACTCCTGGTGATGACGGGATACGAAATTTTCACATAGATAATTGCTTGCTTTAAAGCTTGATTTAACTCGTTAGCTAGCCGGATAGTTAAACAACGTCCAGGGTAAAAAAAAATATAAGCCCCTAATAAATAATGTCAAAGTTTAATGCTTCAGGGTCAGACAATAAATTTTAGTCATTAAATTTAATATTCAAATAAAATTATATTATAAATCCAATGAATCTTGATTTGAACAAAAATTATTAACTAATTTTTTTTTCTCATATAATCGTATAGATTTTATCACTTATGTACATACACACATACATACATGGATTGGTATGTAGATACCAAAATATTTAGTATAATAATTTCATTAAATATAATGTTGATAAAGGACTTTTTAAATTTTTAATTAATTTTTATTTTTAATGTAAACATTTATTATTGTTAAAAATTAATGACAAAAAATAAAAATTGACAACAACAATATTATAAATAATAATTAATGCCTTTTGCAAACCGCATCAATGAATTAAAAGTATTAAAAATAAAAATGCACCAAAAACAAAGTACGAAAATACAATATTGAAAAAATTGCAAGTGACTATAATTTAACAAAAAAAAAAAAAAACATAAATGGGAAAAAGAAAAAAAGTACTGCATTCCATGAATTTTTAATGAAAACCAATTGTTTTTTAATTACATTAAAAATAACGCGTAACAACAACGAAAATAAAAAAAATAAATAAATAAATATACGATGAGATATTATGCATTGGCAACATATGCTATATTCATATAAATATACATAAATAAACGAGTATATAAAAAAATGTTTTAAATATTAACATCCACAGCAACAACAAAAGTATATTATTAAAATAAAAAGAAACAATTTCAGTTTTTTTTTTATTTTGTGTTAAACGCATAAATTTATAATTAATGTAGCATCTGATTAAATAAAAACAAATTAAGTGGTTTGTAAATAAATTAAAGTTATTCTTCGTCGCTTGTTTTATGTTGTAAAGAATAAATATAAATACATATTTTCGAAAAGGCATTAAATGCAAAATCACTGAATATTAATGCGTATTCAAAAAGAATAAATCAAAAAACAGCAGAAGCAGAAAATTTTAGATTTAAATACAGTACCATAAAGGGTTAAAACATAATAATAATAATAAGTACATAAATAACGTGTGTTCAAACTCCCAGGCAACGGCAACACTATTTTCATTTCAGCATTTACTCTCTTCCATAATGCTCCAAAGTTAAAATAATATTTTCATTAAAATCGCAATCGTAATTTCAGCATCTCTTTCTATTACAACCTCATCCCTTCTCCTTCTCTCTCTCTCTCATCCTAGCTTGCACAAAATTCCTCAATTGTAGTCTCAAGTTACACATCCTTAAGGGGTTAGGGGCTTTTCTCTCCCGTTGTGTATTCCAGGAAGATGTTATTTTTGTATGCAAATGTTGCCATGTTGTAACCCTTTTTTAGAAAATCCCATCATACTCTCATCCATTTACTGCACGTTCACCTTCTTTGCTCATTCATAAGCGCTTTATGCAGATACATTTGTAATTCGTAAATACGAAATGATTTTAATTGTTAAGTTTTTTGCTTTTCGTTTTTTTTTCGTTTCTTCTACATCTTGAACTTCAACTTCTCCATTAACATTTTCTGCGTGTACTGAATGTTTTCTGTTTCCTTATTGTTGTTTTTTTTTTTAGGATATTTAAAGTTTAACGAAGTGTATAAAGTTTTTCTTCATGTTTGTATCTATTTGGGATAAAGTTCTCCTTTGGCCAAATACGAAAAACTGTAAGTAATTTTTAAGTGGATTTGCTAATGGATCCAATAATTCATTTGAATTTATTTTTGTTTTTCCTATATTCTCAGTGTTTTGTTGTTTCACAGTTTTGCTTTTTAAACAATATTTTATGAAATAGGATTAACTGCAAAAGTGGAGGTTTTTGAAAGGTATAGAACGTTTAGTTGTGGTAGCAACATCATAGCTTATAAAAATAGTTAAAATAAATATGTATGTTTATAAAATACTTATTTATTTTTATAAATAACTATATTAATAGATTGGAAATTGTTTTAAGTTAAATAAGGATGTAGCTAGTAATTTTCGGTAAAATCTTATAACTACGCCACACTTCACAATAAAAATTTTCGTTTTTATGTGCCAAAAAGTGCAACTATGGGTTTTTAAAATTTTTCATTTTCTCTTTTCAATGCACTTTCTTCGCTTTTTGCACGTCTTGTTATATACTTTTGGGTTTAAGGTAAATATATATAACAACCCGCAACAACAACAACAGCGCAATCGGTTTAGTTTGGTTTCAACAGGAATGACGATTATTACATTAATCTGGTCATGTACCGCATAACAATACACTGTCTAATTACTAGTATGAATGGATTAGAATTATTTATAGTCTGTTTGACTAGATTGATGGGTCATATATTGCATTGTTTTTTTCAGGGAAAACACCCACACACATACTATGAAACCTCACACAACAACGACGTGACATTTGATTTTAATTTCTATCAATTCACTCCAGCATAAATTTTCTTTCAGTTTCGAGTAAAGATGTTATCACATCAAAAACGTAATGTTAGAATTTGTTTTTAAAAAATATGAAGCCCCCCAATCCCGAAAAAGAACCACCAAAAAGAATTGTTCATAATATCAAATTTCTATACTAATATTGAAGTCAATCTAAATAAATCCGAAATTATGATTTTTAGAAAAGGAGGAAGGATCGCTAATAATGAAAAATGGCATTTCAATGGAAATGTAATAAATATTGCGAGCGAATATTGCTATCTTGGCGTTACGTTAACACCAAAAATGCTGTTCAAAAAACATATTGAAGTGCGTAACTTATCTGCGAAGAATAGTATAAACATGACGTGGAATAATTTTCTATCGAGGCAAAATGTATCGTTAAAATCCAAGTGGAAATTATTTCTTGCAGTATGCAGAGCCATACAAAGCCATGGGGCGCAAGTTTGGGGGTTCGCACAATTTGAAGAGGTTGACAAATTACAACTTTATTTTATTAAAAAAATACTTAAGATGCCTAGTTTCACGCCTACATACATATTGATGATAGAAACAGGAGCGGTAAAGGGACACTTGTACACACTAGATCTACATTTAAGGTACGTAATGAAAACTTTATTCGAATATGATGAAAGGTGACTACCCCACCAATTTACAAAAAAACTGCTACAGCGCCAACTTCTATGGGTGAAAGAAATTAACAACATTGGAAGAGTACACAACATAACGTGGACTTATGAAAACAGAGATAAAAGAGAGTGGAATGAGAAAAGAATAAATATGATTGAAATCCTGAAAGAAGAGCATTATGCTGAATAGCTACGAAAAACGGAAGAAACAAACCGTTTTTACAAAAAATTGGATCCAACTGTAGGGCAGCTTTATATGATAGACGGAAGTAAGCAAAGTGACATAATGTGGATTCAGCAGCGATTTAATTGAACTGAATGGCAACAGGTTTAATGATAATATGTCCAAAATCTGTTCGTTATGTAATCGAAACGAAGAAGAAAGCGTTTAACATTTCCTAGGCAAATGTCCTATAATAAAAGAAATTCGACATAACTTACTAGGAGAAGATGAAATTATCAACTTATTAAATGGCACATTGGTTAATTGGAAAATACTAATTACCTTTATTACAAAAAGTCTAGAATACAGAAGGTACTTAATTGAAGAATTTAATTATAACTAAATAGATATTTAAAACTGAATCCTCCGACTGACATTATAATATAATAAAGTCGTATGTTCTTTTAAACGTATTAATATTTATAGTTTTTTAAGATAATGAATTGTTAACATTTTTATAAAGTTTAAATAAAGAACAACCTACTACTACTAATTTTGTAACCAGAGTAAACAGTCCGATTACAGTAATACTAAATATTTGACGTGCAGTAGCAGTTGCTTATACCCACAATATGGTACGACCGAGAATGTAATGTCAATTAAATAATGACTATTATCAGCTTCAATATGGTTCTTTATTATATTCGCAACTGGCACTGAAAACAAACATCGTATATACGACTGACACGATGCTAGGCCTAATTTTAGCGGGACGTTTTAAACGTAGGTTAGGTTAGGTTGGAGTGGCTGTCGAGAGACACACTTAGGCCTGAACGGCCCATTGTGATACCACATAGTTGGACCTACAGTTTATCGCCGATTCCGAACGGCGGTGTGGCAATTTTTTATCGGCTTGGTGGTTTTGCCATTACCAACCAAGTTGTATACTTGTACACTATCTTATAATTCTCATACACTTCATATCGATAGTGAATATAAGAAAGTAATGAAAATTAACCACCAGACGAAGAAGGGAATCGAACCCGAACCTCCCATATGAAAGTCTAGTGCACTACCCACTAGACTATCGAGGTTGTCTAAATAATCGTAAAAAACGTATTACTTATTTCTAAAAGAAACTGATTCTTAATCAAAACACGATTTTCATTATTGAAAACAAAAGTTGACAATAAGTAATTGTTGGGCTTTATGGTAGCTTCTAAGTCGGTCATAAAGCGTAAAAAATTAGGCGTTGCGACCGCTTCTACATTGGGCGTTATTACCGTTTTCGGGGCGGTCATAGCGTCTAAAATGATTTTGGGCGTTATGGCCATTCCTAGGGTCATAACGCTAAATAAAAAATCTGGCTACCCTAGTTCAAAGTCATAAGAAGTTTACATTTCATAAAATTTCTGCTAAATTTAAAAAATGTTCTTATTACCTTGGCCCTCTTTTAGCACCAATAAACTTTATTCGATTTGGAGAATTATTTCTGCAATATTTTTTTCTTTATCAACAGCAATATCAGAGATGTGAGCTTTGAATTAAGCAAAACAGTACAGGCAAGTTAAAGTTAAGTAGGTACTTATTACAAAATATTTTTTTTTTTTTGTTATTAAGTGTTAAATTAATTTTGGCCAATGGCAGATTGTACCTAAAATGTGCCAATTGTACCTAATGTACCTTGTAATTTGAAAAAGTCCGAAAAAGGTACAATTGTACCTACTTTTTCAGCACTGGTCCGAAGTTGGTGAACTTTTATTAGATTCTCCTTATTTTGATTTAAAGGAGTAGTACCGTCTAGAAATTTCGAAATGGAAAAAATAAAAAGGTAGCGCCCGAATTCAAGAAGAATTCGAGGTATCCGAAGGTTGTCTTTAGACAATCGCTCTGAAATTTCACCCAGATATTCATGTCATGATACGCCGTGCAATGGACCTCGATTTTAAAAATTTCGTAATTTAGAAGCCCAAAAACTGCCATGCAATTCAGTAAAAGTTGGATTTCATTGATCCAGATTATGCCATTTCACCAATTTTTGGGGAAAAAAATTTGGTTGAGGTTCATTGCACAGTGATACTTATACAGATTAAGAATCTTTTGATTTTTATGTTTTAGATCATTCTACGATCAGCAATCGTGCTCGCCATTGAAAGACTTTTGCATGAAAAAATCAAAAATTTTAGAGATTGTAAATTTTTCGACATTTCTTTCAATTTCATAATATTAATCATAGCCGCCTCCGTGGTCTAGAGGCAGCGTGCATCTCAGGGGTCCCGGCGAGGGCACGGCACTACGCCTTACTTAAAAAATAATTTTACATGTTATTTAAATTTTTCAAGCACAACCAATAGCCCAAAAAGCTATCTCATATAAACATAATTCCTTCTGCGTATAGCCATTCGATTGTATAAAAGAGCACAAATGCTGTAGCGACGTCCATTATGGCGAATACATGCACAAAAGTGCCATCTTGAGGGTAATGGCATGAAACAGTCAAATCCCCCACGTTTACCCCACAACTGTAAATCCATCCAAATGTCAGCCTTGACACAAACCAGATGCAGTATGGTGAAAAACGCTGGTCCTGAGCAACGTCAAAAAGATGGCAGCTCCATCAACTCAGGATCATCTGCGGTAGGCCAATCATCTGTTCAGATGATAACAAAATGATTAATGAAACAAATACTAGGCACGATGGATAGTTGAAGCCCTAAGCTCCTAAGAGGAGTCAAGGGGGGAGGGAGGGGGAATTAAATCATATGAAATTAAAAACAACTACTATTATCTAATAATGTCTAGGCTTTCTGTATGTCGCTACCTTAATTTGTTAAAGCTATACCACACATTTTTCAAGTTTTATAGAAGAAGCAAAAGACATTTTGATATTTCCAGAATTTGAGATATAAACTAAAAGAACTGATCGTAAGAATTCGGTGTTTGCTCAAAATTTTTCGGTACAGGTGGAAGCGGAAAATGTAAATTGAAAAATTTGATGTTAGGGCTTTAGTAACTTAAGGTAAATACTGTAAATCAAAAAAGAAATAATTACAAATTATGCATATTTCGATATTATATTTAAAAGTTTTTCAAATTCAAATAATAATAGCTCCCAAATTATACAAAATAGAGGTAAATATGCTTAGTTTGATATGAGCTAAACAATGTACATTTTCTTTGGAAAATTCTTTCTGTAATTTTGTAAAAAATGTTTAAAATAAAGTGACAAGAAATTTAAAAACCTAACGTAATAGCGAAAAACTTAGAACGCTATCACGACCTAAAGTGACACAAATTTCGTGTTGGCTAGTGTAAAATGTGGTTATCACTGAAAGAAATAAAAAAATCCCCCCTGGGTACGCCACTGAGTTTGGATATACCATATTGCTCTGACATATTGCTGGGCAAGAATCGATGCCATATGGAAATCAAACTTTTTTCATTCATTGAATTTGAGCTGAATTCGATATTGAAATTCCTTAAAGTTTCAGGATACATTGAGATTTGAAAACAGAAAACAAAATAAGTAAGTAAAACTGAACCTATACCTATGAGAGTAATTTGCAAATGATAATAATAAAAACAAAACCGCAATCAAGATATTGATTTTCAAATTGAAGCACAAGATAAAGTGAAATGAAAGTCTAAGGTTTCTTTTCCTGGGAGACGGCAAAACATTTAGAACCGCAAATATTAAAAAAAAAAAGAAAAATGCATAAGGTGCTGCACACACACGAACACATGTGTTAAGGACATAAGTGACACTTAACCAGACACAACAACAAATCAAAGAGCAAATAGGTTTAGCACAAGAAAAAAAAAATTAAGTCACATGCTTCAGCAACACTTTGAAATTGGATAAAAAAAATTATGAAACTTAAGGTAATATGAGCGTTTTAAGGTGTGCGAGGGTAAGAAATTGAGCAGAAAACCATAGGGCGCCAATGCCAATGCATGTGTGAATGGAGTATGTGGTTGCGTCTTCCTTCTCCTTCTCTGCCGCCTGCCTCCTTCACTACTTTTGTTGCTTCTTTACAGTGTGCTACTTGTGGCGATGTGACGATAATTTTGTACTTGCTGCTTTCAAAATAAAAACAACAGTTATTTTAGGTTATAATAAATATGAGTCGTCAAGTGAAGGTCAAATGCCAAAGAGACGCATTCACTAACACACACACACACATACACACACACTCAGAAGAATAAATAATAAACTAAAGTGACATGTGTAAGTTGGCGCCACCGCAAAAGCATTTCCGGTTGGGAGTTATAAGAAATAAGTACGTTAAATATTTGAAATTTAAGATTTGAAAGCAAAAAATAACATTTAATAATGTTTTCAATAATTTAAATTAATTTGCGTGTGTGCTATAACAACGTAAGAAAAAACGCAAACTTTATCTCATTAACACAAGCGAGATGTCCTTTCTTCCTTCATATACAAAATGAAGAAAAAAAATTAAGCAAACTTCTTTTAAAAAAGAATTCCATTCAAAAAAAAAAAAAAAATCATAATTTCCTTTTGATGCCAAAGTTTTTTGTACTTTCTTTAATTTTAATGAACAAAAAATATTTTCTTTCTTGATTCACTTAATGAATAAAAAGCAAAGTATAGAATACCAAGAAGTACACAGCTCAGAAGGACATTCATCTTCTATCCATCCATTCATCCATCCATCAAGGGAAACGCGAATTAATTTTTTTGTTTTGAATTAAAAAAAAATCCCCCAGTTTTCATTTCTCGTTTGGCTTTTCCATTTTTTCCTTGTCTTTACGCTTTGATACCTGCTGCTTTTACTTGATGCTGGCTTTCCTCTGCTAGGTAGGCAGGGTGTCCCTTTTTGGTCTTGTATTCTTACGCCTCATCATACGACGCATTAACGCCCTCCCTTTACTTATTTTCACTGTGTCGCCCTTATTCGCTTGCCCCTTTCCGCCCCCGCCACTTATGATCCTAGCTAAATGACATTGTCCACAATTGATAATGTGATATTCTCGCTCATTTTGACTGCTGTTGTCTTTAATTTTTGTTTTCCTTATTTTTTGTTTTCATATCATTTTGTCGTTGTTGTTGTACATTTTTTCTCTATTCTATTTGCAATGAAATGAGCTTCTGTCAATATTATTTGATATGAAATTTGGTAAAATAAAGCGCACTTTTGTGGCTAAAGTAAATAAAATTCATTATAAATTTGTAATGTGCAGAAGTGCACAGTGGGGGAAAACTGGAAAATATTGTGAGATTGCAAATTTGAGGAAAATTTTCTGAAATCTTTGAATTTCCGGCAACTGCTATTGGTTGCCCTTGCGAGAATTAACACATACAATGGTTCCTAGTAAAATTTGAACGAAAGAAAGAAATTTTTGGAGTGATAAAAGAGGAATACTGCTACTTGGGGTGGTAATGTCTTCTTCCAAACTTTCCTGAAGTCGGGCAGCATCATTGTTCGGTTCAATTTCCTTAAATGTTTTCACTGTCTGACCTTACTGGCCCTCGTTAGACAAGAATAGATTGGAAATCCACCAATGGAAAATTCATGAATGGCGGAATAGGTTCTATACCTGAACCCCCTAGAAAAAATCTTACTGGCTGCGGTAACTAAACAATACCTCAGGAAGATCGCACTAAGGAGTGCGCACGAAAATATTGTTACATAGTTTTTTACTTCCTGGATCGGGAGACCTACACAGAGCTAACGCGTCAAGGACATTTTTCATAAATCTCCAAATGCTTCGGGAAGAAAAGTAGCTCAAAAATGCAGTTGCTCTGAATCATTTGTCCGCAAAATGAAAAAGGAAGCTGTCCTTAAATCGTCTAAAATTCAGAAGCCCCAGACTGGAATGCTACGAGAAACATTGACGCAAGAAATAGAATAAAAAAATTGCTGGAAGACTTTGTAACAAAATTTGAGTTCTGCATCATGGATGATGAAAGATATGTATTGGTGGACTTTTCGCTGCTTCCAGGCCACGACTTTTACGTCGGGGATCAGCGGAGAAATGTGACAGAAACGTACAGAATCCAAAAAAAAAACAAATTCCCCAAGAAATTTCTCTTGTGGCAGGTCATATGCAGCTACGGTAAAAGATGCCAGCCGTATGTAACTTCTGGGACAATCAATATTTATATTGCTGAAAAGAGGTTAAAACCATTTGTAATACACCATAAGTATCCAACTTCTTTCAGCCTAATCTGGCGTCATGCCACTATGGAAAAAAGGAATGGAGTGGTGCACCAGCACTAATATCAATATGGCACCTAGAGAAACTAATCCGCCAAACTTCCTAGTGCTGAAGCCAGTGGAACGTTATTGGGCTCTAATTAAATGAACACTGATGGAGACGAAAGGTGTATCGAAGGACATATGGGAATTTAAAATTAAGTGGACTGCAGCTTCCAGAAACATTAATGAAAACACAATAAACTTCCTTAAAAACAAAGAATTATATTTTTTTTGTAAAGAATTTGCATAAGTGAAGTATAATAAAACAAAACTTTCTCATAATTTGGATTCACGTCTTACTTGATTTTTTTTATGTTACAACTTTTTCGTGCGCACTCTTTATCTCTAACTGCTAGTAAACCTGATAATGAAATGGAACTAAAAGGATAGTCTGATAATAACGAAACACTAATCAGCCCGAACAATCACGAATCCATCAAAAAAGCCAAGAGACAACGTGGCAATTACCAAGTCTATGAAAGTTCTTTGCAAAAATGCAAAAAAAAACCCACGAGTAGCATCAGTCAAACCTTTTCTGATTTCTTAAAGGACTGCATATTGGTGAGGAGAGAACTTATTTTTTACAAAAATCAAGGTAAATACAGTGAAGGGAAGAATACCAGTGATCAAAGTAAATAGATTAGATTAGCTTAATAAGGAGGTGGGCAATAAGTTCCCAGATCACTGCGGCCATCTAGGGCCTATTGTGATATGCCTCAAAGATTTATTGTATTTATAGTTCTCCTATGAGTTTATTTCCTTTAAGGAAATTTAATATCTCTTTAGGAGAATTATCCGCAATGTCTTGCGGTTGTAGGATAGAATTTTCAGAGTAACGAAGTCGGTTCCTCATTAGACCTTCAAAGTGGCATAAAATATGTTCTGCTGTTTCTTCCACCTCGTTACATCTTGTGCTAGACCCAAGTTCAATGTGTTTATTGACCCTACAATGCCCTGTGTAGAACCCTGTGGCAATTCGGAATTGATTCCTGCTTAAATTAAGCAATTGTTTAGTTCTGCGTTAACAGATCTTTGGCATGAATAATTTAGCTTGTCTGTTACCCAGGGTTTCCCTCCAGTATTGTAGCGAGTTACAATCCAGCCAATTTTTTTAACTAATTTTAACGGAACTCCATGGTAGACCGCAGAATGGTCGTGGTCCAGTGAATTCACTGGATGAGCCTTTACTTGCAAGTTCGTCCGCCATTTCGTTGCCTACATGTGCCTTGTTCTCTGTTGTGAGGAGCTAGCTAGATTAGGAGCTGTAGGCAGTCCCAAACTAGTTTAGAGGTAATTTTATATGCAGTTAGTGCAAGAAGAGCCGCTTTGCTTTCAGAGTGCATATAAATGTTCTTGCTGTGCACAGATCTGTTTTCATACTTCCTTAGGCAGAGCTCATTTGCATGCACCTCGGCTTGGAAAACTGAGTTATCTGTACCCAAAGTAAATAAGTGAGAAAACTATTTTTGGGGAACTCTGGAAAGGAGCTTTTCTTAGGCAGTTTATATCTTCAAGAAAATTGCTCTCAGAAAGTTTTTTGAGAGTAAATAATAAAACAAAAAAAAACTCTCGTTTTCTTGTTCAAATAAATTTTTCTCTGAAAAAGATTTTCTGGAGATGTAAACTGGTCGTTATAATGATTGCCAAAACTATAACGTCTCTGTGTTTCTATAGGAACAATGAATCCTTTATCCATCCTGCTGTACATTAGGACCAAGCCTAAAGCATAGGTAACTGAAACACTTTAAAATGCGTCGGAAAAGATTTTTCTTTTGAAGTAGAAAATCCCTCTGTATTTTTAGCCACTTCTATTAAAGTCAGACATAATAAAGTTAGTATTGGTATTCTCAAAGTATCTGAGAACGGCAACCAAAGAAATGACAGCCACTGCTAATATTGTAAATTAATTTGCACCACTGTAAAACAATGAAAATGTCACCCTCTAATTTTCCCTCACAATGATGAGTTTTTTTTTTCTTTCTCTAAACTGATTAAGAACGTCAATTGAAAAACTCTTAGTATTTCAGAGTACACACAAAAAACTGGCGGTATTAAAAAATATACATTAAAAAACGCAAACATTTCATGCAGGAAGCGTCGAAATGAAAATGGACAAAGTTTCAAAATCAACTGCTAGAGGAGAAAAAAAAATTAAATACTTCATTTGGCAAAGAATGGTGTGGTCGGCTGCCTTTCACTGACTGAATGCGCCACCATGCCATGCTGCTGCTGCTGGCGCCACCACTCTCGTTTGTGGTTCATCTATTGTTTTTCAAAATTTGTGAAAATTGAAAATTACATTAAAGAAGAAAAACAAAAGAAGAACTCCCATAATTAGAAATGTGTCTTATTATAAAAGAAATTTAAGCCTTGCAAAGAAATCAGATACACCTGAGCTCCATAGAGCACACGCTTACAATATATACACACACACACAAGCACACATCACTACACTCACACAGTTGCTGCAAATGGGTGCCCCAAAACCAAGAAAAAAGAGAGACAGATAATAACTCTGTAAGGAATTTACTGAAATTATTATTAGATGCATGCTACTCGAGAACTGAAATTACATGGGAACAAAGCAAAAGGGGTGGGGTTGTAAAGTAAAAGAAAAATATAAAAACAAAATTACTGCTTGTTCGGAAGTTGTTCAAGTGTTGCCTCATTGTAATGAAGGGGTTTAAGTGGTGCTGCCAACAACAACAAAACAAAAAACACTAGGTAAAACTTATTGGGGATATACTCGTAAATATCTATTGCAGTAGCAACATCAGTGTGGAATTAAGTGGACTTTATTGTTATTGTTATTTTTCGTAATTATTGTAACAAAAAAAAAGAAAAGTTTAAAGTTTAATTACTTATTTCGATTGTAATTTTGAAATTATTATGTGCCGATTTTGTCGTACGTTAGAGAGCAGAAGAGCAAGTAGGTAGTAATAAGAGAGGGTTGTTGTGTATCTTACCATCTGATGAAGCACATCAAAGCAACTGCCAACAATTAGTTTTTCTATTATTTCAATTACAATTACTTTAATTAAATTAGGTTAGAACTTATTGCAAAGTTTCTGCCTCTCCCTGTCTACTTCTTATTTTATGACTCAACAACCCATGGAAAGCTTGAGCCAATACAATACAATATTTTAGAAATTGTGGTGGAAATTTTAAGGAAAAAATCATTTTCGCCATGAGAAAAAAATTACACCTCAATTTGAACTATGTTCAAAGTAATTAACAATTTTTTTTTATTTTTCACAAAAAAAAAAAATTAACCAATAAATTGCAATTTTGATTTGCGTGGAAGACCATATAAAAAAAACATAAAAAAGTTGTTCGTAAATATTTTGATAACGACACTTATTCTAGACCCCATTGGGGGAAAATAATGAATAAGAAGAAATTGGTATTCGTGGATCCGAAAGATACACAACAAAAAAAGGAAGAAAATTCGGAATTGAAATATAAACAAAAGGAAAAACATTTTATATGTTCATAAAAAGAAACTGATTTAGTGAAAAATTAAACTTTAAGTATTTATTTTTCATATGCAGTGACGGACAAAAGTCTATGTACACTACACCGGATTTTCGCTTTGTGTAAAACTAACATAAAAAATGTATTTGACGACCTCGATAGTCTACTGCAGCGGTTCCCAAACTTTTCGGTTCGAGAAACATTTTGCAAATTTTATAATTCCTGAAGAACACTTTATATAAGTTATAAGAAAATATTCATACATTTAAAAGCTACAAATAAAATAAACTGTTGTATTTCATAAATTCAATTATACATTCAAGCCTCAGCCCACTTTTTGACCTCAAAGTTCTCAAAGGAAAGCAGCTGAGCTTTATTAACGTTCCCCCACCCTCGTCTCCCCCAAAAAAAACATTCCTTTTTGAAGAAAAATCAAAACTACATTTGATTTTGAAAAAAAATTCTCACATTTTGAATTTTTAAAATATTTTCAAAATGTTGGACAATAGATTCTAAATGCAATAGGTGATTAGTTACATGGAACAGTTCCGGAACAGGGGCTGTTTGACCAAAATGTTAAAACTCCACCCTTTTCAACTTGATCGATCTCTTTTAAATTTGGTGTGGAAACTGCTGCCCAATAGGACTAAATTTTAATAAAAATTCTTTTTTCTCTCGAGCTAAATTTGATTTTGACGCGGAACACTTGTTTATCCTCAACGGAACACCAGTGTTCAGCAGAACATAGTTTATTAACCGCTGGTATAGTGGGTAGTGCTCCAGACTTTCACACGGGAGGTTCGGGTACGTTTCCCATCTTCGTTTGGCGGTTAAATCTCATAACCTTCTTATATTCACTATTGATATAAAGTGTATGAGAATTATAACCAAGGATACAAGTACACATCTTGGCAGGCAATGGCAAAAGCACCAAGTGTTAAGAAATTGCAACAATCTCCGTTCGGAACCGGTGTTAAACTGTAGGTTTAACCATGTGGTATCACAATGGGCCGTTCAGGCCTAAGTTTGTCTCAAGAGGCCCACTCCAACCAACCAACCAAAGAATGTAAACGTAAACTCAGGTTTGCATGTTTATCGATGTAAAAGTTCCAGAGAAAATAAAAAAATCAGCATTTAGTGAACGCTGTGTTTTTATTTTCAGAATCATCATAATAATTTCATCGAATTGCAAGTGTAGAATAAGTTGGCATAATTAAATCCTGATTTTGAAACAAAATCATAAATAAGAAAAGCATATCTGTCTCATTGTAGCATATTTTTTTCTTTTGCGGAATTATTTAAACGAGACAATTAGGGATGGAAAACCCGTCTATAAAACATCAATGTTCTTAATATCGATGCTGGGGAGGAAAAATCGGTTAGTCGATATATCGAACCGAAAACATCGATTCCAGATTAATATATTAATATTTTGCCAAAAAAACAGAAATTTATAAAGATCTTTCTTCTTAACATATACCTTTTTAATTATGAGATTCATTTGGAATTTTAAATAAAATATGAAAATGAATACATTTAAAAATATATTTTACTTGTTACATTTATTTGCTCTAAATTGCAGAGATTTTAAAAATAAAAGTTTTGAAAGCTTTTTCTTGTCAAACGATTACGTTGCAGACCCGGCTTTTGAGAACCTGGCTACCACTGGCAAATATTTTCAAGGAAATTAACCTTTTAAAAAATTACATTTATTTATTTCTGTTTATCTACTTATATATAAAATAGTAAATATGAAAACAAAATTGAGGAATCCATATTTAAACAATTATGTCAAAACATAAATATTGGAACATCGGGTTCAAAAATATCTATGCACCAATATTTTTTCTTTTGAGAACGTCGATGTCGATGCAAAAGCATCGATTTTGGCAATATTTTGTTATTATTTCTGTTGAAGTTTATTTACTTGTTCTGTTATTTACTTGTTATATACATACAGGTTTTGAATAATGAAAAATATATATGGAATTTGTTTGCCTAAATTTGTATAATTTGAAAAATATTTTTCACTTACAATCGAACATTGCTTAATAAAAAACCTCTAATTACTTTGTCCTTACAATACCATCCCTAATCATAATGTTGTTCACTAAGTTCACCAGTTGGCAACCACAAATTATCCTATCCTCAGAGCTCCCCGGGACTTTCATGGAGCCCAGCTTCCGACTGCATCTGATTTCATGCGCCGTTATCTTAAGGTCATGATGCTGATTGCTGATGCCGTTTCAGTAAAAGTCGAAGCAGTCTGGTTAAAGATCTAAATTCACGAATCTATTCATAAGGTTTTTGCCGTATCTTTGAGGTCATCAGGCTTAAGATTAGCCGGATATGGTCAGATGGGAATATCCAAATGAATCTGTTACTGAACCTTCTTTCTTAAACTACTGACAAATTATAAACTGATAATAGTCAGATCCGGGATTGATATTGAAATTTCGAAAACTTAGGCCAAAAGTTAGGACAAAAGATCTTGACCGATCGGATTGAAATTTGATATGTTAACCCCATTGGTCGGAGTAATTTGAAAAAAACGAGTAAAAATGACGCTGTGTTTTGAAGATATTCGCTTTAACATTTCTAAAATCAAGAATCACGCGACTGCTCTATTTTACAAAAATTGTAAAAAATATAAAATGATTTCTTTAAATTCTCCTAATAGTTTGTTTGTTCACAATTTTCTCACTTTTTTCAGATGTAGGTATACTCAGGCATAAAGAAAATTTTCTATGCTACTAAAAATGTTTCTTTTTTAAAATCCCCGCAAGCTTTGCAACAAAGTTTGAAATCAGTAACAGAAGCTGTTGCCATTGAAAATTTACTAACTGCCAGAAGTAGCAAATAAAATAACAACAACAGTAAAAAGACGGGAAATAATGGGAACAGCAACAACAATAACAACAACAACAACAACAACAAATGCCGCAATAAAATACGTAGGCTGATACCAGATATGGATACCATGTAAATTCATACAACATTCTCACTCTCATATGCTCATGCTCATATTCTAGAAGAGCAGAAGCAGGAGAAGGAGGTTGAGGAAGAGTAAGCGAATCACTTGAAGACAAGTCGTAATGAACTTGAGCAAAAGTTTGATTGACTTCTGATGTTGGTTACTGCTGCTGGTGCACTTCTTTGCTACACTACAAGCAACTGTTGCAACCGCCATATTAGAAAGAAACATGAAGAAATTGCATTTTATATGTATATACAACACACTCTTATGTATTTATGTATGTATGTAGAATTGAAATTTTCAAATGAATGAATAATGTAGGTACACATACATACATATATATAAGTAAGTATATATTGATGTTGATGATGAATTGGCATACGAATGCTGAAGATGGCAAAGTGCCTGTGTATATTGCTCAATGAAGTCTCCAATATGGAAGCTCACAAGCAACAGCATAAAAATTATAATTTTACTTATTTTTATTAGCGAAAGATGAGTAGAAAAAGTAATAACAAGAAAAAATCAAATTTGAAATACCAAAAAATTACAACAACAGCAAAAATGAAATATAAAATTGTTGTGCTCTAGGCGCGGTTCAACAGCGGCAGATGGCAGCTTAAGATACGCTTCCAAACAGCGAAAAAAAAAAATGTAATAATAAAAATAAAAAAACGACAGAACTGATATACAATGAAAAACCGAATCAAAGATACAAAAGATGATGATGGTGCCACAAAGAAGGTTGGAAGGATGGATGGATCCATGAATGTTTGGTTGGTGCGATGGTAGACATTGCGCATAATTTCGCGTACGTTTTCTGAATTCGTAATTTCTCGTCTTATTTTTTTTTTTTCAGAAATTATTATTATTGCAAATGGTTGCGCTGCAGCTCAAGTAGAAGTTGAAGATGTGAATACATATGTACGTATGGATGGTTGGATGAATGTTGTTCGGGGCTGGTTTGGTTTCAAAATTGAGCTTGATTGGAAGTTGTACAATTGGATTTGATTCGCTGTGAAAGACATCAACACAGACAGACAGACAGACAGAGAATACTGTGAACAGATACTCGTAGGTACTTACCTTATGAATTGTTATTGTAGCGTTTGTTGTTGCGATGATATTTTCTGATAGTTTTCAAGCTATGTGCATACATAAGTATAATGATGTAGCACTCATATTCTTTTTTAAATTAATGCATTAAATTACTTTTAAATTTGTGTAACTAATTCGCACATTTAACTTTTATTATATTTTTGACTTTTTGTAAAATTATTACACAAGTACCAGAAGAATTATGATAATTATTATTATCTTATAATTAAATAATATTTTTCTAAGCTCACATCTATATAAATTTTAGCTCTAGAGAACTTTGCTAGTTGCTACCTTTTGGTAAGTACTTAGCAAAATAAAAAAGAAATAATTTATTTTAATACAAACGCTGCAGGACATTAAAAAAGTGTTTCCTGATACACACATATACATACATATGTACAGTATGTATTATTTATTATCCATCGTGTATTGACCCGTAAAATTGCTCAACACTCAATGCTCGAGGTTATTTAAACGCATCTTCCGCTGTTTACACACATTTACTTTCCGATAAATAATTAAGAAAAATAATGAATAAAAAATAAATGTATTTAAAAAAAAATATCTGTGCATTTTTTTAAACCAAAAACAAAGAATAAAAAGGAACAGAGCATAAAAGGATACAAAGGGCTGCATTGTTATAAATATGATGGGTTCATAACTTCATAACGCATATAAAACAAACAAGTACCTTAACCTATACATACATTCAGACACACACACACATGAAATGCTATGGTCATCAAGCGTGTATGTGTGTGTAAAAAGGATTCATTGTAATTTATTTTAACAAATTCATTGAGTGTAAAAAATCACTTTTAATTGTGTAGTGTGTGTTCATATTTTATGCCACGTATGGTTAAAAAAGGATACTGCTTCTTTTTTTTGCGGCCACAAGTGCGACAATAACCGTTAAGCGCGTACTGCCACATGTCGCTGTTGCTATTACCATTCGGTGGACACTCTGACATTTTCCTACATTATCAGCGAAATTTTTATATTCATGCACTTCAATCCTCACGTAGGCTTTTCATGCAAAATAAATATTTTCTTTTTTTTTTGTATTCATAATATAATAAATAAGAATAAATTCAAGAGTGGATTGGACAAAATGGGCTTAACCCTTTCATGCCCAAATTCTGATAAAGATTGATAGAAATCTTTTGTTAGGATAAGATGGTTACTTAGATCTTCCGCAATGATGGGACCAAATTTCATCCCTGTACATATATTTGTTTGACCTTTATTAAGGTTAAAAAACATTGATATGGAGTAATCACTGGATAATTCTTTTTCTTCAGTATTAGATTTTCGTATTCTCTTATCTTTTATAAACGTATTTGACTACAAAATTTTCGATGTTGTAATAATTTCAAGCATTTTTTTCCAAAAACTAATGCAAAATATTTGACGAAAAATGTTTGCACTTAGGGTGTTGACTTGCCTTCAAAAGCAGGTAATTTTAAAAAAATGTTGAACACACGAAATTTCAAAAGTTCGACAACCAGTAAATATGAAGAATATGTGACAGAACCAAATACATAAAGCATTACTAGTAAAATTCGTTAAACACCTATTTTATACCAAATCAAAATTAATATAGCACTATCGGGTATGAAAAGGTTATAGTCGGCAGAGAAAGCAACGAACACGTTTAAGTTAAAAAAATAAACTTTATTTATGAACTTTATAATTATAAAAGCTGGACATTTAAAGACTATTCAATATTACATTTGAATTAATGTAAGGCAACGGCAATAAAGTTTTAACCCTTACGGACTTCATTTGATGATGTTCAATATCAACAGCAGCGATTTCTAAACTCCTGGCTGCAGAGATAAATCGACCATGAATTCTACGAAAAAGTTTAGATCCCATTTACTGTTCAGATCCAACATATAACTGTAAGACACATCCACCCACGACCGGTTCTAGCATACAGGAGAATTAGAGCTTCATTTGAAAAGACTTTGATTGCAAAAAATATAAAGTAACAAAAATTTCAAGCTGATAAGTTGCTCCTTCATATACTTAATCAATTTAGTATCAGTCATGTATGTCCTAACCTTCTGTCATCCACGTTACCTTAGTGAACAAATTTATGCCTCAGTAAACGCATTCGACATTTACCCTCTTACACTCACAAAAAATACCTGCACTTCACAAAAATTTCCAAAAAGTGCAAAGTTGCGATAAGGAACAATAATCATAGTCCAAAGACGTTTTTGATTTTATTAAACACTCACGTCAAAATAAAATAAATTCGAAGCATTAAATCAACAATTTCAAAGCCAGTTTATAACTTTTAGAAAGCATGATAATGGTCTAATTTTTGGGTTGAATTTTGTACTGTATAACTTTTCCGTTTTTGATCTGAATTCTGCTTTGATTGTATGTCAGAATTTCGTTTTAAATTTAATTCTAAATTTAATTTAAATCTAAATCTGGTTTGAGTTTTTTTTAAATTTTGATTTGTTTTCGGTCTGTATTTAAGATCCTTCTGGTCTGAGTTTTAGTGTAACTCATAGTCTAAATTGTGGTCCAAATTTAGCTCAGACCAGCGTTTATTTAGCATTTGATCTGATTTTTGGTCTAAATTTTGCTTTGCTTTTAATTTGTATTTGACGTCTTTTTAGCATCAGTTTTAATCTAACTCTTAGTTTGAGTAGTGGTCGAAATTTCGGTCAGAATTGGCTTGATTTTGATACGTATTTTGGTCTGAATTTCGGTCAGAAAACAGTTTGAATTTTGTTTTAAATTTTAGTCTGAATTCGGCTGGAATTTTGGTCTAGTTTTTGTTTAATTTGAATTAAAATTTTTTAATGTGAATATTTATCAGATATTCTCACTAGTTTTTAGTCTGAATTTTGGGTTGCTTTCGTTCGGTATTTGGCGTCTTTTTGGCCTAAAATTTTGTCAAACTATTACTCTGAGTTGTGTTTTTTTTTGTTTTGAATTTTGGAATAAATTTTGAACTGCTTTTGGTTTGGATTCGGTCTGAATTCTGGGTTTTTGATCTGAACGTAATTTAGATCGATTTTTGTTGTTATTTAGGCCCGATTCGTGGTCTGAACATTGTTTTTTTTAATGCGTCGTTGCCCGGTATCCGAAAGGGTGCCGATCACGTTGAAATTTAAAATCTATTGGCTTTTTGGTAAAATTAAGATATATTCAAATTTTCGTAAGAATGGATTGCTTGGTTCCGGAGTTGTGAGATGGTCGATATCAATAGTGGTATCGATGCTAAGAGTGATATGAATATACATTTTGAAAATTCATTTGAAGTACTACCCAAACCAATTGTTATATTAATTTAATTTTTTTTTCTGTTTTTTGGACCAAAAATGACAGAAAATATAGAGATGTATTAAATGTTTCATCAAAATTTTTATCTCGAACGATATATATATATAAGTCACTTTATTGATTTTTCCGTGCCCAGAACTGAATTTTATATATTTATTTGTAGTATATTTTCATAATTATATGCATTCATAACATACTGTTTTTAAAATTTTTATAATTGTTTTTCTAGTCAGTAAGATTATTATCTATTTGGCTTAATAAACTAAACTAAAAATCCATCAGGCAAGTCATAGGTAACATATATGAAGTTATATGCTTGAAAAAAGAGTCTGATATTTCTCCTTTAATTTAATAAAATCAGCAAAGTTAATTAAAATTTACTATAATTAATTTAATTCGTCAAATTTAAGTTTAGTTTAGTGAGTTTTTTTATATTTTTCAACGAACAAAAATTGTGATGATTTTAACTTTTATTCTTTAATAAAAAAAATTAAAATTAAAATTGATTTTTATTTTTGTTCATCAATATTAAAAATTAAAATTGATTTTTATTTTTATTCCTCATATATTATTATTATCGAAAATGGAAATTCATAAGAATTACAATTTTTTCAAAAATGATACTACTGATCATGACATATTTGGAAAGAGCCAACGAAAGCTACACAAAACTACCTTAAACATCTATCTACGGACAGTTTTAAGTTTAGTAGGCCAATTTTTTCAGCATTAAAAAGTATAAGGATTGGTTGATTTAAATGGAAAAGTAAAAAATTATTATTTAAAATTGCATAAATCTAAAATATGTTAAATTTCCTACTTCCTAGTACTTTTTCAACTCCAACGAACAACTGTAAATATTTTTTATTAATAACACTGTACAACAAAAAGCTCAAGAGTTTTGAAAGTGGATCTGATATAAGTCGAGTACGCTGAACATGATGGCGTTTTTAGTTTTTCTCTATAGCGTCTACTTTCTTTTTTATAACGGTTTAATAAAAAATCATATATGTATAAATTACTGCACAATGGAATTGACCAAAAAGAAATGCTCAAGAGTTTTAAAAGTGAATCTTATACATTTCGAGTATGCTGAACATGATGGCGTCTTCAGTTTTTCTCTATATTATCTAATTTTTTTATAATGGGCTTTGGTATTCATCTATCGAATGAGCGCCATGAACACAAATAAAAATTTTTAAACGGCTTTAAAATTGTATCAAGTTGTTGAATTTCTGGAGACTAGATGGCTAACGTTACAAAGAATCCAGCCGGCGGACGATCCCGCTCAATAAGCTGTAAATCAGCTTAGCTTAGGCATCAAAATCATTTACCAAAAGATTCAATTTTCCTGCATAAGTTTACTAGTTAATTAATTAATCACATGAAATGGACCACCCAGTATATGTGCACATATCACCAACCTACTTAAGTTGATGTATTGATGAATTTGATTCCCACTATCTGATGGTAAATCAGTTTAAATGGGTTGTTTGGTGCTTTAATATAAAAAAACATGTGATACTAATGAAAAGATAAAGAATTGAGAAATATAATTTTAATTGAAAATTCTTTTTACATATCTGTTTATTAGTAAGTAAATATTGTATATAAAACCTTTAGTAAATAAACAAATATGTATTTACGACTTTCTTGCAATTAAAAAGTAATATTTAAATAAAATTTTACTCTCACCGCATTGGCCACTTTGAAAGTGGCCAATTCGACGCCGTTAAACTCGACTCGTATGAATAACTAACAATATTTTAGCATGCAATCAGAAATTTGCATATAAATTCGAAATACATACGTACAAACATACCCTCAAACCAATAACAACGGACGAATAAAATATAAGTTAAAAGAGAAAAAAATTGCAGCAACTTTGCAGCAGCGTAGTAGCAACAGCAGCAGCTTCGCCAGCTAACAAGAAAGCAACCAAATGCAAATGTAGAAAATCTAAAATTGCATAAAATTTCAGAAAAAGTAATTAACTTACAAACAAGCAATGCAACAGTAGCAGGAACAACAACTATAACAACTAAAACCAGCAGCAGCAATGGCAACGCAGTTGGTGGTATTTGCTATAAAACTAACATGTCCCATGAATGAATAGACAGACATATGAATGGACATGTTGTACATATTCATATATGTACCTAGTACACACACACATGCATATATTAATATGTATATAACTATATGCAAAATAGTATAAATCGCGTTGACTCCATATTAGCGTCAAATCCAAAAGTTAGCGAACTCTTTTTCTCTTGCTTTGAGTTGAGGACACTTGAATAAATGTTATGCTGGAGCGGCCATTGTAAATGTTGCAAGCACGCACACACACACTCACACATACATGTGTGTACATAACGTTCAAACTATAAACGCTTCTTGTTGGTCACTTCAACTAACAGCAGCACTATTTTCCATTCCCCCTGCCCAATGTACATTTAAATAATATCATTTACGATCAAAGTAATTATTTTGCTTGGGTCTACAGCATAATTGCAGGTTATTTGCGCACTCGCACACCAGCTAACGTCAGCGTACTACACACACACATTCATGTACTTTTATATGTGTAATCTACAGTAGCGTATGTGTGAGTTTGTATGCTACAAATTTGGTGGATATTTTTTTTTCTTGTAGCTATTACCGCCATGTTTTGCATGTTCATTCTAGCCCAGCTCGCGAGCTGACCGGCTAGTCACAGCCGCCATCATCAACATTAATGGCGGCGCTGCCACACATGTGACATGTTCAACTATTGCATTGCATTTTTACTAATAGTGTAGTCGGGATTTTAAAGTATTAATATTTGCATGTGTGTGTATGCGTTTATGACGTTGCCTGTAAAATTGTATTATGTACGTTTTGTATTTTGGTGGCGCTATGAATGTGAGTACATATCATGCAAATGTTTTCAAATATAAAAAATGAAAATAAATATGCAAATGAATGCACTGAAAAAAAAATTCATAATCTTACCTTAATAGTGTCCCAAAAAATGTTAATGGCCCTTAGTAATAGAAAATAAATAAAGTCGATTTTAAATTCAACAGTTGAGACATTTTAATAAAACGTCGTATATTTAAAAAGATTAAGGTGGTGAAAGCACGTCTTCACCAAAATTCCCCAAGCCATTGCCAACTATAATGCGTTATAATGAATTATCGCCGTACTCCACGGAAACTTTGGACAATGAGCCTTCCACATCCTGTGGTGGTAGATTGCCAAATACAAAGGTCAAAAGCCATTTCATTGGCCGCATTCAAGAAAACAAACGGAAGCGATGTGCAGTTTGCGTCAAATGAATTAAAAACATGTATGGCAAAAGCTTCGACAAATATGCAGAGCATAATGAAATGTTCATTCATTTGAGTCAATTTTTTTCATTCGATTTTGATTTATATCTCCTTCAATAATTGGCTTCAAGCCGCTTCAAAATGCATGGAAATGCTGATTGATTTTTTTATTGAGTTTCGCTTTTGTCACTTAACTTTTTGCCCATTGGGACTGAAATGACCTTTGATTTTGGATTTTTCATTAGAGAGCAAAAATGGACATTCTCTAAAATTTTCATTGAAATCGGTCCACCAAAACTGGTAGCTGGCGAAAATGGATTAAGCACGGTAGCCACATCTAAAAAATCTTGAGCTTAAATTGAATTGAAAAATCAATACAAATCCGTAAATCTTTCAGCAATTTATGCATTTTTGCATTTTAAAATAAGCGCACTTTCCAAAATCACGAGGGCAATTCAGTTTCTTTCCATCCTTTAACCCTCTACTGCATTGGAAGCCATATATGACTTTCATATATTCCTTTTTTTTATTTTTTCAAAACATCCACTTTAGTTTAAAAGCCAAAGTCAACAATATATTAAGTATCAGTAAATTAATTACTAAAAAGATCCAAAAACATATTCTACTTTGTAAAAAGTTGCAATTGAAAAAGCTGGCAACAATTAGTGCTTATATTTTAAGTTGGTTTTCAAAAATGTAAATTATTAAAGGACATAAATTTTTTTAATATTAATCAGCAGCCAATTTTGATTGCTAATTAACTATATTTTAAGATTATAACATGAAAGATTACTAACTATATTTACTTATTAAATTTTAAAGAAATTTGTTCTTTATCTTAAACATTTAAAATCGTGGAAACGATTTTTTTTTTAAATTAGTTCTTGCAAATTTGCATTACTTACTTTCAGTTGCTACAATGAAGGAATCGCAGAAAGTGCACATTTTTTCAGCATATGTAAACCTTCATTCAATTTTTACAAAAAATGTTTAAAGTAATGATAAATTTATTAAAAAGAAAATTTTCGATTAACAATTTTATTAAGCGAATCATAAAAATAATAATTTTTTTTGACAGTAATTACATTTATTTCCGAAAACTATCAATGTTTCAAAAAAAAAATTCACTGCTGACGAAATTATCGTCATCTTTGTTGGACCCCGTTCCTGAAATAGAGCTTTGAGGTAACCATCAAAACATTTTACTGGTACATGTAAAATCAATCCAACAAAAAAAAAAAAAAACATTAGTTTAATAGTTAATCTAGTCCTTAACGAGAAGTTATTTTTTTTTTTGAAAATT
This sequence comes from Toxonevra muliebris, assembly GCA_963691655.1. Classification (NCBI taxonomy): domain Eukaryota; kingdom Metazoa; phylum Arthropoda; class Insecta; order Diptera; family Pallopteridae; genus Toxonevra; species Toxonevra muliebris. Next base: position 40,661,231 of record OY829329.1, read on the forward strand.
CACAAAATGGCGGATTTTGAAAGTTTAGTCGCGGATTTTCAACTCAAAAAAGTACTAGTTTATTATTAAAAATAAAAATTCTCTCGTAAATAACTAGTTTTTTGTGTTTTCAATAAACTATATAAATTTCATTTAAATCCGTCGTGTGGTTTTTGAATAACAGTAGTCATCGGCTTTGAAAACATATTTTCGACAAAAACGCGATAACTTCGTCAAGAATTAATTTTATTCCTTAAATTTTAGTCAAATAAAGATAAAACATAGAATAATAAATCTGTATTGAGAGTTTTCGGAAGTAAATGTAATTACTGTAGAAAGAAAAAATTATCTAAAATACTAAATGTTTTCACGCCTCTGGTTGGACCTAATCCCTTAAAAAAAGCAATACTAAAACATCAAAAATCAGTGCATTTGCATACTTCAGAATTTCATTATTCAAAATTTTAAAGTCAGTATTTAAAAAAGAAATTCAAGAAAATCAGGAAACCAGTACGTCTGGCTGATCTATTTTTGAGTTAAATCCATTTTTAAGTAGAGGATTATTATATGAAAGCTTCCCTCTACTATGGTCTAGTGGCAACGTACTAGATTATCATATCAAGGGTCCCGGGATCGATTTCCGGCAAGGCCGTGTGTTTTTCTTTAGAAATAATTTATAATTTTCAACAATCATCAATAGCCACAAATAGCCAAAAAACTTTTCCTATCAACAAAAACTCTTCCTGACTAATGTCAGCGGACTGACTGACTGGTGGCAATGTCATAAAAAGCGATAATGTCACCTTCTCCCCTTAGTGTAATATACCTACGGTGACCAAAATTCACGGAGCAAAATGCGGGACACTTAATTTCAATAAATTTTATATTCTGGGTAGAGTACTCGAAATTAATCTAGTTTTGTGTAATTAACTAAACCTTAAATAAATTCATCATAAAACCATTATATCAAATTCCATTTTTAATCAAATTAAGTTTTTAAATTAATATTGCTTTAAGCATTTCAACTTTAAGTTTAATTTTTTCAGATGTCCAAATCTTTATACAGTAGAATCGGGATAATTCGTACCCCGTTAATTCGAAAATCTCAATAATTCGTAACAAACTATGAAAAAATCGCTTTAATTCGTAAAAATTCCATACAGTTTGGTCCCCTCGCTAATTCGCATTTTTTTTCAATACAAGGTTCGCTTAACCTCTTATAAATCGAAATTGGTTCTTGACAACCTTTTATAATTCGTAATGCAAAGCAACGATGCGAATACGTAACTGTAAATTTAGCATCGAAGGAACCGTATAATCGTATTACTCGTAATCGCATCGTATTACTCATTAGTAATCGTAGATGCTTTCTCTTCCTTGCAAAATCAATTTTGCATACAGATGATCTAGTACTCTATGTTGCGTAAGAAAATATCGTCAAATTAAAACCAATTCTAATTTACAGTCACAGCTTTTCCTTCCTTAATTAAATTTCCTAAATAAATAAATTATTTCACTTTTGGATGCACATTAAAATCAATAAAATGTACTTTTTTCAAATCAATTTAATTTTTGTAAATAAATGAATTATTTCCTATTTTTGTATTTACATCAAAATCAATAATTTTTTTTTTTTAATTAATTTGATTTTGCTAATAAAAGAATTTTTAAATGCATTCATTGGAAAAATCAGTAAATTTTCTTTAGTTAAGTATTTGTATAGAATCTAACCACTTTCAATTCAAATTAACAAAAAAAAAAAAAAACAATCATCGGCTAAATAGAAATCTCGTTAAATCAAAAACCTCTGTAATTCGTAAAAAATTGCTGGTGCCTTGCGATTACGAATTATCGAGATTCCACTGTATATATAATCGTAGAGTTTTGTGTGTATGACTCGTGTAACTTCTGAACGACTGGACTGATTGAAATCATATTTCCAGAATATATTTTCTTAAGTAGGAAGATGAAACATAGCTATTCATAATGACTTTTAGGAAAGTGGGTGTGGCACCTACCATACAATCCTAACAGTTTTTGGGTATATCTCTAGAACCATTCGTAGTACAACCATTTTGGTACAATAACGAGAATTGACAATGCCATGCTACAACAAAAGTATGGGTGGGATTGACAAAGGGGGTGTGGCACCTTCCATATAACCTGAATTTACATTATGAGATATCTTAGGTGGCATTTATGGTACGGCACTAAAATTTAAATTCTTTCAGTTTGTTGGATTAGTGGGTGTGACACCATGCTTCACTTTTATTTTCTACTACTATTTCTACTACTATTCTCACTACTATTTTCCACTACTTTTTTCCTACAATTTCTTCTTATTTTCTACTACTTTTTCAACTAATATTTTCTACTACTTTTTCAACCAATATTTTCTACTACTATTTTACTTATACTATTTTTCTACTACCTTTTTAATACATTTTTTCCACAGTTTCTTTTTATTTTGTACCACTGCTTTCTACTATTTTTTTACTATTATTTTTTACTACTTTTTTACAATTTTTTCTACTACTTTTTTTATTATTATTTCTACCACTCTTTTTACTCCATTTTTACTATTTTTGTACTACTATATTTAACTATTTTTCTACTACTTTTTCTGCTACCTTTTTACTACTTTTTTTACAACAATTTTTAATATTACTTGAAGTTATATATAAACAGGTTAATGAACAAATGTAGTCATCACAACAACAACAATTTGTTGTGATCTTCAAATAACGAAATTAACATGAACTTAAGTCATGACTTTGAAAATTAACCTCTAGATTTAATTTTCATAGTCTCCTAAAAAATTTTTAATATTATTTTCTATTCTTTTTACTACTTTTTCCATTCCTTTTTCTACTATTATTTGTTCTACTTTATGAAATATCTTAAGACCATGCCTAGCTATCTTGAAATCCAATAGGTGGCGCTGTAACAAATTCTATATTTATAATAAATATGAAATTGGTTCAAATTTTTAAATAATTTTTGGATTATTTGTCAATAGCGGATTTAAAAAATTCTTTCAGTTTGTTGGATTAGTGGGTGTTGCACCTTGCTCTACTTCTATTTTCCACTATTATTTTAATTTCTTTTTTTCAAAATTTTTTTTCTTATTTGCGACTACTTTTTTACAATTTTTTCAACTAATACTTTCTACCACTTTTTTAATACATTTTTCTACAATTTATTGTTATTTTCTACTACTTTTTCACAATTTTTTCTGCTACTATTTTTTACTATTATTTCTCCTACTATTTCCCACTCCTTTTTACTACTTTTTCTGTTGCTTTATAGTGGTAAACGATTTCTATCACTTTTTTACAACAAACTTTAATACTATTTTCTACTCCTTTTACTACTACGTTTTCCACTACTATTTCTGCTGCTATATCCCACTACTTTTTTATTGTTTTTTATCACAATTTGCTTTTCTTTTTTTACTACTTTTCACAGAAATATCTCAAGAACCTACCTAGCTATGTCGAAATCCGATAGGTGGTGCTGTAAAAAATTCTATAATAAATTCCATTTTTATATTAAATAGAAAATGGGTCTATATTTTTAAATAGTTTTTGGGATTAGATATAACTTCTAAAACGGTCTTAAATATTCTCCTGGAAATTAAATACTTTTAAAAATACCAATTTTTATGCCTCATTTTTAAATCTGGAATTTATACCAAATTCAATGTACGTCCTTTAAGTTTGAATTGTCATTACCAATGTTCAATTTCAAACACCAAAAAACTTCTTTCTTCTTCATTCAAATAAACATCAATTTTCCCACTTCATCGTTAGGGCAGAACAACGTCTGCCGGGTCAGCTAGTATTATTTATAATTGAAAATAATCTTTCAGTAGATGCATTTGAAGCGGGAAGGCAAAAACTAAACTCGAACATTTTTTAAATATGTTTAAAAATGTATGCTTTTGAATAAAGTGATGAAATATTTGAACCCAAAAAAAAAAAAATTCAGGATTTTTCGGGACAAAAAGTAAAATCCGGAATGCTTCCTGGAGAATTCGGTCCGGTTGGTCACTGTAAGTATAGCTAGTTTCAGCCCTATGTTCTATAGAGAAGTTGAAGAAATAAAATATATACGAACTGTAAATTGGATTCAGGTTAAAAAAAAAACTTTTTAAGAAGTGAATCAAAACTTTCGATTAAGTAAAGTTAATGTCCGTTTCAAAGAAGTGCGTAATTTCAAAAAATGAGTGCGAGAATACCCCAAGATATGTTTTCAATTGTTGTTAGTTTCCTTTAAATTTAAAATTCTCCCAATATACGTAAAACAATTACTAGCTCAGTTAAAATGCACTGTATATTCAGAGTACACTCACTTTTGTAATTAAATAATATTTTCAGTGTATACACTTGCGGCCATTTTATTTTTATTATATTTTTTGTGCAGACGCATTTATTTTTACGTTAGTTTAACTTCTACCACTACATACATACATACTTCTTTCCCATGTGTATTTAAAATAAAAATGTAATTGCATACGTACTAAAAATTCAAACCAAAAGCAAAAAAAAAAAAGACAGTGAAGCAAAAAGCCATTTATGTATCATTTAATAAAATTGAAAATTGTGAAGTCAGCATGTTGCAAAACTAAAGTAACATAAATAAACGAAAATGGCGTCTAGTTAAACACCATATTGCTCTAAATTGCCATTTTGTAAATTTATATTATTTTTTATATTAAAAAGTGCAAATGTCATTATGTTTTTCTATTATTATTTTTTTGTTTTTTGCTACAGTAGCTATAGCTATACACAATATGCATGCATTAAAATATTGCACTATTTCATACTCGCAAACAATTTAAAAGCTTTCATATGCAATAAAATTTATCACTGGGTTTTTTTTTTTTTTGTTTTGTTTTTAATAAATTGCAATTAAAACTATTAACAAATAAAGTGCAAATTTTACAAAAGTTACAAATGAGCGGTTTGAATATTGTATAATATTTACATTAAGATGTACTGTTTATGAAAAAGAGAAACTGAATGGCAGGGTTTCTAATAAACGTATCGGTCATTTATTAAAAGACTGTCATAACTCAAAAAACGCAATTTTGCTGAAAACGCGTTTAAAGTTTTCAATTGACTCCTAATTTGCAGAAAAAAGAAGAAATCTTATAGTTCTCACGCGCTGAGTATACAAGATGTTTATATGAAATTTTTACACAATATGAAGCGTGATATAATGAATAAGTCTGCATCATTAACTCAAAAATCGTATTTTTTGTCTTATGACAGTCTTTTAGTAAATGAGCAATATAAAACAGCCACCAGCAAATTCAATTCAACTTTTTAATTTTCTTTTCATTATCAGATGCCGAACGGTCGATCGACTATTTTTATCTCATTCCTCTTTTATAGAACAACAGCCCAAGGAGCGCCTAGACCGAGATTTCTGCATTCATTCGTAGTGCGTGAGATATATGTGAACAGAAATGGAAGGAAGGTACAGTTTTATGCCGAATTCGAACAATTTGAAAAGATTTTCAATGCAATTTTTACTCTTGGAGATTGGCAAATGGAAGCCAAGCGGTGGCGCTGCACAGACAAATTTTCATTTAAAATTTTTGACCATGCTGAGCATTGAACCGGGTTACTTAGTGGTCACCACAACGCTTTGGCGACCACCAGTGATCGACTACATACTGCCCAATATTGGCCGCCATTTGTCAAATGGGATTGTCGTTTCAATACTGAATGAATATAAATTAGCAGCCATTCCAGTATCGACCCCCAGTTGTAAGATCGACGGATCACCAAAAAAAGCGGATTTCAAAAATGCTTTTGAAACATTTTGATTTTTCTTCGAGTTAGTAATAATTCCTGAATGGATTAACTGAAATAAAAGATTTTCCTCTATAAAGTTTTGTAGTGGAATGAGTCTTTAGTTTTTCACATTGAATTGTTAAATTTAAATAATCCAATCTGACCTTGCACATGATTTGGATCTTTTGGTAAACAAAAAAAAAGTATATTAAAATAATATGAATTTTATCTGAAAAATACTTAAAAAATAAAAAATGGACAAGAGAAACTCAATTGCTCAGTTCTTAAAACTAAATTTTCTTTATTAATACACTTTCAAACTGTTCTCTTATTTTCCAAAGAAACATTTTAATTTCTTTTCTCCCTGTTTTATTAATTCAAATAATTTAGTAAGAAAATTGCTTCATTTCGTTGGAATTAATTTCATTTGCAGCAGTTGAAATGAAATGGTGGAAGGCGAAGAAGTGAAAAAAGAACACAAATAACATTTTATAACACATGTTAACATTAGAAAGAGCAGCGTTATTGTTTGCTCCCAAGAAACAGAGCCCATGTTAGACAAAACACACACAAGTGAGCACATGAAGTGCACATACTCGCACACGCACACACTCCCAGGCAAGTACACGTTTATGCATTTAAAAGGCTAAATGTGCTTAAAATGCGCATAACAAATGCCAAAAAATACGCTTAATAAAACATCTCAACCAGCACAGTTTCGCACAATAAATCAAAGTGTTAAGCACGCCATGTCAACAACCTGGTGTGGAATGGCACCAGGCAAAACAGACACACACACACACACACACTGCTGCATACGTCTATATTCCAAAGGTAAGTTCTAAAGCAACAGCAAAAGAAGCGGAAAATAATTGTCGCAAGATAATTTATTTGCATTAATTTCACATTTTTCTATGCGCACATGAAGAAATTATGTTTTTACCTCACGCCCTCGCTCCCCACATATGCCATCCACTTTGTACGGCAAAATCTCTATTAGCGGTCGCTATACATTTTTAAATAATTATTTCTTTGAACAAAAATTTTAAATATTTTGAAAAAAAAAATAGATCAAAAATAGTTGCAAACTTTGCAATTACTGTATTAATTTTTCAATTAAATTTGAATGCAACTCAGTAGCGCAATTAATTGGTTTATTTTTCATGGTCTCATGCAATTTCATAGTCCAAAATTATCTGCATTTGTGCGGTACATATTCATACTTAATTATAATTTGAACATTTATTTATTTAGCGCAATATCCAACAATACACGTATGCATTTACACAAATGTATGTAAATTAATGCAATAGATTCAATGGAAACTTAAACTCAAATGTTATCAAATTAATTGAATTTGCCACACATTTTGTGGTTTACAATTAAATGCGCTTCAATAGTTACAATGATTTGTTGTTGGAATTAATATATTTTAGAAAATACATACTTAAAATTAAGTAGGCGTGAAGTGCATTGTTGATGCTTGTAAAGCAAACTATATATTCTAAGCTTTCTTCCACTTATAATAGAGAATATTTACTCGGATCCATTGTCTATTTTAATGGCATCGCATTGTTATAATAAATCTGAGATAGATAGTAACAAATTTGGACAAATTTGATTTGTTAAAAGTTATAAACAAAACGAACCCAAATTCAATTGCTGCATGTTTGTTAGACTAAATTATTAAGCTAAAAATGTTGAGCTTTATGCACTATATACGATTTTCTTAGCGAAGTCTGGTCTAAGCCAAAAAATCACTGTAATTCCCACTAGCCAGACTAGTACGCGGAAAGGGGGAGAGGGGGAGCCGAAATATATGACATATATTATAAAGACAGTAGGTAAAAAAACTGAGCAAATCAAAGAAAAATTATGGCAACGATAAAAAACAACAATGTCGATAAATCGAAAATTAACAGAGCAAAAATATAACGCAAATTTATTATTATCCAAACTGAAAAATTCTTTTTTCAACAACAGAACAAGACTTATATAACATTGTTGTAAAATCGCCTATAAATAGCCTAAAACTACGGCAAAAATCAAGATTCGTTTAATTTGGCTACGCAAGTTGTAAAAACATTTGTTTGATTCACCTAAGTACTTGAACAAATAATTTATTTAAGATAATTTGTCAAATTTTTATAGGACATAGGTCAGTTGTGTTAGGTATTCTTCACGTTTTCTAATTGCCAAACATTTGAAATTTTGAACTTATGATATTTTTTTTCATAATTTTTTTCTTTGAAGTCAAGTTAAAAACTTAAGTGCAAAAATTTTTCGTAAAATCTTTTCAATTAATTTTTTACTAAGGCGAAATTTTTATTATAAAATATGATTATAAAAGACAAAAGAATATGAAAATAAAAAAATTGTGGAAAAGGGTTATCCAGTGATTGTATATAGCTCCATATCAATTTTTTTTAACCTTGAATAAAGAACAAACAAGCCAATATAAGTAGAGGGCTGAAATTCGGTGTGACGATTGAGGAAGTCCTAGGTAACCATAATTTCATTACAAAAGGTTTCTATCAAGCCCATTAAAAATTAAAATTCGGGCATGAAAGGGTTAAGCTGTTTGCTGAATGAACATATTCATATTTTTCATAATGTTATAATATGGAATGTGTGGCCTACAAGTCAACACGAAAACAAAAAAACAGAAAATAATTCGGTTTGCTTAGAAAAATTGCCTTATACCATGTTCCCACTTAGCCGAAATTGCGTAGTTTGGGCAAATGGTTTCTAAAGAAACTGCAATTGTTCACATTGTGAACCTGGTTTCGATTATGGTTTCGTTTCATAGTTCATTGTATATGTTATTGTTGTAAAATGTCAGCAGCAAATATAATTAAAAAAGAATCAAAGTGATAACCGAAATAAAAGCGAATAGGAGAAAGCGTCACTCCAACCGCAACCACTATGAAGTCTTGCTGCTGCAGCTGCTCCGCCATTGGGTCATATGTATGGCCGCTTTTTTTTTTTGCTCTACGGAGCTCCTCCACCATTTCTGCCCATACCTCGGCTATGAGCTCCTATTCCCGGGCACTCCACAAATTTACTTTTTTTTATATTTTCGTTTCTCCATATTAATCAAGTTGAATGCAAAGTAAAATATAAATGTCTGTATAGAAATTTCAATAATATTCATTTCAGTGAACACATTCAGGGTTGCATTAAATTTTTGTTGGGTTTCGTTGAAACCACCTCATTTCCGTGGTTTCTTTTGATGTATTTTTATATAGCGAAATTGAGCATTTCAATTCAGTTTCAGCCGAAACCACGCAAATAATCGAAATCACGCAATTTCGCCTTAGTGGGAACATAGTATAACACTATGCGTCGAAATTGCGTAGTTTCGGTTTCGGTTGCAGCTACGTTGAAATGCTCAATTTCGCCATATAAAAATATGTCAAACGAAACCATTCTGTCTAACTGTCTTAGAAAAATTATCAATAAACTTTGACTTTCAACTTCAAATAAAGTTGAGCAAATTATTAGTGTAAATGGGGTTGCTCGGGTCAAATTTGCTGTAAAATTTAGGTTTCTCAAAAATTCTCCCACTACAAAAAACAAAATCATTTTTCTAATGCATATCTTTACTTAAGAATACAAATTTTAATTATTTAAACACTTTTTATTTCATTCACACTGTTTTTTTTTTTCAAACTATTTGCACGATCAAAATTTGCAAAATAAAATATTTCCGCCTGATTAAAATTATTTCGTCGTACTGACTTCAAACGATGTGCACACAACATTAACAGTTAAGCAGCTCTTATATGGTCATATAAAAAGTACTTTCGGTTTTTGTCACAAGATGGTGTATGTATGGCCATTACATCTGCTCCACTTATCCGATTCTGTTAAACGAAACGCGTTTGAAAGGTGACATTTTATGCTACATTTTTTGCGAAGACAAAAAGTTAATAAGTTACATTGATTTAAAAATGAGTGAAATTTTTTAAGGAATACGCTATGTGATGCTTTTTACTATAAAAAAGGTAAAAACGCTGCAAAAACATTCCAACTTTAGTTTACTCGATTCCGCTCTGGCCGGCCAGTCACTGAAAAAGCCGATGAAATTTTGCTATTGGTGGAGCAAGCTGTCAGGAGATAGCGGAGGCACCAAATATCAACTACATGCCTGATTGGAATAATTTTAAAAAGCCTGGCTACTCAAAAAAGCTCGATGTTTAGGTGCCACATGAATTAACAAAAAGAAATTTGATTGACCGAATTATAATCTGTAAGACGCTGCTGAAGCGCAACGAAATCAAACCATTTTTGAAATAAATCATTACGGATGATGAAAATTGGATTAAATACGAGAATATTAAATGAAATAAATCATGGTAAAAGGCCGGTGGCCCTCCACAAACGACTTCAAAGGATGGATTAACGGCAAATAAGATTTTGTTGAGGGTTTTTGTTTAGATTGGAAGGGAATTGTGTATTATGAGCTGCTATAACCTGGCCAAACAGTAAATTCTGATCTCAACTACTCACAACTCGACCGTTTGAATGAAGCAATCAAGCAATCAAGAAAGATCGAGAATTGGCCAACAGGAAAGGTGTTGTGTTCCACCATGATAATGCCAGGCCACACAATAGGTGATGAAACTGTAAAAATCTTGAGATTTCAGGTAGATTTAAGGTTAAGCTAAATTAGCATGTGGTGCCTCATCAGAACAGAGTAAAACAGGCTGATGATCTTCGTTTTCTGCTAACTTTAACATTTTACAATACAATAGGAATTGAGCCGGACTCTTTAACAATTTCAACTCGGATATGACAATGGCCCTTATTATGAACTGCGTTCGATCTTCGACTGTAGTCGAATGCCCTAATCGAACGAATTTGAGTTTGGTATTATGACGTGCTTTCGACAGAGAATAGCGTTATTGTGAATTTCGCTAATTTGAGGTTGTTCACGGTAGTATGTTTCTATCAGCTGATCGTCATTTTGGAAAATAAATACGATTTGTTTAAAAATGAAGTAGAAAAAATAAGGACAAAATAGTTAAAACTACAACGATTCATCGGAAGAGGATGAAAGCTTGATAGAACTAGCCCGAAGTAGAAAACGATTAAGTGCAGCCTTTCGAAAAAGCTTTGGCATCTACAAAGTTCGTGTACAGATTTCTACAGAACTTTCGACTGTCCAATGAGGCGTTTGTGGACTTGATGACCACTACAGATGAACTGCCGAAGCAATGCATATGAGCAAGATCAATTTCAAATATATTAAAATTGGCAACAGTTTTGCGGTTTTGTGCTTAGAGATCACTCCAACTAAGCATTGAGAAAGAAAATACTTTTGGACTTGCACAGCCCACGGTGTCTGTGGTATTATCAGAGGCTTTAAATGTCCTGGAAAATTGTATTTGCCAAAGATGAATAAAATTCAATTATACAAGCAAAAGTATATTTTGCTAATAAAAACGGAATGCCGGGATTTATTGGTTGGTCCTAAACAATTTTGTGCTTTCTTAGTCGCCAGAACTTTTGGAGAAATACCCTTTGCAATCAGAGGATTTGCTTTCCAACAATGACACAAGTTTCTATAACGGCAATGTGTTGCTCACCACTTTAAACCTGCAAAAAATTTACAAAAACTGTTTAAAATTAGTTTTTAAAAGCAAAATACTTAAATTTTTAACAATTATTACTCAGCATGCATCGTATCGAAAGCAAAATTGCGTTCGACAGAAAATTCGATGCGCAACGAAAATTTCGACAGGGTTGCACTGCTCATGAAACGAATTTTACATTCGATATTCGATCTTCGATAATCAGCGAAGATCAAACGTCGAAAGCAGCTAATAATAAGGGCAATAAGAATTATAATAAGTATTTTCTTCATCTTTACGACTTTTTTAATTTATTTAAAATTTATTGAAATTTATTATAATTGAAATAAGATTGCTGTAAGAAAATTTTTCATTTGGTTACTTTATATAAAAAGTTCAGATATTTCGATGGTTTCTATTCTTTTGTAGCTCAATATTCTTTGCATACCAACAAGTAGAAGTGTAGCTTTGCTCCTTTAAAATTTTTAAGAAAATAGTTTTTACCAATATATATTTACAAAGGAATAAATAAAAATTAATAAGATTTCATGCATTTATAAAGAAAAAATTTGTGTTGACTTGACAAACACAAAAAATTTATTGCAGATCGTATCGCTTTGTTCGAAAAATGTTGCAATATTTCAAAACTTTTGCTTTTGCATTTCAAAATTTATGGCCATGTAAAGGGAAGAGGAAAATCTGTACTCAAGTTCTGAAATAATGTTGCAACTGTCGCATGCAATTTCTGAATATGACACCTCAATTCCAGATATCGATGTGATGCATTGTTTCTTATATCAGAGAAACAACAGCAGCAAAAACAACAACAGTAAGAAGAGAACAATTGCTGCTGCTTTACATTGACAATTGCAATTGCATTTGAATTTTGGTGTCGCACTCTCACTCATACACACAGCCACACACACACAAAAACACACATATGCATTCTATTGTGTTACTAGTAAAAAATATACAATGTACAACTTTTTTGGGGTCGAAAAGGATTGAAATACGATGGTGCTATTGTTGTTGTTGCGTGCATGCGAGATAAAACAGCAACGCTGGAAAGAGCACAAGAGATAGAGACAGAGTAAATTGCATTTTGCATACAAAAACGCATTTGAAAGTATGAAATCAAAGTGGGCGACAAGCAGAAGGTGGCAATGAATAAATATGACAGCATGCTTCACAGCACTCCAGCCCCTACCTCTCAGGCACACAACACCATCCCATAGAGGAGGTATGACAATGTGCGAACAAATAATTCCATCAACAATAACAAAAGCATACGAAATAGCATTACAATAGGGAGGGATGGAGGAAGGAAGGTATGGATGAGCAATGCAACATGGAAAATGCATGTTGCTGCTATTGTTGCAGTTGTTTTTGCTTTTGTTGCTGTTTTTGTTAGTAGTATTGAATCTGAATCTGAAGCTTCGGCTGAAACTGAAATTGAAGCTGCTATATCTTGTGTTTGTATCTGCTGGCTGCCTGCACTGTATGAATGAATGAGTGAATGAATAAATGTAGCAGCAACAAGAACAACAACAACAACAACACGAAAACGCGCATATTCGATTATCGTTGTTAAAATTTATGAATTGTTTTTATATGTATGGATATGTATGCATACTTTCAGACAGTATTCCATAGTGTCCTTGCACATATGCATTGCATTTGATCCTCATGTCCTTTTCAACAACTCAATTTTAAACGTAGTTGATACTGCAATTTCATAGCATATGCATGTACGTGCAAGTTGTAGATTTATACCAAATGTGCCATGAAGAGAGAAGGAGGAAACGTATGTATTTGTAGCATATACATAAATACATTCGTTTATTTTGCTATCGGCTTCCTTTGTGCATTTTGTAATTAGTTGATTTTATCATATTTAAAATTTATGTTTCATGCAACGCTTTTTGTTACGCTTTTGCTGTTACTCAACGAACTGAGTTTTCCTTATTTCGGTGGCAACAAGCGATTGGAAAAACTTTAATTTCATACTTATGTAAAGGAGTACTAAAAAGAAGTTTATTTTTCCTTATTCAAAATAAATAACACAGTGCTACATAAAAAAGTTCTGAGTAGTCTCAGACTACCCTTCTGATTTATACATTATTTCGAAATACAGGCAGTTAAAATTATTTTCTTTAAACTTTTTTATAAATTTTAGAAAAATCGGAAGGACTGAAATTTATATTAAAAATTACACAGTTAGGCAAATCTAATCTCGTCCAAAAAATCTGGGTAGTGATGCACTTTTATTGAGCGTAATATTTTTTGTACTTTTTTTTCCAGTCAAGTCAAGATTCTGTTATATTCAGAAGAATGTTTACATATGTATACAAATCGAGAGCAAAGCTAGAGCTCACGGATTTTTGTAAATTTCAAGGAAACAAAAATGTAAATGCCCTCTATACTCCAATGGAATTAATACAATAAGCAAATTATAACTGCATTAAAATATCAAAAACAAATGTGCAAATTTTCTTTGAACCCTGAGGTGATCTGAAAAAAGAAAAATCTCTGGCTAGAATAATTTTTAGTTTAATACTTTTAAATAAGAATATTTTAGTAATGTTTTCCAAAATTTCTTAGAGTCCTGACGTGATACGAAAATATGAAACTGGGTTGAGATCCTTAGAAAATCTGTAGTAAAAAGGAATAATAGCTTAAGTTTATTTTCCTGTCAGCCGAGTTTAATAGCTTTGAAAAGAAATATTAAAGAAACTACATCAATGTTTCAAAAGATTCGCTCTCTATAATTCTAAAAATTATTTTAAAATTTGCTATGAAAATTTTTTTCCATCTTAGGTCGAGCTGTTTTTCATTTTTACCACAAAAATTATGTTTCAGAAGAGGTGGCCTTTCAAAGATTCTTACACTTCTCTACCTGAAACTTTTCAAGTTTGCAATCTTTGAAAATTAAATAGTTTTAATGCCCGTCCAAAACAATCGGGTTACAATATATACAAGGGGGTACAGGTTAAAAATAAAACCCACCTTGGTGCCGCTAGTGGACCCACCTAATAATTGGAATAAAACTTTTGTTCAGTTCGTTCACTAAACTCAGCTATCGTTGAGACAAAGATTTCTGACTTCTATATCGATAAAGTTTGTTTGGTTTAACGAAAATAGGATTGGGGCAACAAGCTGAACAAAGAATGGAAGATCTGTATGGGACCATATCTCTACACTTAGCCTCAGTAATACCTTGTATTGTGGGAAGATCTGTGCATTCTCGACAAAACGACAGAGTATTATACTCGAGTGCTCTTTATCGGCACATCGATGTTGGTCAATCAATTTATTTAAAATAAAGAATCTTAAAATATTACCCAGTTGGAAGTCAACCTGTCGAACACAATTGTTGGAACTAGTTCCAAATGAACTGCATCAATATTTCTCCTTTTTTTATCTTTATATACATAAAATGTAATTATCATATGAAGTCTTTGTAATTGTAATTTCTTTTAAATATTATGCATCATGGTTAACGTTAGTATCTATACTGTTTTTTAGACTCAAAAACCGCATACCGCGTTTTTTCTAAAATACCGCGTTTGTACTAAGAAAAAAAATTTAATTTTTTAACGTTTCGAAATTCAAATTTGTCAATCACAATGCAAAACGTCAGAGAGAACAATGGCAATACGTTGCGAGTATACTTTTGATAGAAGTGGAAACATTGAAGGCGATTCCGATCGTCAAATGTTATCCATGCCTTGATTTCTATAAATACCTCATAACGAAGCCGGAACTGCTTCGTCAAATTTTCTTGAAAAGACAAGTAAAATACAACAACTACAGACGGAGAAGACGATTCAGATGATGGTTAATTTGCTTTCCTTGTTAATTTTCTTTGAATAAAATTGATACCGCGAAATATAGTTTTTTCAAATCGATTTACAGTTTTTTAAAAATTTTTGGTGCAAATATACAGTTTTTTGTCCGAAAAAATATACGAACGTCAATCATGCACCATGCATCCTTGCGTATTCCATTTTCAACTTTCATAAAATTAGTACACTAATCTTATACAAATTCTATTTATTCTATTACTTTATTGTATTAAGCTTTAATATGAATTCCTAAGCTTTGCAATTTTTTGTGGCACCGGCTATAAAAGCCGCCCACGCATAATCATTTGGGCCATTCGTCCACTTATTATCATTGTCATCAAACCTACATGAATTATATTATCAACATTTAAAATCAATTAAAACTCAAATTTGTAAACCGAAATCTATTCATTATAATTTTTAAAAGGAAACTAGGGAAAATTCTCATCCAATAGTTTTACAACAATTTCACCGAATATTTATTTTCTGTGCCATATAATTGCACCCAAAGAACTATATACTGTGCTACCCAACCGACTTTTTAGAATAAATAATTTTTTTTCTTCCAACAACTTCCATATTAACGAATTCTTCAATACTGAGCGAATTTGAACATCACTGTACTTGGCTTGGCAAAAATAAGTTTAGAAGAGTGTCGTCAGGGTTGGAGAACGTTTTGACTTTTGCACATAACTTTCGTTGAATGCCGAAGTTTGGTTAATGTTGCATATCGTTGGAAAGTGGAAAGATCTCACGAATAGCAATATTTTTGCTGAACACTAAAATGTAATTGGACTAATAGTTCAGGAGTTATGGACAATTACAAAAAATGAAAATTGTAGTCAGGGTTGGATTATAATAAGTAGAATATCAATAAGAAATGGAAGAATATGATTGAAAATAACATAAAAATTATAGAAAAAGGATAAATTATATTTGAAAACCGGCAAAAGAGATCTGAAATCAAAATAAAAATCCCTCTGTGTGAGTTTTTAGGAAAACTTGATTTTTTTATACACACACGATACGATACGATAAAATGACACGAAAAATACACACGGGTGCAAAAAAATGTATTTTCGGAGTTAAAACGCATCATTACAACAAAATTTTCGGTGTTCTGGCCCCGATTACATGAACTGCTCCGACTCTGGCTACACACGTCATTTAGCGTCGCATCATTTACAGAATATTCGAGTGAAGCAAACACCATGAAATTTAAGTTAACTTACTTTGCTGTTTGCAAGTTATTTTTAAATTAATGCATTTTATCTGGCATTGTTAAAAAGTTTTTTTTTTTATTCTTCTTTTAACGCCCTGATCTCGAAATGACATGAAAAGTTTGCTTTCGTCATGACAAACAAAACAGTATATTAACTTAACGTACGCCAGTGAGATATAACGGAGAAAACGACACTGCGCCGACCTTGACAGCACTCCGACCATGTCGACACTCCCCTATAACTAGTTAAGTGTATAACTTTCTTATATAAGTTGTTCCCCTGAGCACGAAAGTCACAAATTTTTTTTATGGAATCGTTTTTGAATTATGAATTTTTGAATGCTTTTTTTTACCTTTCGGGAGGTAGCTCCAAATTTTTAAACATTTCTCAAATTCTAACCTAACAGAACGTGTTAAGCAAGATATCAAATTAAAGTAATGGAATCACCAACAACTTTTTCTCACATTGTTTTTCGATCGGTTCAGGTGCAGTCAATAGAAATATATAAAAAAAGACGTTGGGCCAAAATTAAAGTCGAAAATACAAAAAATCACCTGAGAAAAAAAAGAATATGCCAATTTACTTAATTTTTACATGGAATCCATACTTTTTCAAAGAAGCTTGTTTTCCTTATTGGTGAACATTTATGGTTAAATACGAAAGTTATGAGTGAGTAAAAATGATTTTCGTGTTCAGCTAGCCAATTTACATTAAAAAGTTATAGGGGCAACTGCTTCACAAAAATCTTTTATTAATTTGTAGACTAGTGATATTATTAAAAATGAGTAATTGAAAAAAGACTCAAGAGAGACAAGAGCTCTGAATTTTCCATCTACATAGTTTTAATTACTTATGACTTCTTCATTCAACTTATTAAATTAATTGAAGAAAATGCATTTAATAAAATATTGTACAAACATTTTTAAACATAAGTTTTCTAAATTAGCAGCAAATTATTGCTAAAAAATGCGTGTTTATTTTTCCAATTATAAACAAAAACAAAGGTAACAATATCACGCGAGGTACACAGAATACAAAACCCCAGCCGACCAAATCTTCGTAAATGATATCGTTTACGAGACTTTGGCGATAGTTTTGCGGACAAAACTATCGCTAATGGATCCGAAAACGATACAAAAACGAATCATATGTCGCTCAGTTTGTAGCAGTAAAAGTCTCGTTTACGACACTCGCAAAAGATGATATCTATATCATGAAAGCGAGAATCTTGCGAGTCTTTTTACGAATCGTTTCCGATATCATTTGCGAGCATTTAGAGATATTTTTTACGAGTCATTTATGATAACGGTAACGAGCCTTTTGTGATATTTTTGAGAGTCATTCCATTTTTTACTACAACTACGAAAATTAATAATTTTATGGTCTGATAGATTTTCTAATATTTTTATCTATTACTACAATATTAGCATACTACTTTGTATTATAAAATAAAAAAAATAAATAATAAAAATAAAAAATTAAAAAATGGTGGATTTTAAATTGTACCTATAATTTAAAAAGCATAAAGTACATAAACGTAAAGTGCGTTTATGTACTTAGCATGCATTCCCGTCTTTGTCTAGTGGCTAATTTTCATAACCTTCTTATATTCAATATAAATATGAAGTGTATCAGAATTATATGAAAGTGTACAAGTACAAATCTTTGTCAGTGTTTTGCGACGCTCGTGTTTATGCCCGCAAAACTATCGTTTGCAAGCACGTTTGCGGACATTAAGCGAGTGTTTTGCGACACTCTTATTTTTTCCCCGCAAAACGCTTGTTTCTGAGCTCGTTTGCGATAATTTAGGCGAACTTTCGCTTCGTGGTCCACTGGGACATTGCAACGAAGCAAACACATTGAACTGTTCTCTTTTTGGCTCTCTCTCGTTCTCTTTCTCACACATTCTTTAAGTTCACAATAAAATGCTAAGTTTCCCATATGGGAGCCCTACAACTTGGACCCTTATCGAAATCCAACAATCTTCAACTTGGTCCAACTCAACGCATTGTAGTGACGATGTTGATTAATTTAAATTGTAATTTCAGCGTGTATGATTTAAATGAAACTTTAAACTCATTTTCATAAGAAACGCATTAAAAATTATAGTTCTTTCATATATGTACTTCTCCTCTTCAACCTTAACTTCTTGCCTCCTTCCATATACATATTATTCTAGTATTTGATATTCGTGAATGTTTCTGATAAAAATGTTTACAATTTCTTCAATATTTTCTGTTGAACGGAAGCGCTATGTTATGTGAATAGCGCAGGGGGGGGGGGGGCGAGTGCATATGAATGGTGAGGAGTTAGGGTGAATGGGTGCAGTTTCTTGTTATTTCAAGGAGATTCGTTTGGTTACGTTTCGTTTTTTCCTTTGCATGTTTGTGGAAAATTAAGTTGTCCCAGCAATGATGTCGTCGTGTTGTTTTGATTGTTGTTGCTAACGCTATTGTTGTTGGTGGCGCAAGTGTTGTTATTGTAGGATTTTTCATTGTTGTTTTGTGGTTTTGCTATGTCGGAAACGCGTTCTAGATACAAATGTAATTTCCTTAGAGAACTGAGGCTAAAATTAGTTTGTATTTGCCTGAAGGCAACATAAAAAATACTACGTGAGTAGATGAGTTCAAAAGCTCTATGCAAACTCTATGAACTTAAGAAAATAGGAAAGAAAAAAATTTAGTTTTATAACAACGCGATTAAAATTTATTGCAAATTTAACACACACACGAAAGCATATTAATCATTATAATTTCCAGAGTTTATAAAGAAATGTCTGCACCTTTCTGCGTTTGTGCTTCAGTTCCGTTAGTGGGATAGGGCTCTCTAAATTTTATAAAGTTTAAAGAAATTTTTTTCGTAACTAAGTTGAATAATTTCCGTGAACTTATTTATAGGATTTTGACAGTGCTGCCAACTTTTGAAAATCCAAACTGAGCAAAAAAAACAGAAGAAACTGAAAAACGTTTAATCTAGCTTGAAAACCGCTAAATTGGCTATTTGGTAGCAGAAATGAGAACCGAAAATTCTAAAAAGTAAGCAGTGGTGTGGAGCTCAAGTAGCTCAGTCTGAGCTTATACGTAGTGCAGAAAGACCATATGGGGCGATTTGTTAAAAAAATTTGATTTTAGATTAATCGTTCAACCTTTTCAACCTATTTACAAGTATTCGATGGCCGTAGCCTAATGGTTAGTGTGTTGGACTGCTACGCAGAGGTTCCCGGGTTCATATCTACACGGCACCACCTCTTGGCAGGCAATGGCAAACCTCCAAGAGTAAAAAATGCCTAATGAAAAAATGCCTTTTCACTTCGCCGTCCAGATTCGGCATTAAATTGTAGGTCCCTTCCACTCTTGTATGAATATAACTCACACAACATGAATGGATGCGAAAAGCTCGGCCATGTTGTGCCATAATAGTAGTAGTAGATATTTCGCTAAATCTTTGCCGAGTCCAGGAGTTTTAACGCAACAACATAAAAAACTAATGAGCAACAAAAAAAAAAAAAACGGGCCCACAAAACAAGAAAGTCAAAGTCCTATATAAAAAGGCAAAGTCTACAACAATTAAGAGAAAAAATTACTTTCTCGACCTTGTTTTAAACGTCAATTTAGGAGCGAAACAGAAGCTATGTATGCCAGTATTAACCAGTGGTGTTCGCATTATATTTAGATTAAGCATTAAATAATAGTTATTTTTGCATACTTTACACGAATTTTTATTTTTATTTTTTTTTATTATGACAGTCAGTCTTGCAAAAAGCGAGCGATATGTGCTCTTTTGAAGTATATATTTAAATTTGTTATTGTCATCACATCTCTCATTAAAATTCGCTGATGAAAGCAAATTTCCTTTTGGTTTTGAAATATCGTTCTAAAATTATGATAAATAACATTTTCAATACAGAAATTGCCTATTTGGGTGCCCTCCTGAATAAACAAATCACGTAGCACACTAATTTACATAAATGCGTAACAACAACGAAAATAAAAGAAATTATGTTAAAAATATTACCAAAAAGAAATTATGAGTGTAAACAACCACACCAACAACATGGACTATTTAAAATTCATTGTGAGCATTAAAACCCAAAGTTAAAATAAAACACAGTGAACTGAACAAAACAACAAAGAAAAATCCCATCGAAAAAATTATGCATATTCCATACAAAACCACAAAAAAAAAGTGTCGTCACTTAGTGCGCAATAAAAATTCACATCAACAACAAATATAATCTGTCATTGCAAACGTTTAACATACGGCAATATCTCGCCCACCTTTTTTCTCCTTTTGCCGCCAATGCCGCGGAATAAAAAGATGACAACACACCGCAAAAATGTCACCAGCAAAGACAACATTTAAAAGTTCATATACATTTGCATAAATGTTCACATTTACCCCAGTCTCCCTCTTGTTTATTACTTGAAAGCCACTTCCTCTTCCTTTGTTTATCAAAAAGTATGAAAGGGTGTTAAATCTGTCTCCACGATTCAAGCACTCCGTATCTTTTCCAACTTGTACACGCACACATTTATATATCCAGCCAGATAGATAGATAGACAGACAGACAGACAAACACCCCGGTTTTTGTTTTCGCGCCAGTTCATTCATGTTTTTTATGTGTCAAATTTAAATGACAGCAATTTTAATCGATTTATTTTTTTGTTCAATGCGATTTAGCAGATTGTTCGGAATCGCTTTATGTTTATTGGAAGTTCGACAGAGATAAGGATATTGAGAGAGAGAGAGAAAGAGAGTGAATGAAATATAGATAAATATTAAATCCATTTTCTCCTTTCTTCTGATCTATATGAAAATATAATAGTTTTCGTTTATTTCATGTTATACCAATTGGTGTATTTGAAAATACAATGACAAAACAGGCGTTTCAGTTGATATTTTGTTGTACAATTGGCAAACTATTTCATAGTAAACGTGGAGGCCCAATTTCTTTTGCCATCTTCATGAGATTTATTTTTACTATATAGAAAAAAAGAAGAGAAATAAGTGAAAATTTTTACCTTTGGAGTCGTTTACCTCGGAATGACAGAACTTTTATAGATCTGTTTTTTGGACATCCCAACTAATTTTTTTATGAGAAAACCTTTTCCGCTCTCAAACGTTATTTTTGTGTGGTTAACTAAAAGTATTTTAAAAGCGCCAAGAAAAAACCGATGATTAAATCAGAAAACTTTCTTAGTCCCGTATTCGATTAGTAGTTATTAGTGTAACTAAAATTTTATTCCAGAAGATCTAGAAGTGCTACGATATCATATTATATATTAAAGAGCTTGACGAGTAGGTTAGCCAAAAATTATCAGATTTAAAATCGGTTAAGTCAATCCCAAAATATTAGCGTCGGAAGTTTTTCAAAATTCGCTCATTGAACAAAGCATTGCATTCATCGTTGAAAAATCATTGCTTAAGCGGGAGTAAATAATAAATAAGAGAACGAGAGAAGACATGAGTAACGGCATCTCTCAGAATTATCTAACGAGTGATCTGCATACACGAACAAAACAAACACCAACGAGTAGTTTGATTCTCTTTTGTTATTTGTTTTTCATTAAGAGATTTCTTCCACAAAAAAATGCCTCAGTTACTGGGGCCTTACCGACTAGTAAACATTAGCCCTGTTCACTCTTTAGAGTAAAGTGCTGGTTAACGGAGTAACAGAGTAAAAGTGTAAAGCAAAATTACTCTACAAAAACAAAATATACGACATTTGCTTTTACTCACACTTTACACTTTTACTCTAGTTCGACTCTTTAGTAAAATATTTGTTACTCTGTTAGTCTGAGTAAGAGAGAAAATTAGTGTTGCCTACTTTTCGATTTGTACGACAACAAAAAATAAAAACAAAAGTTTTGTTCCTGGCGCTTTTAATTGGGAACATTGATCGCAGAGAAAATAAAAAAAAAGCTGTCAACAATATGAAATGAAAAAATTTTGAATTTCTACTCATGTTTTTATTTATAAGAACGTTTGAAAACTATTGCGAATCAATTTTATCTTCTTTTCATTTTCAATACACTTAAATTTGCAAATAGCTTCTAGCATTAAAGGATAATTTTGCACTTTTACTACAAACTTTTCCAATGGAAAAAAAGTAAACAAATAATGAAAAATATATTTTTTGACTTTTACTCCAGAGAGTATTTTTTTAGTTTTAGAGGCGTTCACGCTCTAGAGTAAAACATTACTTTTTTACTCCGTTACTCAGCGCTTTACTCCAAAGAGTGAATAGGGCTATTAATAACGCATATCTAGAAATTTAAAATAAATTTTTGTACTTTTTTTACGAACCCGTAGTCTGTTTTTTTAAGTTAACTCTAGATTTCACATAACCTCAAAATTTGGTAAAAAAAATTTTGTTTTTTCAGATAATGAATCTTTTTCAATTAAAATTAGTTAAATGCCATAGTTAAAATTTCTTTTGTGTTAATTTTACTAGTACGTTTGCACAAGACGAACTAAATGACCTGGTTAGAGATCTTGGTCAACCAAAAGATGGGGCAGAATTTTTTACATTTATCTTGAAGAAAAAAAAACTTATTGTCAAAAGGAGTAACTGCTTTCTTTTATCGCGACCGAGATTATTATTATTAGATAAGCTGTATTGCACTGTGCGACCATTGTTGATCTTTTGTGCAGCCCGTGTTTTTAACACAATGCTAAATTAAGACTACCAACAAATCTAAGAATTGCATTAGGTTTAATGCCGCATATCTCAGAAGGTCCCAAGAGTCCCTTTCCAAGGTACAGCAATCTGCGCCTCGCGGCGGCTGGACATGCAAATAGTACATATTTAGCCATTTTCATGTCTTCATTACATAGTCGACATGAAATCGCATTGCGAAATACCCATCTTCTTAAGATGATACTTAAAAAGGCAGTGCCCTGTAAGAAGCCTTGCAAGGGTTCGAATTTCAGTTCTGTTTAATTCGATTATGTGTTTAGAGTTAATGGTAATTGGGTAAATAAGTCTTTTAGCCTGTCGGAGACCGCTAAGTCCGGACCAATAGTCTTTTAGAGCCTTAGTTTCCCAATTCATTATTATTGTTTGGATGTGATTCGATGACACACCACAAAAAGGTTCGAAGCCTATGAAGGACCTAAGTGCCCCCCTTTTTGCTAAGCTGTCCGCCTTTTCATTTCCTTTAAATCCTTCATGAGCTTTTAGAGCTGCTTGGTGTCTGAGAGAATATAGATGCAGGCACCATTTATTCGCCTACGTGTACATTCTTCGCGACCGAGATACAAGTTTTCGAAAATACTTTTCTACTGACGAAAACTCTTCATTAGGTTATTGCCAAATTATTATAAAGATGAAGAATAGAGACTTTTCATCGACTCGTCCACATGGAGATTAAAAGCTGTTTTACTGTACAACTCAAATGTCTACCCTTCAGTTTAAGTTGGACACTCAGTAACGGTCAAAAAACCACGATAACATCAAAATATTGCTCCAAAATTGGCGGTGATTGGGAGATAGCAATACTACTGGGGCAACCAGCTGGGTTCACGAAGAATCACAATCCTTGCTTCTTGTATTTATGGGATAGTAGAGATTGTAAAAATCATGGCAAGCAAAAAACATGGCCTGCAGCGACGTGATGAAACCTGAATCGATTGACATTATTAAAGAGTCTTTAGTACATAGATATCAAATATTGCTTCCACCTCTTCATATTAAACACAATTCATGAAAGTTTTAGACAAAGAAAGGGATTGTTTCAACTATCTTGTTAAAAAATTTACCCACATCTCACCTGCCAAACTGGAAGCCGGTATTTTCGATTGTCCGCACATTCGAAATCTACTTAAAGATGATGCCTTTATAATCAAAATGAAAAAGGTAAAAATTCAGCCTGGCTTCAAAAATGTCATTGAAAATCATAAAAGTAAAAATTATAAGAAAATGAATCCTGAATGGTTTAGAAATTATGAAAAATTAGGATGCTTGAAGAATTTTAAATTACATTTTGGATTCTCATCTGGATTATTTCTCCGACAATCTGAATGATTTCAGTGAAAAGCCGGGCGAGAGGTTCCATCAAGATATTGGAGAAATGGAACGAAGGTACCGAAATAGATGGGATATGATGGCCGATTACACTGCCCTGCCAATTTAAACTTTTCTTGTGGGAATAAGAATGGCTTCTAGTGATCCCAAATGTTGTCATTAGGTTATGTGCTGTTATTTCTGTTATTACATTACTTAATGACAAACAAAAAAAAAACGTTAGAATGTGGCTCCTAAATTTAACGTGACTAAAGGTACAGCAAGTAAAAAATTTGATGCTTCGAGATTTTTTGGTACATTTCATAAAGTTTTTGATTTGAAACCATAGTTGAACCAATAAATAGTAAAATTAACACAAAAACATTTTAAACTATGCTTTTTTTAATTGAAAAAAAAAATAAAAATTAGGGAACTATCACGTAGATCACTGATGAGGAACCGTAGCGGGTTCTGAAACGATCGTCCGGTCTGCTAGCTCTATGAACTTTTTTACATTCTTCTCGCATCATTGTTCATCCAAAGCTTATTAATTTTAATAAAAGTTTACGTTATCTGAAAAAAACAAGAAGAAAATTTTTTTTTATTTTTAATGGCTTCGATATCGTAGGCGTTCAAATAGAATTTATAAGCCCATTTTTTTAATTTTTGATATTAAGTTAGTTTATACAAACAAAGCATGGCCTGCTGAATTGGGCACTAGCTAAATTTAAAAAGTCAGTAGATTAATATGAACACATATAAAAGTTGTAATTGTATTATATTGTGTAAAAATTTAATTCAGGACACCATTTGAATTTGAAAAGTTTATTAATATGGACGCAATTAGAAAAATTTATTTGGTCTTAGTAATTTCTGCTTTAGTGCCGACGATATAATAAAATATGAATCAAAAGAATTTTCATGCAGAATATTTTATTTTATCATCTTTCTCATAACAAATATAATCTCTTCCATTACCGAAATCGTAAATTTATCATTTACGCTGAAATTATTTTGTAAATATCGCTAGTGGCTTGATTTTATGTTTCACTTTGACTTTAGACTATGATATTTGAGGTATTATATTTGGTTTAGAGCCCTATCACAGAATTGTTTTTGAACATTCTAAAAGTAGTAACTAGTTTAAAATTTTTTTTAAATCAATAGAAATCAACTGGAAATAGTACCTACACATGTGTATATTCATTTTTATAACATATGTATATTCATCTGGCATACGTCCATAAACATATTTCACACATAATATTAAACACGTCAACAAGATTGTAAAGATGAGAATGAAAAAAATATGCATTTACACGTAAAAATATTTTTAAGATACACCCTTAAAATATCAGCAGAAAATTTATTGATGTAACCAACGCATTTAAAATGTCAATAAAGATAAAAGTTACATTGGCTAGGTCTTTGAATGTATGAGTTATGGTTGTGTATGTGGGAGAGTTCATAAATAAAAATGTACCCTGCAATGAAAAGTTTTAGTTCCTAGTTAGCAATTCAAGTTCTTAAGGAACAGTGACTGGTTCCACATTTATTCATAGTGCTTTGCTAAAACTGACGAATTTAGCATTGTGTTGTCATAGGAGGTGTCGATTGGTCACCTTATACATTACCTGAAATCCAGTTTTTTCATTAGCTCTTCAATAACTAGTTCTTTAAATCTATTTTTTTCACTAGTGCTTGAATAACTAGTTTCAGCACTAAGATTCTCAAACTATTTTAAACCTGAACAAATCCGTTATATATACAGGACGGCACTTAAATAAACAGATTGCAAAAAATGCAAAAAGAGCCATGAGATTGATCCTTGGAAGGTTGAATATCAAACAACAAATATTCTTCTATGCAATGAAATTTTTAAATAACATTATCGATGGTAAACTCCCTGAATATTTTCAAACCAACATCCAGTAAAACAATGAAATTCACTCTAGAAATACTAGACACAAAAACAACTCTAATTTGCCATTCTTTAAAACTAATACTGGCCAAAACAACTTATTCTATTAAGGACTCAAAAACTACAACGATCTACCTGACGATTTAACCCTGGAAGTACAGGCATATTTTTCTTATACGTGAAGGTCATGCTTCGTCGAAACGATGACACAACTCTTTAAGTAAATCCATATGTACCATTACTATATTTTTAAAGTTAATTGATATAATAAAATTGTATATATAAACTATTTTGCAGTGGTCTTCTGACTACTATGGTCTTCAGCCATTTTTTATTTTTTTTTTTTTTGGTAAATTAGGCTTAGTAAGCTGTAATAAATAAATAAATAAATATTGTAAAAATACGCAAATTTTTTTATGAAGCTAAATGTTGTGTAACAATAACTTGGGGTCGCTAATTACGAATATGAAGTCAGTTGTTTCGCAGCTCCTTGTGTTAGTTAAAGTTAATATATCTAGTGAACAAAACTATACTAAAATAATACTTATTTTAAATATCTAGAAAATAAGAGCTAACCTAGAAAAAAGGCTAGCACCATTGAATTCAGTGTATAGTGTACGCGTCTCCCGTTGACAAAGAAAGTCCATATATATAAATGTGAAAATAAATTAACCCTTTCCCTTTTTTATTTGGGGTAAAAAAATTTTTTGTAGTTTTTGACTCGTAGATTGCGACTTTGTTAAGGATAAAAACCAAATAAATGATGAAAGAAGTTTTTGGGGGAATTTTGTACATTATCATGACCAAAATGCGTGAAAGGAGTAAAAATTCGAGAACATTTTTTTTATGGAAGAAACAAATAAGGTTTATTTTGCAATGTAAAATAAACTTTTAGTTTAGAAAATACTTTTAAAGACACACTTGTTCACTAAGTATAAAAGCTGGAAATTTGAAAGATTTTTGGAATTTGGGTTTATTTTTACTAATGTCAAGTATACAGATTTTTGTTGTTCAGTGACCTTTATGAGCAACATATTTCTGGAACATATTAACCCTCTATCAACCCTCGTAGTGGGTCAAAAAAGAAAGTTTTTCGAAAAAGGCAAAAAAGACCCAAAATGGTGGACGCCAAAGAGTTAATATGTAGGAAGAAAATATTCTACGTAAAATTCTACTATAAATTGTTGAACATACAAACAAGCTCAGATGCAAAACCAACAAGTTATATTATGATTTATTATACTTAATCTGTTAGGAATGGGCAAACTTTGGGCCTACGTAAAAAAAAAAAAATTGAAGTATAATTTTAAAACGCCGAGACCCCTGTAATTTTTTTTCTCGAGTTCTATCATCATCCACTTACAGAACCTTGTTATTTTTTTGTTTGTTGAACAAAAAATAAATCAAAACTATAACAACTTTTTAACACACGTAGAAAATAATTCAAAAATCATCAATCTTTCATGTCTTTTGTACACAATAGTAACCAAATTATTATTGTATTTAGAATTGCGTGAATTTGTAACTATAATGTACAATTTTTTTAAACGTGTACAACTTTTTTTAACAACTTTTTTTTTAAGTTATTAATTTTGTATTATGAAATGGAGCTTTAACTTTCGTTTTAAAATATTATAATTAAAAAAAAAAGTTTATATACATGCTCAAAATTTAAACTTTTTACCTTCACTTCGTAAATTCACACAAATGTAATTTGGACAGTTCAAAACCAAATAAAAAAACTCTACTCCCGTTTTTGGTCAAACTTAAATTATACAGAGAAAAAACATGCTTGATTTAAAAAATAATTTTTTATTTTTAAAATTCCCGATAGGTTTGAAATGAGAAGTAGTGAAACATGAAAATTTGTTTGTACATTATATTAGCCAAAAAACAACTAAAGGATTAATTCAATCCAGGCGCTGACAGGCATTGCAGATTGTCTCTGCAAGCACTAGTACCTGGAAAGAGAATGAAAGAACGTTTGTGATAGGTAGAGAGCGTTTTGTGGTGGAAAATACTTACAATGATACCGAATTTTGCCATTGCTTGTTGGATGCGAGGTTGACGTGTGTGGAATTCATTACTCTTACTTTCATATGCGCAGAAACCAATCCTATAGTCAATTGAGTTAAGTTTGGTAGAATTTTCTTTTATTGAGCTCAATAATCCTTGTTGACAGAGTGAACGGTGATCACATACTGAGCAGCAATGGCTACAAAACATTGCAACCATAAACAAAAATAAGTGCTAATACCAACCCAAAAAGACCACCCAAGTACCTACCAAGCCACGCCAATGCCACAAATTCGTCGCCCACTAGTTTACTTTGATTGCATTGGAAAAATTAAAATGTGGGTTAATCATATCAAATAACGACCAATTAAAAAACACAGTAACTGACATACCATACATATGAAATTGAATATTTTATTTACTAAAAGACTGTCATAAGTCAAAAAACACGATTTTTGACTTAATGATGCAGAATTATTCATTATATCACGCTTCATATTAATATCTTGTATACTCTACGCGTGAGGACTATAAGATTTCTTCAATTGTAAACTTTAAACGCGTTTTCTGCAAAATCGCGTTTTTTAAGTTATGATAGTCTTTTAGTAAATGAGCGATATGAGATTAACTGCAACTGTAACTTCCTAATGACAATTGTTTGCAGTTGTGGATCAAGTTTACTAATAAGAATTATCAACAGTGTCCTCAAATGCTCGTCAGTTAATTTGGATCTGTAAATATGTTTTGTATACAGTAGAACTTCGCTAATCCTGATCCTTCTGTAATCCGGACAGAGTTAAAAAATTAAAAATTTCTATTATCTCTCTTGCAATCCGGACCGATCACGGTTTCGCCAATCCAGATCGCATGTTGTATAATGCTATGACCGATAATCCAGTAAAATGAAACACGTTTACAAGCTTTATTTGCATTCGTCAAACAAAAGTAACCGAATTTTTTTAACCCATTATGTACGAATCATCGAAATCGTTGAGATAACTTCATGATTTTTTATGTGGCGACTATTGATATCCCACTGATCACTTTTAGCTAATTGAGAAAATTTTAGAACGTCTAGGTTATTAAGGGCAACCTGTTGCGAAAAAGCAGCGACCTGGAAAATTACAAGAAAAATTGAGCAGCCAAATTATTATTTAAATAAATACTTAAATTGGATACGCATAATTTTATCTATTTTAAAAATGCTTAAATACATTAAACATACATTAAATGGGTTAAATACATTTTTCATTACTTTATACTTATTTATAACGTTTATCTTGAAAGGATTGATTTAAGTTTTCTTCGAAATATGTATATATATTATTTTTGATAATAAATAAACAAATATTTTTAAATGTTTTTCCTTTTTAATATGGCTCAATCCGGATTACTCGGGAATCCGGATTTTAATTGATCCGGATTAGCGAAGTTCTTTCACTCAATCCTTAATGCCGAAAGCGGAAAAAGCCACGAGCAAATTTATGTAGCTGATAAAACTCTCTGAGTAGAAGACTTTCATAAAATTCCAGCAGTGATGACTTTAAATAATTTTTCTTTTAAAATATCGCTACACTGCAAATTAAAATCTCCGCTACAATGAAATGTTTTTAGCACTTGCCCCTAAGTACCAACCTAAATTGCGAACGGAGTCCACTCCCGCACCTTGCATAGGTATCTCATAAGCTAAAATTTCGCAGGCCTCTGTATTGGAACATCGCCAAGAACACAGGTGGATCCAAGATGGAGTTTTAATGATAAGCCTCTCCCCCTTTTCCAATTAATAATTTATTCTATTATGATCGTTGCTCCGGGATTAAAAGACTATTTGAAGGAACGATTCAAATGATAACCGCTGTGTATGCTATGCATCTGAATGGAAGTACATGAGTAGAAGTAAAAGTTTAAGGTTTGACATTTGGTTATACGCAATACCAATGACAATGAAATGTTAAAAACGAAAGGGGGAGAAAAAAATTAATTGACTTCAGTAAAAAGATTCGTAGTTTCCAAAATAATTATTGCGCAACAAACAGAAAAATGTGAATTTGTGTATTATTTCCAAATACTTATAATTGCAAAAACACAAAATCGTTCAGCTGTGACCAACTTCATTCTCAATTTAACAATAAAATTACGTTATTTTTAAAATGTTTAAGAAATAAGAAAAACTTACTTGCACTTTTTCATAATCAATTAAATTTATTTAATTAGTTGAAAAACATTAAAACTAAAGAAAATTATTAAAAACTGCAAAAAAGTACAGCAATAAAAACAACAACAATGGCTTTACTGAAACAAAACGTGTTCAACACTCCTTCAAACTTTAATTGAATTGAAATGTCTTTTTGACATGATAGACACCCGATACGAATGTAGAAATGTATGTACGAGTGGGTAAACATAACGTCAAAAGTACAAAATCAACACTTGTTGCACCATTTACAACACCAACACCAGTGTATGTAGGGAGGGGCAGAAGTGCAGAAGTAGAGTCATTATAAAGAGAATGAATGGATGGCGCAGGAGGAGAGTTAAACTTCAAATTAATACAGAAAAAAATATTTTGCATATTATGCGAAACTTTTATTTAATATCATATTGTAACGCAAATATCAAATGCACACATACACACACACACATACGTGTATTGGTAGGCAATAACATCACTAACACCACTACCATCTCATACAGCAAAATCACATTGCAACAGTTGCTGGTAAATACAAAAAAAAATTAAAAACAACATGGCAGACGAGCAGACGCAACAATTAGCACGGGCAATTTTAATAAAATTATAGAAAAAATAATAAAAAAAAAATAAATATACATATATATATATATTTTTATTTTTAATATATTTAAAACAACAACAGAAATAGTTAAAGAAAATAATGTTTTTAGTTGTTGTTGCTATTCTCAATTATTTTCTTAAATTTATGTTGAAATTGCTTATTTGCATGTTATGTGCTTATTAAGAATATTAAGTTAAAAATTTATTAAACAAAAAAAAAAAAAAACAAAAAGAAAACAAAAAAAAATTTATTGCAAATTTTGTTTGTGCGCTCAAATGCTAAAAAATAATTATAAAACGGAATTTTGATTTTAATAGAAAATGTATGCATATAATTTTGCTTACTTATTTTCGTTTTAATGTGTGTAACCTTCATTCCGAAGTAAAGAGTTTATTCACTTTTTACTAAATTATACCTACAAATTACAAGGTCACAATCTTGAACATTTATTTATTTGAATTTTATATTTCGATGCAATATTACAATATTTTTTGATATTCTTCCGTGATATTTTTAAACTCTAAACACTGAACCAAAAAATGCAAGCATAATGAAAACGTGCATAGAAAGTAATGTTTATGAAACTTGCAGTCAATGAAAAATGCATTGGAACAACGAACTTCAACATAAGAAATCAATCTACATTGATAATTTCATTGTACATTAAAACTAGTACAATTTTGGGGGGGAACGCAAATGTGTTCAAAAATATAATCAATGAAATGAAATTCAATATCTCATTATCTAATGGAATCTTAGGGAAATAATGTACAGATTCATAGAAAATTCATTGTGGCAGAAAAAAAATACATTCTCAAAATGATCGAAGATTAATGAATGCTATTCTTTGAATTTATGTACAATATTTGGTTCAGTGTAAGGTGTTTATAAGTTGCTATCTTTCTCGTCTACTCTCATCAGTGTGACCAGGTTATTTTTAAGAAATTTTGCAAATTCTCTAAAAATTAATCGCCGAAAAGTTATATCAAGTTTGTTTTTGGGTTAAAAACACTTCAATGCCTTCAAGACATATGAACAAACCGCACTTTTTATTTGCTACGATTGGAAAACAAACAATTTATTATGGAAATTAGAATGTCTTTAAGACATGCTAACTGCAATAGGCAGCTTTAGTAAAAAAATACACAGATTGAAAAAAAGCCAATCTGTATTGATCGCATATGTAAATTTTTTTTAAAACTTCTGATTTTAACTGCGTTGAGTTAGGCTGTTTTTCTTTTTCACCACAGATATTCTGAAAGAGCTTCTTTCTAAAATAGGAATTGTGTGTGGTACTTTTCATACAAGTGAAATCTTCAAAAAGTCATATCAAAAAAATACTGAAGAAAATTAAATCCAATACAGAATAGACTTCCCTTTTCGGCAAAAAAAAAAAAAAACAATTCAGAATTTTTCAATTAAAATCAAAGAATTATTGTACTCTTTTTGTGTGGTGCCCTTTATAGGTAAAGTTTAGAGATAAAAATAGTTACTGAATAATTCTATGTTTTTGAACTTCAGTTGATGAACGAAGCAGATTTTATACTTAACAAAAATTTTGCGTATTTCAAATTTTACTGAAATGTATTTAAAAACCAAACGAAAGGAAAGTACCAGCTTGTAGAGGCCTCCTGCAATTTTAAAACATATACTTCAAATTTATCACTAGGCCCCTTGACTCCTGTGCTCGATATATGCAAATTACTTCATCGTCACAACTTCATTCCTTCTCGAACTCATTTCAGCTAACATTAACCCATCTGTTGACACCACTTTTGTGTGTCACATTGCTACCACCACGGTCCAGCCAGACCGTCATACATTTATACTGCGTTTATTTGAATTTTCAATGTAAACTGTAAGAAAACACTGCATATAATGTAAGAATCATGTATTTATATGTACATTTATTGAAAAACATATGTTTTTAATTTTTGAAAAGTTTTACAGCAATTGCTGTAATCCAATTGTGGTGCGCTTTCGCTCATTAATGACGTTATTTTTTCGGACGACTTCTGCGACATATCAT
This sequence comes from Toxonevra muliebris, assembly GCA_963691655.1. Lineage (NCBI taxonomy): Eukaryota > Metazoa > Arthropoda > Insecta > Diptera > Pallopteridae > Toxonevra > Toxonevra muliebris. Next base: position 40,694,424 of record OY829329.1, read on the forward strand.
CGCGCCAAGTTGGCAAGGTTTAGACAGTAATTAATGTATAATGTTTGATAACTTTAGAAATAGTAAAAAAGTTAGATTATTGATCCTTATTTGTTTGAAGATTTCAAATGTTTCCGATGATGTTAGAATTTACTGGCGGGAATGATCAGGTAGCCCGCGCGGTTTAAGTCCGATAGAGCACCTCTGTCATATAATGAAACGGAAAGTTGCTTAAAACATGCCAAAGAATAAAAACCCCTTGTTGGAGTTCTGAAAAAAGTTTAGTATTAAAAAAAACGAATGATATCCTTAAAATGCTTGTCGACTCTATGCCATTGAAGATAACGGCCATAAGAAAGGCTAAGAGAGGGGCATCATCAAACTAAACAATTTTGTTTTTGACTCTATTATGAAACAAATTAATCTTAGTTTACACCTTCGAAAAATAGAAAATATTTTTATATTTACATACTTTTAATCAATACCCTCAAAAAAAAATTTGTGTGCATGTATGATGTTTCTTTTGCAATTTTGTTCATTTTGTTCCCAAAAATAAAAAAAATTACATTCACTAAAACAAAATCAGGTTTAAGTTTCATTTTAAACGATTTTCTTGAAATTGGTGGGTGGTGCGGTTTTTGTGACCGCCAGTGTATATAAAAGTGAAAATCTGTTTGTATGTCCGATTATACTTCCTAAATGACATAAAAACTTATATAATGCCGCATTATGTCTCTGACCTTACTATTAACTTGGTAAAAGTTTGTAATTACAAGTGGGCGGGGTACCTCCCATACAAACTTATAGTTTTTTAAGTATACCATTTATAGTACAGTACTGCAATTTACTGCGTCCTGCGTGCAAAGACGCTGTCTGACAATACCACAGTAAAAATGGGGATGGAGCTAAAAAAAGGAGTGTGGCACCTAACATATAACCTGAATATTTATTATGGAATATCTCAGGCACCATTTGTTGTATGGAAATATTATTTGCCGATACCGAGCTTATACTGGAGTTTCAGATCTGAATTTGTGTTCAAATGGGCGTGGCACCTCTCATGCAATCTTAATGCTATTTTGAGTATATCTCCAAAACCATATATGTTATTGTACTGAGATTTTGTGCAAAGGAATTGGTTGGCAACGCCATGCTCCATGAAACATGTGTATAAAATTGAAAACGACGGATGACGCAAATGTGCTATTTTTTTTGGCAAGTGGGCACGGCAGCTCTCATACAAAGAAAATATTTTAAACGGTGTATTTGAGGAACCAAAGTAAGAAGATGATAAAGGTTTTCTTTTCTATAATGAACCAATTTCTATGTAAAATTTCTTGATAATTTACTTAATTGTGCCAGACCTATTTATCCAATCGAATCGAAATGTATAAACGTGAGATGAGAAATATATTTTAATATCTTTAATTTCATATACTTTTTGTTCAAATCAAGTTCCTAGCTTCCAAGATATTTGTAATTATGTGGACAAACCTTTTTTTCTCCGATAAAAAAATTTAACTGGTGATATCTCCAAAACCACACAATAGAATTAAAAATGAGTTGATTTATGGACTCAGCGATCAATTTTGCAAAGGAATAGGATAGTGGTGTTCATTGCCCAGAAAAAAAATAATTATTTGTAAGCTAGTGTAATTTGTGGTTTCTAATTTTCAATTACAATTCCAATGGTCGTTTGCGTGATGGTGTGTGTTGATTCAAAACTTTTGTTTTCATAGTAAAATAAGTTTTTATTTCAAAAAGAGAGGATAATAATGTTTATATACATACAATTAATACTTGTGAAATCACCAAAATCTCGCCCCCCTCATACCTCAGGACTCCGATTTTTTATAAATCTATTTAGAAATAGTCATTTAAGGATATCATGGATTTTGGAGATCATAGTGATATTAGAAATAATAAAAAAATATTAACAAAGTTGAAAAAGGTCTGGCCAGATCGTGGTGCCAATATAAGGGTTAAAGAGTCAAAGTCGACACAATTAATTTCAAAGTTTTAAATCAGAAACATAGTCACCATTCCACTATCACCTATCTGTAACTCTCTAAACCTAAAAAAAAAAGAAAATGCCGAAAAAAATGTTAGAGAAAAAGATTGATCTAGCGGAAAATCTGACAAAAAGTTCGACACCAAAGTCCAAGCGATTAACAACAACAATAAAAACAAAGCAAAATGATTTCGGTTCGTTGCCTAAAAATGTTATTCATTGTTTTTGTTATAACCAGCGACAATAACTGAGCTGCAATAGCAACAACAGCAATGGTAAACATCACATAAACGCTAAGCTTAAACAAAACTTACCAATTCACCATTTCAAACCCCACCCTCTTCCTCAACACCCACTCGCAATGTACCGCAATGAATCAAAATCACAGGGAAATTGCAACAAAAAAAAACATAAACAAAAAGGTTAGAAGCGATGAGGGTGACTAAAAGCGCCGAGCGAGCCAGACAGACGAGCGAAACGAGCAAAATTCCAAGGCACGAAATAGATACACAAAAGTATTTGAAGGACAGACTAACAGACAGAAAGACAGACGAGCAACGACCATATAGATGGACTCAGTAAATGTGACGTATACTCGCGCCTGTTTGTGTAGATGTATTTTATGAGAGTGTGTGTGTCGATTTATGCCTATCTGACCACGTATTCGACTGTAAACAAAAATTCCAAAAAATATAAAGAAGCTTGTATTTTATTTTCAGCGTTAATAGACACAAGTGGACAACAACAAAAAAAAATCACAAAATAACATTTAAGAGTCAATAAAACTTGTTAACGGAGTAATTGCCAGCAATTTATTTATATCACCTCATATGTTTAAGACAGTCCCGAATTCGAGGAAAATTGTGTGAATATGTGAGGTTAGGGTGTTTATTTATTTGAGAAAAATATATAAAAAATACTAAACAACTGAACTGGGGGAAAAGACGTCAAGTGAAAGCTTGAGACTTTTGGCATTTGAATAATTTGCATTTTTTTATCAGCAAGTAAAATTTATATATGTAATCAGAGGTTCCGTGATATTTGGTCCCAACGAAAAATGGCCCCAAACCGAAAATGAAAAAAGACCTCAAAATTGGGGCATATTTTCATAATGAAATAACGCCCAATTCTTGAAATGAAATATAACTCCAAAATAATGAAAAAACACCCCGAAAATAAATTAAAAATGACTCCAAAAACAAAAAATAATGGGAAAGTTAAAATGGCCGCAAAAGTGGGGTGTAATTTTGTAATGAAATATGACCCATTTTTTAGAAAGATAAAAATCATAAAATAAAAAATTTAAAATGAATGAAGAAAGAACCCAAAAAAATTATTCAGTGTTTTTATTCATCTAAAAGAAACAATTTATATTTCTAAGTCAATAAATAGTCTGTTATGTAATCAGAAGGACCCATATCAGATATATTTTATTTTATATAAATCAATAGCTTGTAACAGCTTTGTTCTAATTTCTTGTCCATCAGTACGAAAAAAAAATTGGAAATATCTGAAAACAAAAAACTCATGTAAATTAATTTGGATCATATTTAAACACTACCAAAACTTGAAGTTATATGTTTTCAAAATTTTTACCATTATTCCTTCAAAAACTAAACACTCCAAGTTTTGGTGTAGGTTAAGTAAGATTGGAAATATTTAGAAGTAAAAAACTAGTGTAAAACATTTTGAAAAATTTTATAAGATGACCATCGATCTTGAGTGAAAAAAATAAGCAAAAGGAGTGATTTTCTTCCACTTTGCATACAGTAAAAAAATGCCGCAGACTTGTTTCATCCTTGGGCACTCAGAATTTTTCCAAACCAAATGAGTCAATTACGTTTATTTATTAGATCTTATTAGAAAAATATTACTGGATATGTTTATTTCTTAAATTTTATTTGACTTTCAGTATTTTTAAAAATCTCCTAAAAATTCTTGAAAACGGAAGTTTTTTAAAATAAATTTTGCTAAAGTGTACCACTCATGATTAAGCAAAATATATGATAAAAATTTAATGTGCTTTCCGCACACTGCGTTTTTTCCATTTAAAATATCTTCGAAAAATCGAAGAAATTTTCATTGACTAGAAGTGTCAGATGTGTGCCTGTATTAGTGAAAAAATTTAAATGTATTGAGTTTTCACGCACTTTTATAAGGGAAAAAACTTAGCGCTTTTTTTAAGAAAATACGCGTTTTATTCTTCATTTTAGCGGATTTTGAAAAACAAAAGTTCGCCACTCTGATCATAAATGCAAGCACAAAAACAAATAAGATTCTCGACGTTTCCGGAGAGTTTTGAAAAGAATCCCACCGCAGTTAGAGGCGCCTCTAATGGGTACATTGCAAAAAGACATTCTCAGTGATGGGGCAAATCTTTAAAATCGGTCGAGTGGAACTCTAGCTACAGCAACTTAAATATTTCGTTGACATCGATTTCCTTTGAATTAAAAAACTAGTTTCCTTTGCCTTGGCATCAAATTTCACAGTTTGACAAAAATCAAACATTTTTTACAAATAAAACTATTACGATTTTTTTTTTGGCCGAACCGATGCAATTCCAATATCTTATGAGCTAGAGAGAGCTAAGAAATTTCGCATCTAGGAAACTATGTCAGTTCCACCCAAGGCCGTATTTAGGGGGGGAGGCGGGTTTTGGGGGTTCTGACCCTCACCCCCCCCCCCCCCCCCCCCGAAATGTGGAAACTTTATTCTAATTTTAGAGATTAATTGCCAATGGATGGAAAAAAAGTCAAAATAAAATCTATTTAACGATATTTTTTATTTCCATCGGTTTTTTCCTAAAAAGTAAAATACTTAAAAAAAATAAATTTGAAGTCTTACTTACACTATGCGATCAAATCCGATTTGTTTTCTTCGACATGAGGGTTTGACTACGGATTCAAAAAGAGAAGGTGATACTGAGCACTCCTGAATTCATAGTTTTTCTAGGTCAGTAACTGTTTTTGATTTAAAGTTTCTTCCTAAATCAGTTTAAAAAGTTTAAAAATTAATAAAAAATAGAAAAAATTATCGGATTCTTGTAAAATTAGACTTGCTTGAACCCCATTTTTTCCTAAAACGTGACGTGATGGGAAGTTTTTGACCTCAGATTCGTGTTCAACGTGAAAAGTTTTTTCGCAAAAACTCCATTTTATTGGCAAAACTCATGCAGTTTAGGAGGCAATCTTAAAATATAATTATTTTTTTACGCATTATTGGTCAGAGCACCACGAAAGATCTCAACCTCATTCCTCACATTTTTGGTAATTTTTTTGAGGTTGGGTACATCATCAGTAGTGGGAAGTCAATGAGCTAATGAAATTATGTCCTTCACGATAAAAAAAATGCATTTGAATGCACATTGAATAATATTTATTTCAAAAAATTTTATTTGATTATTCTGTGAATTTTTTTTCACTTTTGGCCATTTTTTTGAGGTTAAGATAAAAAAAAATTGGAAAATTTTTCCTAAAATTCTAATTTTATAGGGTCCATCAAATGTATCATCGATTTGATTTATTGTATTTAAAAAACAGTTTGATAAAAATTATTTATGAATATTTTCTTCGAGTGAAAACCCCCCCGAAAAAAATTTCTGGCTACGTCCCTGGTTCCATCTATGAGAAATAAATCAAAATTCCTAATTTTCAAGTCCTGTCTTTAATATTTATAAAATCTCCAGCTAATTTAACTGACTGACCTCCTCTATATTTTTCGTCTCATAATATATTATACAAGTAAATGGTTTGCAATAAACTCTTGAAACACCTTTGATTGATCATTTGAAGAGCATTTGTCTGGCTGCCTGTCTGTTTTCTTTTTATGCATTATCTTTATACACATACAAAGAAATGTATGTGTCTTCTTTGCACAATATATTCGATGGTGCATGTTTGTAAACGCCTGTGAAAAGTTTTAAAATTAAAAATTTCTTAAAGAAAAATTCACATCACGTACGCAAAATTTTAATTGGACCATTTGGGTCATAATAAAAAAAAGAAGCATTTCAGATGAAATTAATTTAAATTCTAATTTATAGTATACAATTGATGTGAACAAATATTACTGCGTTATAAATCAACAAAAATTAAATTTGGTTTTTCGGCAAATTAAAAAACTTCAGCAATACAAATTGTGAATGGAAATTTTTTCAACATTTATACTAAACTTTAGCATAAATAAAAAATATACAGCTACTAAACAACACCATACAAGTAGAAGCGTTAGAACAATAGCTACAGGCATTTTAATACACACACACACACACACGCATACATTAGCAGCTCAGCAATTGGCAAGCATCAAATGTGCTCACATACTCGTATCCACATGAAGTTAATATACAAGTATCTATTGCTGCATGAAATAAATCCAACTGCAGCAGGATTACCGGCCAACATGTGAAATGAAGCACGGATTGACGGACAAACGGACAGATGGACGGAGGGATAGACATAGAAATTGACATGGGAAGCAATATTCACAAAAGCCAAACTGGTCAATGAAGTCAGTGAAATAATGGGGAGGAAACGAAGTAGGAAAAAGTAGGTACAATGGTAGAATGTTGCTGTGTTGCTAACAACAATTGCCACAATTTTCTAGAGGAGTGTAAAAAAATTGTATGCATGCTGTAAGTATATATGTAACTTTAGGTTTAAAGTGAATGATTGAGCGAAAAATTTCATAAAGTAGCCAAAAAAAACTCGTAAATGATATGTACTGTGTGGAGGGGAGCAACGCAAAAATGGTAAACTAATCATTTATGAATTGGTGTGTTTAAAATTGTAGCGACGTAGTAGAAAGAATCATTTTTCCATATTTTATTTAACTTATTTAATAATATGAAATAAGTTTCTAATCATTGTCAGTTTTAATAATTTTATTTATTTATTTTTTTTTTATTTACATTAACTTGATCAAAATGTTCCCGGAATTTATTCAGAAAATTAAGAATACAAGTTTATTTATCTAAATCTATATTGTCCCCTTCAAAGTAATCTCCATCGACTGCAACACACTCATGCCAGCGCTTGATCCAATCCCCGAAACATTTTTTATATTCGGTTTTCGGTATGTCCATCTGTGCTTCCAGCGATTTTTCCATTACTTCCTCTCGGCTGCTGAAAAGCGTTCCCCGTAATGATGTTTTAACTCGATTGAACAGAAAGAAGTCACAGAGAGCCAAATCAGGTGAATTCAGTGGCTGTTGGATGGTATTTGTTGCATTTTTCGTCAAAAAGTTACGAATAATGATGGCACTGTGCGACGGTGCGTTATCAAGGTGCAAAATCCACGAGTTTTCTGTCCACAATTCTGGTCTCTTTTGGCGGATTGCTTCACGCAAACGTCTCATAACGCCCAAATAATACTCTTTGTTTACTGTCTGGCCTTCTGACAAAAATTCATTATGCATTACACCGTTGTAATCCTTGAAAAACGTGAGCATTGCTTTTTTTTTAGACTGAAAACTACGTGATTTTTCTGGTCTCGGCTCATTTGGTGAACGCCATTCACTTGACTGATGTCTGGATTGCGTGTCGTATTCATAAAACCACGTCTTTTTTAGCCTTTGATGGGTTTCTCGATTGCCCTTTACTATCCCAAACTTTAGCCCAGTCGGTAGAGTAAAAAATGCACCAAAAGTTCATAAAAATTCTTAACTGCAATTTTTTTCAGTAATTGTTAGTGGGGGTATGATAGATGGAAAAACCACAAAAATCAGTTCTGGGGTTGCAGAGCGACCCCCCAAAAACCCCCCTCTTTGGTTTTTTTATTCAAAATAATAGAAGATTCATTACTAAAAAGAAACAATGTGAACTGAAGTGAAAAATGTCAATGAAAATCAGTCCGGCGCATGCAAAGTGAACAGCTCGATTGTACACGATTGTACAGTTGAATATGGTTGTTTCTTCTGTGGTGTCCCGGACTTATTTGTTTTTTTGGAAAATATCGCGCCGAGCTCGCGTGTATTTTTATTTCAAGCGAAGCGATATCACCGATTAACTTTTTCAATGTTCGAAATTATAAATATGAATAATAAATATGTTGGCTTTTTTTGAAAATGTAACCGACATTTTCTACGGAAGAGAAACTAACCTCAGCATTGTATACTTACATTTGAAAATTATTTTCGTACCAAAGACTATTAGAAATGGTCGAAAAGCTATTGATGTGCTAAAATTTTGCATGAAAAATTACTTATATGCCTCAAATACACGAAGTTAGCTTATCAAATGTCAAGAAATGGGTGGTCCGTAATTCCCCGAACTCTTTTTTACAATATGACAGCATATGAGTCAAAGGCTTAAGGTTTCGGGAACATTAATGACATTATGAGCCAAAATTTGCTTAAGTGTGCTTTCAAGCAGAAGGCTGGCACTCCAACCTAACCTAAACTGCCCGAGTTGGTTCTCGAAAAATGTGGTCTAATTAAACGAAACGCAAAGGGGAAAAAAATCGAAATTTCACATTTCTACTTGCTATCGGAGTGAGGTAACATTGCATGAACACAAGTCGAGTACTGAAGGGAAAATAAGCTTAAATGAGGCGAGCTGAAGACAATTATTTGCAGATGTCAACCACTACTAGGGGAAAAAATTTGAAATCCTGAAAAAAAATTGAATTAGCTTGTCTGAAATAACGTGTGCGAAGTTCCCTAGGACCAAAATTTATTCAATGTATAGCCCACAAAAAAGATTACTTATTGGTTAAAACAAAATAGTACAAATAACATAATAGCTAACAATATCTTTTATAAACATAACAGTAAAATATTTACGACTCGTTGTAAAACCAAACTCCAGTGAAATCTTCTCAGTTCTCAAGGGGTAAGGAGTAAGCCGAATTGAAATCATCTAAGACTGATGGGATGCGATTGGAACAGAAAAGTAAATCATTTCAGTATCTTTTGAAAGCTTTCCCCTTGTATCCGTTACTGTCAAATGTAAATGAACTTTAAAACGGAGAAAGTACAAAATTTAATTCATTTACTTACTTATAAAATTTTTAATTAATTCCCTTGCGGCAAATGTTAATTGTAATTGTGTGAATAGATAGTGAAACATTCTAATTTACAGCGTCACGCTTATTAAGTGTCTTTGTAAATGAATACACATATGTGCATGTATTGTGCATGCATGGAACAAGTGTGTGTGTGTATGAAAGTGTAAGGATATGCTGAAGTATCCTTTTACAGCAGTTGACAATGCGATATTGTAATTATGTGTTCTTATATTGTATGCATTGAATTTCACGAGCTTTTTGTGAAAACAAAAAGGGTTTTAAATTTATTTTTTAATCTATTTTGAATGAGTAAAAAAAAATATAATATACAGGATTGATGATTATGGTTTCAAATACTTTTAGCTTATTTTGTTTTTAAATCTATTATTCTTCAATACAGTTTTTTCCTACACATAGTACATACTATACATGCCTAAAGAAATATCTGTGCAAATTTTACATTAATGATTTTTAATCTTATTTTCAATGCGCACAAAAGTCACGCCTCATCATCATCATCATATTTACACGCAAATATCAAAACACAAAGAAGCAAAAAATATTCTTGCATAAACAGGGTGTCCCAGATTAGTTAGACTATCTACTGCTGCTGCATTCAATTGCTATTTTTACTAATGCCCTTTGCAAATTCCTTTTGTATTATGCAAACAAATATAATTTCGCCACATTGTCATTTCCCTCTCCATATCAGGAGACATGCATTCACACACAGGAACATAGACACTTTAAAATTTCCTCAAAACTCATATGTCTACAAACATTTGAATTTTGAACAATTTCATCAAATTTGAAAATGTTTCTCTTTTTGTTTACCAAGTAATTAAGTCCCTTATCAATCATAATTCATCATTCTTTTTTCTTTTTTTTTTTTTTTTGTGTGTGTTTGAATGTGTGGCATACGCGTTTCATTCAATTCGAATAGTAATGAATGTGTCATTTGAATTTTTCTTTCTTCACTTTGTGTGTATTAATTTCACAATTTGTTTTGCATACGCTTAGGCATTATTGTAATTGTTCCTTTCTTTGTCTCTTTCCCTCGTTTTTTTTTTTTTAATTTGTTTTATATTTGCATTTGTTATTTGCCTAATGTGCGGTGTAAAATAGTGAAATGAATGTTATGTTGTTTTAGGGCGTAAATGTCAAAAATGGAGAATGATGACGACGAATAGAATGTGATGAATTAAATATAAAATTTTAATTGCAGTGAAATATATTTCTTTCATAACATGTAACTATGTAACATTGTCAAGGAAAAATAAAAAAGCCGCCAAAGTCTTCGACTGGAATAAGACTCGGTTAAGGTCTGAAAAGAATCTGTTTTGGTGTGCTTGTAGGCACCATGTTTTTGATATCACCATGTTTTGATATCACTGTGACTTCCGGTCCTGATTTTCAACTTTTTGATCGCTGCCGCTCTTATTGACCTAAAATTGAACAGAAGACATGTATCAAAGCAATACTTCGAACCTTTTCTCTGATTACTGATAAAAAATGAAATTTGGTTGTTGACTTTTATCTAGAACTTCTTCGCAACAAGCAAATAAGGGATCATTATCGAGAGTTACTGGAACTATTACTTTTATTCCTTAGTACGGTACCAGTCAGAGGCATTCAATTCAAAGTGCCACCACTTTGAGCCATGAATGGCCGTTGGATGTCAAAGCTCATTTATTTACAGAAATTCTTGATGGTCAATAAGCAATTTAACCTACCGTTATTTCGAAAAAGTTTTATTTTTTTTAATCGATAGACAATTTCATTACAAAAGTTTTAAGCATAAAATGATAGAAATCGGATCAAAAATGATAAAGTAATTAGTGATTGAGTAAAAATAAAATATTCGCGAAAATTCGAAATTTTTCTCGAAATTCATTTTGGTGTAGAAAATGAAAACTACAGATTTTGTGATTACTTTTTGTGAGAAAAAAAGTTAGCCCACGACTTGTGTGAAAATTTCTCAAAAATCACACCAAAATTGAACTTTCAACATCTATATCTCAGTCATTTATAAACCGATTTCAACAAACTGGACAGCATTAAACGCGTAATTTAATCGGTAGAAGCTAAACTGTAACCTGAAAACCCGTTATTTCGTCATATCTCGAAAACTATCGAAAAATGAATGTGATTTTCATATTCAGCGACCTCGAATTAGTTTCGAAAACATACTTTGGTTCATGTTATATTTTCACTGTATTCCAATGGCGTGGTGAAATGAGAAGTGGATCTAAAAGTAGAACTCTAATTTCATTTACAAGTCATTTCTGAAATTCGAACGGCTTATCCTAACTGCAGCAAAGTGTTCTTTAGAAGAACGAAACCGACTTTCATTCGCTAAAATTTTTCTAGGAAAACCGAATAGCGCGATAGCACCTTTTCGATATCACTATCTCGGTTGTGATATATGTATAACACAAGAAAGGAAAAAACTAAAAAAAAACATTATTGTTGCTCCAGTATAACAGGCCCCAAAAAACATTTACTTAGATCACACAACGCCAGCAGAGAAGTATTTAATTTGATGTTAAAGGCCTCCGCTATTTCCCGCTGGACTCGTGGAGCCACAAAGAAAGTGTAAGTCATACAAAACACGTAGTGCCGCTGCATGCAATACAAACGCCCAGTGCCCCGTATATACTGCTACATATTCGTACAATTTCCACCCTGAAAAAAGATAAGAGCTGTTTAAATTTGTGTAGACAAAGCTTTAGCATACTAATTTCCATTAATATGTCTGTGCCCAGGAACCCAGATAGTGTTAAATTAATTTTTTGATCTAGTCTGACAAGGCCTCTTTTACTCTCGCCCACTAGTTTAGATTTGGAAGTATTTAAGATCACGACTTGACTGTCAGCGAAAAAGATAGCTACTCTTCTCTCTCTAGCTACATTAGCTATAACTGGGACACGCTAATTGAATCAAGTAAAGGAAAGAAATTTGATAAATCTAAAGAAATTGAGAAGATTCCAACTCATACTGCACAGTCCATTTTTGGCACATTAATCACTAGCCAGAGATCGATCAAACCAATTGTGTCACGTTGGAATCAGAATTTTGAGTTTTCAAAACAAAGCTTTGATACCAGACCTTTTGGCAAGGTATTGAGTATACTTAATATTGCGGCCATGTGATGCACCAATCTAACAACCAGACTCTCTGAGCCTGACTGTGGTTGTAGCAACTGAAGCTTTGACGTGAAGGCAAAGGATGTAGTAACGTATTGAGTTCATCAACAGGGCCACATCTTATTTCGCCGGTGATCCTAATACACGATATTTTCTGCACTGAAAATAGTTAAAGAGATTTAGTTATTTTTACTGACTAACGCGCCATAAGTGAGAATAGCGCAGACAACTATTGAATACATCCAGAGTAGTATCCTTGGATGCAATTCCTATTTTTTATCGAAAGTTTTCTTGCAATGCTATTATTCCAATAATGCTTGCGATCCAAAATAATTCCTAGAAACTCGGCACTAAGGAAATAGAATCTTGATGGGTGTTTAAATGAGAAAGATTGAAGCTGGATATTATTTGATTGTCTTAGTGGTGAATAGTAATAGCTCTGTTTACCCCTAGACCACATCTGGTTGCCTATCCACAAGACCAATTCAGAAATTCCCTTAAGTGAAAATTTTGGATCGTTTCTAGTATTGTAGAATGAAGGAAAATAAACTGATCGAACTAAAATCCTACACCGACTTATCTTAGCAATAAAAATCACTTTTACGTTCCTCCACCTATTAGGTATAAAATCCATAAGTACGCAGCTTTTGAAAAAACATAGATAAAAGCCAGGGTATAACAATATCCTGTTATTGATCCAGGAGATTTGTTAGGTTAGGTTTGGTTGGAGTGGCTGTCGAGAGACACATTTAGGCCTGAACGGCCCATTGTGACACCACATAATTGGACCTATAGTTTAACGACGATTCCGAACGGCGGTGTGGCAATTTTTTATCGGCTTGGTGGTTTTGCCATTACCTACCAAGGTGTGTACTTGTACACTATTTTATAATTCTCATATACTCATATTAATAGTGAGTATAAAAAAGTTATGAAAATTAAGCACCAGACAAAGACGGGAATCGAACCCTACGGATGAAAGTCGAGGTCGGTATCGAGGAGATTTGTTAGGAGAAAAGCTATTTATCGCCGAGATAGCTATTTCTCTTGTTATTGAGTGATAAATGAAATTATTATATCTATTGTTTGGAACTACTAATCTAGGGTATGACCTTGCACCCTGGGAAGCTCGAACTATTAGCTTTAAAGCCTTAGGAGAGGATTTGGAGCCCCTTGGCAGAGTCTTTGATATTGTCAATATAAGAGCTGTAACTAGTCCAGATTTTATTGCATAATAAATGCCTTTCTTATGCGAATTCCTCCATTTAACCGCCATTTAGATTTGATTTAAGACTGTAACATTCGTTAAAAACTTCTCTAGTCTTTTTTCTAAGGACTGAGAATCGCAAATTAAAAAACTTAAAATAGGTAATTTTTAGACTAAACTAATGCATACTCTACATCTTCAATCGATGTTCGAAAAAACAATACAACATATTACTAAATTTAATGTTAATAAAAGATCCCAGTCTTTCGAAAAATAAAAAAATAATATTTGGCATTCATAAATGGTGTTGCTTAATTGAAGAGAAACTGCGCCGCAATCTGGAAGAGCAGCATAAAATTCGAATAGATAAAAATATTTACACACAATTAAATGCTCGAAATCAGTAAATAAAAGTGAGTGCAGAAAAGCAATTCCCAAAGAGATTAAGTGCGTGAAAGTACATACTCTGTAGATATATATATGAGATAAAGTATTTTTTGGGAATATTGATAAAAAAAATAATAAAGATTTTTTGTTACAAAAAATAAATGCTTTTTGACTTTTTTATATATAATATTTCAACCACTTTCATCCACACATACTAATATTATTTTCCCACCCTCCTCACGCTTGCCTATTTCCAAACAAAAAACGACATAAAACTCAAGTCATTTACCTTGCTTTTATGCTCAGGATATGCGTAATTTAGATATGAAATCCCAAATCCTAAACATATTTGCTATTTTCATTTTATTAGCTTTCAACGCACATACGTTCAAGCACACACACATACACATGTATACACATACAAGTATAAGGAAGATCAACGATAACACGAAGACAGTGTTGCCAACATAATATGCTTTATGACTTTTGTATCTCATTGTTATGTTGCCTAAGTTTATGCTACGTTTACATTGAAAATTGACAATAATTCACCTGCACACACACTCACACAAATACAATACATACGCAAAAAAAACACATCTTGTGGATACTATTTCATATTAAGGATGTGCGCTTTTGTTCCTTTTCCTTTCTTGTCGGTTTTTTCTCTCTCTCTCTTTCTCTTTTGGTTGACCAATGTATTTCGTGTACTTTATATTTTATAGCGGAAGTGGATACCGTTAAGAGGACATTTTTTATGTTGCACATAAATTTTTAAAAAACTCTACACTTTTTTCTAGAATTTTATCCTTATGTGCATTGTAAAAATTGAAAAATGTGTCCTTTGCAGTGCTGCCACATAGTAAAAGAAAACCATTTTCAAGTTTTTTATAGCTTCCTCCCCGCATCGTGCATCATACATTATCATATTTATTTAATATATTAATTCTTTTTTGTTATATGCTCAATGGAAAAGGGGAAAATGTTTTTCTCTCTGAAGTTTAAGACTTTAGCCCAGCAGTTTTTGACACTTTAAATGATGGATTGCATTTTATGCTAATTGTGTTTAAACACTTTGGTTTTTGCTATATGTTTTTCTTTTGCACTATCAATTTGACTATCATTTGGTTTGAAATATTTTTTGTGAATTTATAATTCAAAATAAAAAACATCACCCAAGTGTATATGACTTTTACAGACCAGAGTTTTTTCATCTCAATTTTTGACATATCGCTCTGTTAATATTAATATAAGATTTATGTGGGTAAGAATATGATTTTCAGTTTAGTAGTTAAAGTGTTTTTTTTTTTCATATTTCAACAGTTTTACCATACTTATTTTTTGTCAGATACGTTAAAAAAAAAACCTAAATGCCAAATGAACTATATTTTTCTAACAATTCTGTTGGCACAAAGCATAACAACACAACTCGAGTTTTGTCGAATTCGAGTTATTATTATAATAATTGAAATCTTCATATCCTTTTTCATATTGTGTCAAAATTTTATGAATATCGGTTCAGTGGTTTACGAGATATTAAGGGAAAAATAGCACGACTCAAATTGATTACTATTAGCATTTGGATCTTTGAAATGCTCTCCTGTAAAATTCAAAAAAACACACTTATGCTGTTATGCCTTATGACCACAGAATTCTCCTCTACAACTTACTATTATTAACTCTTTCATACCCAATGCTGCGTATATGCAACATTCACTTTTATGTGGCATAAAGAAAACGTTTAACAGATATTAATATTAACGCTATTTGTATTCGGTTCTGTTAGGTATTCTTCAACTTTGCTGATTGCCGAATATTTGAAATTTCTTGCTTAAGTAATTTATTTTAATGTTTTGTCTTTGCAAAAAACCTAAGTGCAAAAATTTTTAGTAAAGTCTTTTGCACTATTTTTTGAAAAATAATGCATTAAATTATTACTAACCGGAAATTTTTTTATCAGATATGTTTATAAAAGATAAGAGAATATGAAAATCAAAAAATTGGATAAAAGGAGTTATCCAGTGGTTGTCTAGAGCTTCATAGCTCTGTTTTTTTTAACCTTTAATAAAGAACAAACTAATCAATGTAGACGTCATGATTGTGGAAGACCTAAGTAACTATAATTTCACAACAAAAGGTTTCTCTCAAGCCCCATTATAATTCGGGCGTCAAAGGGTTAAAGCTAATTAATTTGGACTTATTTAACGTTAGGGGTTTCTAATTCGAAGTATTTAATATGGAGTTATTTCATTCAGGATTTATTTCATGGTCTCGTTTCAACATAATTCAAATACACTGAGCTCCAATGCATTTGCTTATTTTTTCTAACACGTCCCCTGTTTGAGGGATTTCATCTCAAGGAAACCCACTCTTAAAATCGATCGGGCTCAAACTTGCACAAAGTCCTATTGGGTAGTAGTTAACACACCAAATTGAACGAGATCGGTCAAAAACTTGCCGAGTTGGAGGGGGCAAAATTTTGGCTTTTTGGTCAAACAGCCCCTGCTTCGGATCCAGGTGACTAACCACCTATTGCATTTAGAACATTTTGTACAACACTTTTTCGACAGATTTTTATTCAATCTTTTGAATAAAAAAATTCAAAATTCAAAAATGGTTACAATATTTTTTTGTTGTTCAAAATCAAAAATAGTTTATTTTTGCCTTTTTTCAAAAAAGGATCCTTTTGTTTTGGTTCAAAAGAAAACTTAGGTCTTTTTCTTTGAGAACTTTGAGGCTCCAAAGTGTGCTGAGACTTCTTTATCTTTCAAAATAATGAACGTCGAGTAACTCGAAACACCCATGACTATTCAGTGTAAGTAAGTGTCTAGTAATTCTCATTTACTTCACAATATTCTTACTTAAATAGATTATTGAAATGCAAGAACTATCACAAAGATCACTGATGAGGAACCACAGCGGGTTCTGAAATTACCATCTGATCTGCTAGTTCTATGACTTTTTTGTATTCTTCTAACATCATTGTTCATTTAAAGCCAATTAATTTTAAATAAAATAAACTTGGTGGCTATCGAGTCTCGAACCCTCGAAATTTAGGGTTCAGGTGCAAGTTCAAGCAAAAACCAAAAGTAGCCTCAGATTGAGGTTCGGGTTCAAAAAATGATCAAGCAAAGCAAAACAAAATTAAAAAACCTTCTTTAAAATTTTAAAAACTCTTTTTTATGAGGTAATAAAATAGGTTTGTTTCTTTGCAGTACATACATTTCGTTAGCATTTTTCTAATATTTAAAAATAAATTTAGTAAACTTTGAACTAGGTTTAGGTTTTAGAAAAATTATCGTTTAGTCCAACAAATAATAGCTGCGTTTTATTCGCCACTTCCTTCTAGTTATGTATAACTAACAGCGATAATTGTATGGGAAAACAACAACAAAGCGGCAGAGATAACACGTATAGCTGTTATGTATACTTAACACATCAAACTCTATTGTGAACTGCTAATAGCGAAACAAGAAGCAGGACAGTTTGGCAAAAAACAGAAAAGGAAAATATTTTAAATGTCTAGTTTTTACTCTTTATAATGCCCGCGATTGACCGCAATGACTGGGATCCATTAAAATGTTTCAGCTCTAGCTGCTGAGCAGTTTCATTGTGAATAACATTATAACGAAGAAGAGACTTAACAACTTGGTCGTTTTATTCGCACATGTTAAACTGACTGGCGCAGAAAACACAACCAATATATCTTTTAAGAATACGTAAATGATACCTTTGTGTGGACAATACAAATTTTAATCCAGAAAAAGCTCTTTCTACTTTCACTTATGTTCCCGGAACAGTTTAGATATCTTGTGATGATTCTAAAAAGAAACGTAACTTAATTTTGTAAACCCCTCACCATTCCACCCGTTAACTGGGTTCAAAAAGAGATGGGTTCGGGGAAAGCCTAGTGGTAACCGATACACCTATTCCCCCTCTCCTACGAAAGAAGGAGCGCAGAAACTAAAACTTCTTAACCCTCTAACCCAGTGGTTCTCAAGTGGGGGGGGGGGGGCGTAGACAGATTTGAAGGAGGGCGTGGAGATATTTCAATAAACAAATATTTGAATACTCTGTAATGCGCCGTAATCATAATATTTTGTATTTAACAAAATGATCTATTTTTCCTTCATATTATATGTTAAAACCTACAATATGCACCTTTTCGTTTCACATTTTCCATTTCTGACTCAAGGTAAGCACACACAGTTGCGATTTTAACCTTGCGAATCCGCAACGTAAGAAATTACAACAATGCAACCCATTGCTTCATATGAGCGTGCACCAGCGATGCCAACTTGCGGGAAATTCCCCGATTTGTGGGGAATTTTACTTAGTGCGGAGAATCGGGGAATGAGCTGTTTTTTGCGGGGAATTTGAAACCACTCAGCTTTTAATATTAAAATACCTCATACAGACTGTAGAATATTTTTTGCCAAATTTTATATTCCTAAATACAATTCTGGCACATTCGCAACCAACACCATAAAAACATTGCTTTATGCAACACTGTTTACGTTTAGTATTCAGACAGTTCAACGCGATCGCGCAGTGTTTCGGCTTCTCTTTCAGCCGTCCAGAAAGGCTTAGCTTCTTATTAATAACTGTTAGTTCTTGGTGACTGTAACCTATAAACTTGCAAATTATGGTCAGCTATTATAAAGGAGAAGAAGTATATTTTATATGTTAAAAACCGATAGTCAAAACTTTAATCCAGTTTTTCTCAACACAAGGTTTTTGCCATTGACGTGCACGATAACTGAAATTTAAATATGTTCTTCTACATAACAATGGTCCCAGGATGTAAGTTTGGTTAATTCTTTCCTCAATTTGGAACTTCGTTTTTACGAAAAAGGTCCAATTTTTGAGAAAACAAATTTTGCGTTCTGTCATTTTGTGAATTGTTGGTCAAACAAAATAATCTCAGTATGTCCTGAGAGTACAGATATAATTTTTCTAATGGTATTTTTTTAGATTTTCTAGTGAGCCGCAATCACGCACGCCATTGCGTTTGACGATTTTCAAAACGTCTTCCATGAAGCTGCAAAAAACTCTTTATTTAATTTTTTTTAATTATTACACAATTTTTTCATATACTTGAAGTCTTTAAATAGATGTCAGAAAAAATTGTTTTATCAATCCAAAAAAAATTGATAAAAAAATTTTAACCAAGAAAATAAGTCTGACCGAGAGTAATTCTAAGCCTACGTAAAGGGTATTTTTCGTTTGTATAACATGTTTATATGAAAAGTGCGTTTCGTACTGTTATACAATAATATGAAATTATACTGGTTCGGGGAATTCGGTCGAAAATCGGGGAATTTCGCGAGAGTTATCCGGGAGAAAGAAAAAATGACTTGACATCTCTGGCGTGCACCCACATCTGCGATTTTGACGCATCATTTTTTCCGAACATTCACAGTTCTCTTTTGTCATCCCGAAAACTCAAACTGCTGCGTTTTCATACCGACAAGCACGGTTTCCACTTACTCATTTTATTTTGCACCAATATTTGTAAGAAAAGTACCAAATGGGGGAAAATGTACCAATTTTTTTAAATATATTTCGAAACTACAATATATTTAAAGTATAGTGTAAAAATTTCAGACCAAAACTCAAAATATTAACGAAGTTATAGCTCATAGTCGAGAGCGCCTGTTGTGAAAACTTTATCTGTTGTTAAAACTTAAAAAGCGTTTTTTTGACCGGCTCCAGGGGTCTGAGAGAATTTTATAGAACCAATTGGGCTGAACTTTTAATGTGTTTTTTTTTTACACGCCAATGGCTCTCGCAGGTAGTAGAATTGTTTATTTTTAATCATTATTTCCTATTTTTTGCAACGATTTTCAACAAAAAACAGCGCGATTTAAAGAAATAAATAAAATTTGGAAGTCCGCCATTTTGTTATTTTTTAATCCAAATGTTTAAATCTACTACCTGCTAGAATGACAAACGTACAAAACAATAATCTATTTAAATTTAATGTTTAAGAAGACTTCAAGTCCTGTAATCACCCGGGCCAGCCCCACATTTTTTTTTTAGGTGCGTAAAAAACACTACAAAAATATCGTAAAATAAACTCCAAAAACAATTTTTTTGTACAATTTAAGATGTCAATAATACTAGATATAATGAGACTCTTAACGTCCGACACACAATTCTTTTGAAAGCACTATATATTATATATATTTAAATTTTACCTTTTTCAACAAAAAATATTTTGAACATAAGCTTACAATTCTTAAATATCATAATAGCTAACTTTGCCTACAGAATGTACCAAATTTTAAAAACATGTACCAATGTACCAAACGCAGAAAAATAGTAAAAAATGTACCAGTTTTGGTAGAATTGTGCCAAAGTGGCAACCGTGCCGACAAGTAACAAAACAAAAAAGAAGAGAAAGTGAAATGAAAAAATTGAACAAAAAGAAACAAATTCAGAAATGTTTGATATTATTTTGTATATTAATACTTTTTTTCTAATATTTATATTTAACTTAATAGTTAATTGAACTGGTGGAAATCTCAACTAAAAATCTCTTGTATGTGGCAGAAAGAAATGGAAATCAGTTGTTGCGATTTCAATGCGAAGAAATCGCAGCAGTGTTTTCGAAATTTGCTGCAGAGACGCATCGAAAATGGTTCGAATTCGCATCGATAATAGCTTTAAACTGCAAAAATACGACAAATTGTTAAAAACTATTATTGAAAAAAAAATCGGATGTAAAATACCATTTTCAAAGACCTTAAGTTCAAATAAATTTTAACAGTGTTTTTGCTTTTGGTTAATTTCTCGACTACCTTTTACTATCAAAAACTTTACCATTAGGAATCACTTAAGATAATGCATGATAGCGAATTTCCAACTAAAACGTCACTAAAACTTAACCATCCTAGTTTTCCACACGAGGAACAATTCAACTACTAAATAAATTTACTAGCCTAGTTTATCTTTGACGCAAACTAACCAAAGCCTCATCCAAACTACGGAAAATCTAGAATTTTATGAAGGCGGGTATGATTTAATTTAAAAAGTAGTAAGCCAGCATAAAAAACTGTTGTGTGAAAATCAAAGTAGGGGAGGCGCGGTTTTGCCACGAATTCGAAATGGGGGGCGTAGGATGAGCACAGTTGAGAACCTCTGCTCTAACCCGTAAGGCCGCCATCACTCTTTTTTAATTAATCGATAAGTGGAAATTTATTTTTTTCTTTTTGTAATAATTTGGCAGACCTGAAGAAAGAATAAACACACAATTTGTGGTCAGTTTTGCATTTTCTACTAAAAATAACTATAAACAACACGATTGTTGTTTATAGTTATTTTTATGTGAACAAAGTGTTGTTTTATGACGAAAAATTATCGCGCATATTCTGTTTTTTTATAAAAATCTAAACAAAATCAAAAAGAAAATATTTCTAATGCCTGGTTTTCACTATGTCAAATTCAATCAAATTTGCGAACATTTTGGCAAATTTCAAATGGGAAATTCTCTCTTTTTCTCTCTTTGACGGCAAATATGACATAGTGAAAACCAAGCATTAGAAATATTTTTGTCCTCTTATACTGTCATATAATAAGAGATTTTATGACAAATGAGAGGATACGACACCTTGTGAATTGCCCAAATATATCTTAATTTTTTGGCTCAAACCGCCTTCAGTTCATAAAAATCGCTTACCATGTTCAATGTATATATGCACACTTCTCACCGAGAGGTGACCCCGCTCCCATTCTTCCCCGCTTATCGATGAAAATCTCATACATTTTGATCCTTAGTCACGAATACAAAAGAAATCTTAAATGTACATATGTATTCACATTTTAGACACAAAACCCCCCTTGGATCCACTAGTTTACGTGCGTGCTTTACATCCTTGTATTAAAGAAAATCCCTATTTTTCACTACTGTCGCTGCCATTAAAAGAAACAAAAATGGCGCATAAAATTTTATGCCAAAATGTGCGCCATTAAAATCGAAGCTGTTTTTCTTTTACTTAAGCTGCCGTTTAAAAACAACGAATGTCATTTAGTAACAGCTACAACAACAACAGTTACAACAAGAATGAAAACGTAAATGGCAGCAACAAAAACAACAATTTTTATTGAAGAAAAATCAAATTAAGGCGTGGCTGCATTATATTCATATTCCCCATATTCCCCTCTTAAATTGCTGCTGCTGCTGCTGCTCTTTGCAAAAAATAAATCCTGCATTCTATTAAGAAAAAAAATTCGCAAAAAACAAAAAAGAATATAACAAAAAGAAAGAAAATTGCAAGGAGAAAAGAAAATTGCATTTCGCAGATGTTGTTGTCGATTGCAGACACGAAAAACTAAGAAAATGTGAAAAGTTGGCGCAAAAATTAAAGAACGAACAAATAAACGAAACAAAGAAAAGTATTCAAGAAAAAGCAAGAAAATTGCAGTAGTACAGAAACAACAACCCCACAAAAAGGAGTGAAATTTTGCTGGGAAGCATTTTGCATGGATTGGTTTGAGTATTTCCTGGTGTAGGTCTGAGTTTTTTGTAGTCTAACAGAAATTGTTGCAGCAGAAAAATCCAAACAAGACAAAAGAAAACTGAAAAATTTAGAAGAGAAAATATAAAAGGATTTTCGTATTTCTTTTACACGAAAAAACTGGTGAATATGGAAATAAAATTTGTTTTCGTTTAAGAAATATTTTAAAGTAAAATAATTTCGTATAAATTAAAATTTTCTTAATTTAGATTTTTATAGTTTTTTTCTCATCATTTTATTTGCATCAGAAAATATCTGACCACAAAGCCTAAAAAACTATAAAAATCGAAATTACTTTATTTGGCCGGTATTGAGTTAGAATCTGATTAGAATAGTGGCTACAAAGTAGGTACCATTTAAAACATACCCTAACCTAACTACTCCAAAAATTATCATGAAGTTTTTTAAATTTTAAAATTTAGAAAAAAATCAAGCAAAAAACAAAATGGCGAATATCTCGAAAACTAGAAATATTAACATGGGTTAAGATCTTAGTCATTTTTTGACACGCATACCTTATGTTTGTGGCAAGGCCGTATTTAGGGGGAGGTTTTGGGGGTTCTGACCCCCCGGGTTCCTTATCATTGATAATGGCCCAAATTCCCAATAATGATCATTTGAAAAAAATGAGCCTCTACTATTTTTGGTAATTTTTTTGAGGTTAGGTACATCATCAGTAGTGGGAAGTCAATGAGTTAACGAAATTATGTCCTCCGCGATAAAAAAAAATGCATTAAATGCAAAATAAAAAATTTTATTTGATTATTCAGTGAATTTTTTGACGCTTTTGGCCATATTTTTGAGGTTAAGATTAAAAAGATCCGAAAATTTTTCCTAAAGTTTTAAGACATTTATCTACTTCTGTCCTTAGTCTGATAGGGTTTATCAAATGTATCATCGATTTAATTTATTGTATTTAAAAATTAGTTTGATAAAAATTATTTATGAATATTTTCTTCGAATGAAAAGCCCCCCCGAAAATTTTTTTTTGGCTACGGCCCTGGTTTGTGGTATTCTAACTTCTATCTCATGTGGCTTCAATTCAGGAGAATCTCAACGAGCATGAAAATCCCGCGAACCCCAAGGTGTTATGAGAAACCTTCCCTAGACGTTTGTATTCAAATAGCGTCTCCCTAACATCGCGTAGCCTCAGAACAAGATTGAGTACACTAAGATCCTTTGAAAGGAACTCTGGTAAAATGGTAATGAAAAATATTATACCTTTGCTCTCCTTTCCGCTGTATCCGCTAGCACCTTTAAAGTTATTTCTTAAGTTCAGCAATTTTGTCCTAACCTCAAAAAGTTTTTTAATCCAGAATTTATGATCATATTTGCTGATGTATATTAATTTCTTGAATTCATTAGAAGAAGGTAGTGTTCATCCCACATTTTTGTCAGACATGAGAATTTTTAAATAAAATTATAATAGAGGCGGGACTGCCACGATTTAACGATACAAACTCATGAGAGCGCAGGTCAGTGATACAAAATAACCAAAACAGGAAACACAAATTTTTCTACACGGTACCTATTCCCTCTTAGCAGACAATGAGAACCCTCTTGGAGTAATAGTTACCAAAAAAAAAAAAAAAACTTTTCACCTCGTCGTTAGGATTCGGCATAAAAACTGTAAGCCTCATGATGCATAATTACATGTAACACGAGCATGAATCAGTGCGAAAGTCTTGGTCTAGGTTCTCAATCTAATGTTGTGCCTAATAGTAGTAGAGTTGATTTTTCGCGGTAGGGGCGGAACTCTTTTTGGTCCTTAAGGTTGTTACTTCTATCAAAATATAACGTCGGTTAAGAGCTAAAACTCATTAACTACCATATGGCACAAATTTTCCCAAGTGGGCAACTAAAAAATCTATGCTTTTAATTCTTTTAATTCTTATTTATTTATATAGTTTTCGATTCGTTTTGTTGACAACACAGACTTTTTTTTAAAAAATTAGTTGTTTCAAAAGTTATTAACGAGCAAAACTGATTTCTTAGAAAATTTATTACTCGTGAATGGTTTGTTGTAACTTCACATTTGACATATCAAAATTTTCGTTGGAAAATATACGATATTGATATAATGATAGCCATTGTTTATCACAAGTTGTTTCCTTTTTTTAATTAAAAAATTGGTTTCTTTAAAACAATTGAAAATTTATAAATATTCTCCGTCTGTAAGAAAAATACCTCTCTCATACATTAAAACCCTTAACGAAAATTCAGGCGGAAGAAAAATTTAGTATTTTACAGCACATCGAAAGTCATTACTGTTTTTCTGACTTTATATTTCAAATATGAACTTAGTAAGATTCACCTCTGAACCGCCAATATGTAAAGGGCACATATTTATTCATTAATTTTATTCATTTATTAGGCTCCATTTTCCTAAAAAAAAAGACAGAGTTACAAAGTTAAAAAACTTTCCACGCAAAATTGAAAAGGTACCACACGGTTAAAAATAATGATAAAGTTCTTTTTAATGTTGAGGACCACTTGTTATAAGGCCCCTCGTTAATGAAATCTTTTCATGGTACCCATTATTTAATACAGACCCCTTAATCTATGAATGTTGTATAGGCAACTCTATTTGCACTATTTGGTACCACCATCGATACCAAAATAGCAAAACAAATTATCTATTTAAACAATAAATATTATGGTTACATTGTTTGTCACATAATAATATTTATTTAATTTAGTTTTTGTTTTTACTAAATCTCCCAAAGGATGTTCCATTAATATTATATCCTGAATGTTGTATACATACGTTCATTCATACATTCATACATATGTATAAGCGGCAGAACACAAACTCAGAGAGAGCATGCGAGAGAATTATTGTGAGCTCTTCAGAAACCAGAAATTGCATGCTCTCTCTCTCTCTCTCTCTGTATGCTCAAAATATATAATAAAAAATTGTACTATTATATAAAAACAAAATGGAATTGAAATAAAAAAAGGGGCGGAGTTTTGCTTAACGTCATCAACAACAAAACGGAATTGAATTGAGTGGAATGGAGAAAGAGAGAAAAAGATTGAATGAAATGAAACGAAATTGAAATGAAATCGAAATGAAAATGAAATGACAAATACAATTGCAATCCCCGATTGTGCTGCGCTTGAGCCTGTTAAAGTGTTAGTGTTGAAGCTGATGCATTGGTGTTGGTTTATGTGCTTGTGTTAGTGTTGCTTTGGTTGTTGTATAGCCGCTGGGTAGAATTTTTTTTTTGTCTCTAATTTTTATTTTTACGATTTTATAAAACAAAAAAAAAATAAAAAAAGTAAAACGAAAAAACAAAAATTTTTATTAAATTTAAATGCGAAATAATTCTGTAGTTCGCAGTCGCTGTCGAACTTGTAGAACAACAAACAGTTCCACTTGACGAACGTTGTCTTCATTATTAGTTGATGTTGCTGCTGTTGTTATTTTGTTAAAGTATTTTTGTTGTATCGCAGCGCTGCATCGACATTGCAGATACATAATAATTATAATTGAAATGCATATTCATTCATTCATTCATTCATTCAATCACCTACAAGATACACATTTGCAATTTGTTCGTTCGCTTCGTACATGCATATTTTGTTGTTGCTGTTGTTTTTTGTTTCTTTATTTTAATTGTTGATATTGGTGTTATTGCTTTTGTTTTCTACATTGGAATTTAACAATTTTGTAAATTTAATTAGTTTAGTTGCCTTCTTGTTTTACTCAATTGAAGATTTTGTGATTGTTATTTTTGTTTTTGTGATTATTTTCGCATGTGTTTTTAAAAGTTTGTTGAAAAGCCGTCGGCAAATTCTTGAAAATATGTATCTCAATTATTATAATACCGGAAGAATTTGTTGTTAAAGATTCTGAGAAGCAAAAACATTTCCCGCAAAATTATTCAATGTTATTCGATTTCAGTCAAAAAAAAAATAAAACTATTTCCTTCAGTATTCCAATTAGAGATTGTTGCTAAGATAAACTTTATGGATAGCTAAAATCGGTAGCGGTCGAATTTAACTAAATTTCTCATCTTGCTTTTAACAGTAGGTGGACGTGGTTATTATCCAATTTTGAATGAAACATTTTATTTATCGGCCTTACTAATTATACGAAATTTAGCTGCATTAGTGTCAACATTTTCTTTGATATCACATTTTGAAAATTTCACTTCTGTGGGGGGATACTACGCGCTTTTGATCAATTTTTCTCATTTCAGGACTTAATTTTTCTGACTATAAGAAGGAAGTACACCAAGTTTGGTTGGAATTGCTCAAGTTTTGTCCGAGTTAATGCTGCAGATAGATGTTTGGACGGATAAATGAACATAGCTAGGTAGACTCAGCTGTGTATTCTACAATTTAGTTATCGATAGTTAATTTGAAGCTCATCAAAAGTGGAATATAAATTAATGTAAACTTTAATTTTTCGCAACCAGATGTTTAATAATTTCGGTATAGAGCATATGAACCCATGAGAGGAAATCTGTGAAAAGCATTCAACATGTTGATTATTACAAAATTATAATTTTCGTGGAATATATTATTTTTTCTTTTAACTAGATTGTCGTGTTTCTTTCTGGCTAGTGCGATACACCAGGGCAAGCCACTTGCCTGCAAGGTTTTGCTTGGTCAAAAAAGGTGGGCCATGATATTCTTTGAATAGCGAACGTTTGTGAGTTTAAACCCTCCCCGAATTTAGTTTTTGCTCAGTTCATACATAATACAAAATAACACAAACAATTTCTTCAGAGTGTTTTTGAATACAAAGTTTAAAATTTGAAATAGAAAAATTACTACCAGTTACGTATTGATAATTTTTTTATTTTTTTTATTGTTAACAAATTTAAGGTGGTGTCCCGAATTAGGAGGTTAAGAAGAAGCATTTTTTTGTTATATTTTTTTTTTTAAGGGGAAAGAGAAATGAACCCATTGAACTTCAAGGTATATTTTTGTATATATTAAAAGTATAAAAAAAAATTAACAACAAAATAATAAATTGCCACAGATTTACTTCATGAGCATTTTGCCGTTGCAGTCTTCAATCGGCGGGAAAGATCGAGTTCGTAATTCTTGATTGAAACAAAAACCAACAAACAAATTTTGAATTGTTGTATATTTTTCTTCTGGGTGAATAAAAAGCAAAAAAAACCTGAATTTATAAATTTTCTCGGATTTAAAAAAAAAAGTATTTAAAAAAATACACTTTAACCCTAGAAAGGTAATCTTCGTCGATTCGACGAACACCATATACACATTTTTTCAAAACTCTCTTTATTGTACCTCGAAATAAATTGCTTAAAAATAAACAAACCATTTTTAAAAAAAGTTTAAATATGATTAGGAAAGTAGGTTATAAGGTGTACGCTATATATTTTTTTCCAGAATATAGAGTTAAATTTGACTTCGTCGATTCGACGAAGATAACCTACAACGTATGTAAAAATATGATTACCTTTCTGGGTTAAAGTGCTATAAAAATTATATAAAATAGACTTCTCCACTTCTCTTATTTAAAAGAGGATTTATTACTGAAGAAAAAAACTTTAGTTCGATTCAATAGGACATTTAGTTTTCTAGCTATCACGACCGCCAGTTCGGAAAATTCGTCAAAATAAAAACTGGACAAAATGCACTTCAAAGTTTTCAATTGCACCAAGAAACTGAGCAAAACTAACTGTAACTTTGTAAATATATTCTTGAATAATATATCTATAGATTTAGGCAATAAAAAACCTATTTTTTGGACCTTCTAATTCAGGGCACCCCCTTAAATGGAATTTGCCAAAAATAACGGCTAAATATTAAAAAAAAAAAAACTGCTTAATCTAGCTATTAATAGCTAAATTTATAACACATGGGGGATTTCGAAGATATATTCACAGAATGTCTAAAATTTGTTCACACCTCAAAGTGTATAAACAAACCGATTTTCTAAAAATCGGAAAAATGGATATTTAACTCTTCGCTGTGTTATGAATTAAATATATCTATAGCCTTTTTAGTTTAGTCCAACACAAAAAATTTGTTCACAACATCATCATAAATTTTATGTTTAAAACGATAGATTTATAGATAATTTTTTGAAATAAAGAGAGGATCAAAGAGGCAATATGAATGTGAACCATGAGTTTTGAGCTACTCCTTGGCCTAACTTGGCGTAAAAGTAGCTCTATAGTATAATATTTGAGAAACATGCTATAAATATTGTCTGAAATACAAAAAAAAAAAAATCCTCAAAATTTCTTACAAAAATCAAAACCAATCAAAATTTTTAAATGATTGAAAAATAAAATAGTAGAGGGCATAAAACAGAAATTTGCGACAGTATTTATTAGTAGATTTTTTTTGTGAAAAACTTGGAAATAAATCATTTGACAATAAATCGAATTCCTTGTTGTGCTTCTGCAGGAATCAAGAAATTGCTCATAGAAAATAATGAGCAAATTTTATAAATGTGGAAAAAGTTATTGAAAAATTGGATTATTTATTTCTCTCATCAATAAAAATAACACTCTTATTCAGGAACGATTGATTGTTTTTTTCTGAAAAATGTTGCTACATAATTTTCTTTTAAAGACCCTTCCGTCCCACCCCCAAGTTTTTTCAAAAAGATTCCGCCCACAGTAATTTAGTGCTAGAGTCGAAATATTTGGCGAATCTTTATAAAATAGTTCAAGTTTCATTTTTATTAGGAGTAGGTTCTACTTAAAAGCGCACTTAACACGTTCGCGGACACTCAAAGTTGTATAGAGGTGCAAAAAGAGACACATAACGGCTCTCTTAAAGTAGTCGTAATATTTAAATTTTGATTATACACGTTTTTTCCAAGTTCTAACAATCTTACATTTTATTAGTTATATACACTGAATACTTCAATACATAGATCAGTTCAGTTGTGGATTATGTGGACGCTATATAGAATTGAATGCCAAAATTTGTATTATAGATTTGAATGCTATAGCATTCATGTCATATTGAAAATAGATATTATAGCATTCACGTCCGCGAACGTGTTAAGCATACATTAGGCACATTGTGATTTTAAATGGAGTTAGTAATAAGATTTTTTTCTAAGGAGCTCGTGGACCACAATATACAAAAGGATCTAGAGATTGCGGAAAGAGGATTTTAATCTTACATTTTTTTTATTCATCATAGGCAACGACCAAAGTATATGAGATATTCATCGGGAGATATTCCAATTTGAAGTAAATGCCAGGGTTCGGACCTTAGAAATCTAATATCGTAGGAAATGATCGAAAAAAGCGCACTGAAGAACTAAAATTGCCTTGGAAAATTTAGAATCTTTCTTAACATAACAAAATAAATAGTTTGCTAGTAGAAATGTGTATATTAAAAACAAAAAAGGGCAAAAAAAACATTAAAAACAACCTGCAAACTGAGCGGTTGTTTACTGCTCCCTGTAGATACCTCTATTTTTTCTTATTGGACTTCAATTTGTTATAGCGAATTTTTTGTTTAAGCCATTATATATCTGTGCTCTCTTTGGCAAGCTCATTAAGTGACAGAGTTACCATATCCACATATTTAACATGTGCGGATTTTTGAAACTATCAGACCTCTTTAAGCAAATAGCATGCAACCAAAAAAATTGTAGTAGATAGTGTAGTAGGTCAAGCTACTACGCAAAAACGTAGTAAATTTGCTATGATCGTAGTAAAATCCGTATCTTGGTAAGTGCATAAATTTCCAGGCCAACCATCAATAATGCACTGCAGGACGATTGGTAGAAAGTGTGGACAGTTACCAATATCTGGGCAGTGTGTGTCTCCAGCTGACAATGATATAACACAGTACAAAAGCCAACAGTCAAACATAAGTGACAAGCTACCACCTTATTAAATTAAATTAAACAAAAGGCGCATTAACCCTCAAGCTCTCAAGCGTGTCTCTAGACAGCCTTCATCAAAACCGATGCAATTACCACTTTAATTGTTTTTTGTTGCTATATTTTATCATATCCTTCATGGAGTTTCTCAAGCTTTTAAAAAATGCATCAGTTCTCAGTTATGAACCATATTACAGACGTTAGCGATTGTCAAAGGCAACAATTTGTAAAAAAAACAGGAAACGGATTCCGCAACGGCCGCCTGATATGCAAGTCTCTATATACATTGTTGTTGTGATGACTACGTTTGTTCATTAACCTGTTTATATATAACTTCAAATAACGAAATTGACATGAATTTAGGGCATGACTTTGAAAATTATCCTCTAGATTTAATTTTCATAGTCTACTAAAAAACTATCAGAAAATTAATTATTTTGATTGATATTAAGATAAAAATAAAAAAATTAAATTCAAAATAAATAAAATACTTCCTGTCATACTAGCCAGAGAAAAAAACTATCTTAAAATAAAATAAAATTAAAATATTTAATTTCTTAAAACAAATTGGTAAAAAGTTTATTCAACAATAAATACTTTTAAGCGTTAAATTTTTCTGGCTTCATAAAACCGCGCCCAATAAATTGTTTGGGATTTTGAAATCAGATTTATATATTTTACATTAAAATCTATCAATCCCAATTTTTTTTAAATCAATCAGAAATTTGGGAGCTACAGGGTTACCCTAAAGCCGGGTAGTCGCAAAGGACAGAAACAGAATTCCGTGATTCTAGAACCAAAAGCAATGGAATCAGAATTCTGTGCATTTGGGGCAGAAACAGAAACAAGTACTTTTGACTCGTTACTGTTTTCGTTCTTTGCGGCAACCCATAATACTATTTTCCAAGTTGTATTATTGATTTTTTTGTATAATTTCTGTGATATTGACAGGTGTTAAATAAACACTTTTTGTAATATTTATAAAAACAATAACCAACATAATCGTTTTTTAAATTATTATTCTCTACAGTAAATACCAATTATAAAGTGTCAACTGAAAAATTGTCACCTCCAAAATCATGTAAATTTTTAAATGTTTTCGTTTTTTTATTTTTTATTATTATTATTTTGTTCATTAAAGTAAAATACGACAAAAGCGGCGCATGTCTAACAAATAAAACCAGTGGGGTAAAAGGCCTTTGACCGTGATTAATTATAACCATTACAAGCGACAAATGGCAAAATGTAAAACTTTTACACGCTCATATTGTTGTCATTTATTGCACATAGATTGTAGATTTTTATCACCAATTTATATTTAGTTAGGCGCTCCGAATTACGTGCTTCTTAATTACTCAAAAAAAAAAAAGAGAAGAAGAATATTTAGGTGTATAACAGAAATTATTTTAGTAAGAAGAAGTGAGTACTGATTCCTGATTTGCTATGATATCATATTTTATATAGTCAATATTTTCTCATCTCCTAATAATCTCCTATCGAACGTTTGATATGATATCCCAGCATTCTGTAGTCTTCTGCAATATAAATTCAGATATAAACCTTACTTTACGTCAACATTCCATTTAAGTGAATGTTATTCTCATCTACACTCCATCTGTCCCCTTTTCCTCATTTTACTAACTTAGGCATACAACTTAAATGAAGTATCTGTTACAAGTATATGTATTCATGTATGTATATACGAGTTCTTGTCTATGCGAGTATCCTTTGCTTATACTTTACTGTATATTCCACATTGTATTGTTCCTTGTCCTTACCTCGAAGCTCAGATGAGTTTGAACTGTATAGATATTGAATCTTATGGAGAAAACTGAAACTGAACATCGATTGTTATTAATGTTGACTATAATTCAACACATACTGCATTTTCGATTCAATTCTTTCGCTTTTTTTCCACCATTGTTTTATAGACATAGTAGGTATTTCTTTCGCAAAATTTTATTACCAATATTTTTGCCATAAATTCACAAGTTTTCATTGATATTGTAGGCGAAGAAATCCTTTCTTTAAATTTTACCCGCAATTGAGTTTCTTGTGTAGGTTTTAATGTCTATTTGTAGCATACAGTGGCTGAAATTAGGATGAATAATGAATAAAACTAAAATTAAAATATGTCTAGGTAATTATTGGATGAATGAGAATATGCAAAAAATAATTCTAGCTTAAGTTCATATCAATCGATAATTTCTGTTTTTTTCTACTGTTGGAGCCTTATAGGAATTTTTATAATTTGTTATTGGTTTTGGTCTGGTCCTCATTGAAGTTGTCACCGATTTGAAAGTTGGCATTCCCATTAGCGTAAGCAATAACATTTTGCTCATAAATTTTGTATTAAATAATAAACTTTATCTATTTTTTTTAATTTGCTCGTGTCCATGATTTGAATTTGTTCAGTCAACGATCAAGGAGTAGAAACTAAATTAAATTTTTGTCTTTGTTGATATCCTAGAGAACTTCAAGAGTGTGGTCAGCAGTAATACCATCCCCAATATTCCACAACTCTTTGCCCGTTGTCACGGAGTATTTGTTCTCCGCTAAACTAAGGACTTTTTTAACCACAATCTTTTGCTTGGGCTGTATCTGCCTGCAATATCATAAGTTTGTACAGTTAGAATGATAGTCTTGTAGAAAATTGTGCTGGTGGCACCATAAGGTTTGAAGAAATCACACTAGAAAAAAGTTGCCTGAACCTTATTTCATATATCCTTTTATGGCTTTCATAAATTAAATGCTGAAGTCAGTAAGTTTCAACTTCCAATGCGGACAGTTTCTTAATCTTTAAATGATGTTTTTCTTGTCATTTGCATGTAGTTCCTAACACCTTTTACATAGCAGAATCCTTCTAATGATACGGAGACATTTCCTTGATATCCAAGAGAATTTTCTTAGCCACGGGCTAATCTTACCTACACTTCATGGTTGCTTGACTATCAGTTAAATTGTTTGCACCCTTGTAACTTTTTTGGTGACTATTATCTCAGTTTATAAGCTTTTGTTCGTGATATTTCTAATCAGTGAGAAAATTTTAAGTTGTTTTACCTCATATGCATTCCACTGTCTTCAATTTATTGGGAGTGTAGAATCCACTCATAACTTTGATATCTTTACAAATTGTTAATTTTTTTTTTTTATAGTTTTCTACTTCTTGAAATTTCAAACAACATTTATTTTCATTTGTGCTTGTGATTGCAATACCTACATACATAAACGAGTATTTTGTAAGTATATATGCGCATAACTTAAAGTAATACAAATCAACATTAGAATGTAAGAGCATATAAAAAATATAGTAATAAATACCCAGTGGGGATGAGCTGTGCATCGGAATTCATTCGAATGCACATTGGATAAATCATTAAAGCGCATCTTTCTATGCATTTAACAGCAACTTATTCCTTTCTATTTTTATGTGACATGTCAAAGGAAAGGTACACAAGTTCATGTAGAGAATATCAAGGCATGTTAGGTTAGGTTGGAGTGGCTGTCGAGAGACACACTTAGGCCTGAACGGCCCATTGTGATACCACACAGTTAGACCTACAGTTTAACGCCGATTCCGAACGATAGTCTAGTGGGTAGTGTACTAGACTTTCATCCGGGAGGTTCGGGTTCTATTCCCGTCTTCGTCTGGTGGTTAATTTTCATGACTTTCTTATATTCACAATCAATATGAAGTGTTTGAGAATTATAATGTACAAGTACACACCTTGATAGGTAATGGCAAAACCACCAAGCCGATAAAAAATTGCCACACCGTCGATCGGAATCGGCGTTAAACTCTGAGTCCATCTATGTGGTATCACAACGGGCCATTCAGGCCTAACTGTGTCTTTAACCTAACCTACCCTTTATTTTTATTCCAACCGTATTACACAGTCTAATACAAAAAATGTGATTCTGAAAGTGTATTCTGATAGAACTCTGAAAAAAATTACACGGGTCTCGCCGTTTATAAAGTTTACATCTATTTTATGTTTTACGGGGGCTTAAAATTTGCCCGTTTATAACAAATTAAGTATAATCAAGCGAAAAACAACTTGTTAATTTTACATCTGAGTTTGTTTGTGTGCTCAACCATACATTTGCTTCATCTATTATGGGTCTCTTTCCCCTTTTCTGAAGAAGTCACTATTTCGACACATTACGACGGCTGAGGTCTTATAAGTTCTAGAAATATATTTCTCATAAAATTTGCTTTAAATCGCTGAACAACAAAAATGCGTTAACTTGGTTTTAGTAAAAATAAACCAAAAGTTAAAAAATATGCTAAATTTCGTTCTCTAATGAATTTAAGGTTAATTAAATAAAGTATTTGTTGCTTTAACTGTGTGTTAACCCTTTAACTCCTTCCTTATGAGTATTTTTACTTTTTCAACATAAATAACCATTTCCACCCATTTAAAAGTATGGGTTCTATACACTGTACAACAATTTACCCCATAAAATTTTATTATAGACTACTGAGCACTAGAAAACCCTTAATTTAGTTTTAGAAAATATTAAAAAAATAGATTTTAAATATACTGTTAAGCTTTTTTTAATGAAATTTTCACTTCACTTTAATTTTTTGCTGGTATTAACTTTAAATTGCCTTCAACCAAACACCGAAATAAGTCAGTGGGTCAAAAAGGTGATTTCTTTCGAAAAAGAACAAAAAAGACCCATAATTGAGGGAGATAATGGGCTAATATTTTCGAGATAAATGTTCAATGCAAAATTCTACTCAAAATTCCTTAACTTACAAACAATCTCCGATAAAAACTTAGCAAAGTTGTCTTATGGCTTATTAAACTTAATTTGTTAGAAATGGGCAAACTTTAGGCCCGTGCAAAACAAAAATTGTATGCAAATTTTTAAAACACCGAGACTCGTGAAAATTTTTTTTCAGAGTTTCATCAGAATCCACTTTCAGAACCTGTTATTTTTGAAAAAATTGATTCAAAATTCATAAACACAAAATATGAAACTAAATATTATTATTAATAGTCAGTCACTGTGACATAAAAAATCTTTTGTGTCAACCCAACAAACCATAGAAATGAATGCCATCATTTTAGCATTCGAAACGAATTCGAAAATGAACCTGGTAACGAGTCCTCGCTATAGCATTCGAAACGAGTTCGTTTAAGTAAAAGTAGAAAAGAATCAAAAATTTAAAATAAAAATTTATTTGCCAAAAATTTGTTCGGTAAGAATAATCTTTTTCCAATTTACTCATAAGAACCCGAATTCCCAAGACATCCTACTAAATACTTTATCTGGATGCCTATTAGGTAAATAAATAAATCAATATTTGTATATATATTTACAGAATTTTAACCTTATTTTTAATATTTTTAAGAAATCAACAATCAAGAATCAAATTTACGGAACACGAACTATCTTCTGGGTCGAGTTATGGAAGAAAAAGCATAAATAAATGTTTCTTTTATTTCTTGGTAATATTTATTATTGAAAAAAAAGTGGTTAAAAAAAACCTTTTAAATGTTTTAATTAAATAACTTTTGGTATTCGAGATAACTTCGTTAAAAAACAAAAAAAAAGTTTCGTGAACAATTCGCTGCTCGTTTGCGAAGGAGTTTTCGAGTTCGGGATGAAATCATAAACGAAATGAAAAACGAATTCGTTAATGAAGAGGCAATTCCCCCAAAAAACGAACTCGTAAATGAATCATTAATGATATTCGTTTTCAAAACATTTTATCATAACAACGAATTCGTTTCGAATTAGTAACGAATTCGTTTGGTTTGTTGGGAAGCTCCAATTAAAGCAGAAGATGCTCTGCTAATATAATGAAAAACCCATTCTGTGCAAAGCCAGGGCTGGATATTCACTCAATAAGTAAAAAAATAATTTCTTTAAAAAAATTTCCTTTTTGTGTTGCTTTCTTGTGCATATTTGTTTTAGTGTGCAAATGAAACGATACTGATTTAAATTTAATTTACTCGTACATGGAGAACTTAATCTGCTTCCAATCTGCTTTCAAAAGAAGAGCATTAGATGCACAGCATAGTTGAAGCACATTAAATATTGTCATAGGATACCTTCATACATACACACATACATACATATGCAACTAAGCCTTCTCTAAGTGTAGACAATCTTCGGGAATTCTCTGCTTCAATTTATGCGCTATTCTTCTTCTGCTTTTGTTTCTCCCTAAATAAATTGTTTTATGTTGTGTTTTGTTCTTTCTTTTTTGTTGGGCGGTAATTGCAGTTTTGCACATTACATATAGCAATGCAATTTTGAAATATTTCTCCCCGTTACTCCCTTTCATTTGCCTGTACGTACATAGGTAGATATTTGTGCTGTTGTAATTCTGACATTCACATTCGAATTATTGCTGCAATTGATGCGCGGGCTCAGCAACTTCACTCTTCTCCATCATTCAAGTGCCTTCGAATTGGAAGTTGGCATGGAAATTGAACTTAAGACTGCAATTTAATTTAATAAATTTTATGATCATGACTTGGGCGCAAACGCTGCAGCGTTTGCAATGACGTCGTCGGACGTCGCAATGCGGCGATGCCACAATGACACTTAAACTGTAATGCCAACAGTACAAGTACCATACAACAACAGTTACCTGCAATGCATGCGGATTGCTAGTGTGAGCGAACGGCATGTGAGAAATGCTGCAAATGCATTGAATTCAAGCAAATTATAGGCATAATTTTGCTCATGAAGTAACTTAATTTTATATTGTAAATTTGAAATTACAATTAAAAGTGAAGGGGAATGAGAAATATACTATTCATATTTTGCTTTTGCAAAACTAACAGTTTAATTTAAATTTTAAATTATTTTCTCGTCTACACTCGTGTGAAAATTTATGCATGTATGAAGAGTGGAAGCAGACATCTGTCTTATCTTAAGTGGGGGGTAACGAGCCCATTTCAACAACAAATGACCTACTCTCGCTGCAGCACTATAATAATGTTATTGCTTTTTGTTTCACCGAGGATCGTCGCAGAAGGAATTCAGGAGTTGGCGAATTATTTTAGATAAGCATTCTAAAGTAACATCCTTTGAGACATACTATAATATTCCCAGAAATGGGAATAATTTTGAGCCAAATAAAATTGCTTTGCCTTATTGCTTTGTATGCCCATTATTATGCCCGAACACGTGCCAAAATCAAATTCCTCAACACTTTCACAGAATTCATATACCATTCACGCATACATACTCACCCATACACACACGCACATCACATATTAATGTGTATTTCACGTTAATGAGAGTGTGAAATGCGCATACATAAATAGCCACAGGACATTTTACACCCAACTGCACGCATAAATATGTACATATTTATGTATGTATATATTGCAGTACATATAATAGTATGCATGTGTTTGTATGTATGTACATATTGGTAAGTTAAGGTAAGCGTTAATCGTATTGTTCGTCGTAAAATTCCACTCTCTGCTCACTGTATTCATCAATGATTATTGCGTTAATTACAAACATGTTATGCCAGCCATGAGCTGCTGCAAGGTCCTGTAAGAGAACAAAATAATTCCGATGAGTGCGTCCAGCAGTAGCATCAGTGGAGCAGCATAAACTTCAAAAGGAATTTCAGTTATTTCCGTTGTAATGCATTGTAATGCCTGTGTGGGTGTGTGTGAATGTGCGTATAAGCGTTTATGTGAATGTGTGTGTGTTTGTGTGTGCGTAAGCTCCTTTTGCCTCTCATTTAGTCCTTATTTTTCTTTACACATTTCTTTTTTTTTTTACTTTACAAATCAACACATCATTCGCTTGTCAGCAACTGACCTAATAATAATTTTCAAATCGTTCCCTTTTTTCTCTCCTTGCTGCTCCCTTCTTCGCATGTGTGTAAGTGTGTTCTACTAAACAAATCCACTGCGTTCAACAAACGATTTGGAAAATTCTTTTATCCTTTTTAGCTTTCGAAAATTACCCAAGTGAGCTGCATGACTCACATTAGTCAGAGTTCTCAGTGTTAAATTCGTTCGATGGCAATGGAAGCTTAAACCAAATTAATTTTGAATTTTCTTTCCTAACCATTTTGCATCACTGAGGCATGTGGAAGGTATATACGTAGTAGGCAGCAGTTAGTAGCAAGTGCCTTGACAGTGTTAAGTTGGGTCACTTTTGTTTACGTGTGAAAATTTAATCAGGCTTAAAGTGCGTTGAAGTTTTAAGTTTTTTGTTTTTTTTTTGTTTTGGAGAACATTTCATATTACATTGATAGTGATGCTTACTTAAGTAAGAATTTTATTGGCAGGAATCTTCATTACTTAAAATAGAAGAATAGTTCTAATGGTAAATTCGAGATAATTTCTAAATTGAACAAATAATAAAAAATATTTTAAAATATCTTTAAGAAAATAATACAATATTTTCTTGAAAAAGTGAACTTTTCATTTGAAAAAAATTAAGGCTCAAGTCTACCTTCAAAAAAAAAAAGGAGTTGCTCACGAAACGTCTCTTATCTATATATATTGTTTTAGTCGTTTTCTAAGAATTTCTTTTGTATATGACAGATTCATATGAAAGCCTTAAAATGTAGATTCAAAAGTCTGATAATATTCGACGAGGAGGAATTTTCTATGCCACTGTAAAGGTTCAATGAGAATCAGATTTCGTTACTTATGAGATTCCATCCTTAAATGCAATTAATTTTCTCACAAGACATTGACTAATAGGGGAACGACAAAAAAACTTCTTTCCTCGGTACTCACAGTGACCTGAGAACATCATGCCCACCTACGTTATCTCTCTAATCTAATCT
Source organism: Toxonevra muliebris (assembly GCA_963691655.1). Taxonomy (NCBI): domain Eukaryota; kingdom Metazoa; phylum Arthropoda; class Insecta; order Diptera; family Pallopteridae; genus Toxonevra; species Toxonevra muliebris. Next base: position 40,733,300 of record OY829329.1, read on the forward strand.
ACTGCATTTTTGTGATGGATATTGAAAGATTTAAGATAAACACTCATTTCTTAGGGCCTATATATGTATATAGCATATATTAATCCCAAATATATATATGGTTTGGACCTACGGACCTAGATTTCAGAAGACCGTAGCAAGTTATATTTGTAGAGGAGGTTGTACATACACTTATATTCTTTCTGACAGTGAAGCAGCTCTCTCAAAATGTCAAATAAACAAAAAATCCGCACGCACCCAAGGTACATGTACAAAGTACAAAATTTGCAATTTCTTAAAGATTGAATATCTCGAAAACTGTGACATACACGAAATAATTAACCAATAGTTTTTTTTTTAGGAAATCACTCAAGCTTTTTTTTTGTAGTGATTACTTTTTAGATATCTCCAACGGTTAACCAGTTATTAGTAAAAAAAATGACTTTTTCACCAAAGGCGTGTTTTTTTTGGGGAGAGAGCGGCGAAGGGTCGCACTGCAACCCCAGAACTGTTTTTTGTGGTTTTTCAATCTACCATACCCCGACTAACAATTACTGAATCTTTAATAAGATTTTTTATGAACTTTTGGTGCATTTTTTACTCTACCGACTGGACTTAAATGCCATGACTGACGAGGGTTGTTCTATCAATAAGTTGACTGACTAACTTTTTCATGTTTTATTATTAATAAACTACTTAAAAAAAAAATTTTAAGATTTTTGAAAACCGTTGCAAAAAAATTTTTTTCCATACAAACATGTAGTCTGACTGACGGTCCCCGTTCTAACGAAAATCTGGCTGACTCCAGGAATTATGTTTTTTATTGAATACATAACCTGTATATAAAGTTTCAGCTTTTAGAAAACCGTTGCACTTACCTCGTACTTTCGACATTTTTGAAAGCTCACCTGTTCCACCTGTTCTAACCAAAACCTGACTGACCAGAGTATGTTCATGTATTACACTAGTATAACAACATATTACAAAACTAGTTTTTAGAAAGTCAGAGACTTTTTTGTCACGGGCTCCCCGTCTATTAGATGCTGTCATTTCTTGCATTTAAAAAATATATCGAACCTAACAAAAATGAATTATGTTATGTACCATTCAAATTTGTTGGAATGATAATAACTGAAACTTTCTGTATTGAAGTTAAATGCATATTTGCTAAGACAAATTCATTTTGATTATTGTTTCAATCAATTACTAGATAATACTTTTCATTCACTAAATCTTTTTGGTTCTTTCATTTTGAATTATTCGATCCAGAGATATCGTGCTCACCGCAAGACGCCTTTTTTAAGAGGACTTCCCGGAGATCATCTACAGGAGCTTTAAAAATCGTTATTTAAAAAAAAAGACAAATTTCACTGTCGCACAGTGAATATACTTTCCTCGAGACTTAGCTCAAATTGTAGGTATAGTCAAGCAGATAAATACTGCATACTCAGAATTTTGAATTGACCCTCAAAATCGGGACTTAGGGCCGAAAACCCCATTTTTTATAGGTTAAAGCATATACTTGCCCGTAACTTTATTTTTATTTATCCGACGAGTAAGCTTTTATATTTCATTCAAAAGAGGACACTTAGTTGCTTACAATGATATATAAATTGGTAATATATCTTACGAAATAAAAGATCTAGAAGGCAAAATATAACGAAAATTTAACTTTTCTTTATATTTTTTTATTTCGAATGACGTTTTAAACCACTATTTTGCTTACCAGTGTATACATGAAGGTATAAATAAATAAAATGAATTTAATTCTGTTTTCAAAATCCATTGAGGTTTGATTGAGATATTCGACTTCAAGCACCATATACTAGAAAAAAATGCGTACATTTTTAAGCTGCTGTGTTGTATACTTAAATACGTATTGAAATTTTTTGTGTAGTCAAAGAAAACATTTAAAGAAGTCAGCCACACCTCAATGGATTTTAAAATTTTATAACTCGTTGGAAACAGAATTGAATCCAGCTTATTTTCATATACTTTGATATTTACACTGGTAAACAAAATAGTCGTTTAAAACGCCATTCAAAATGAAAAAATGTAAAAATTTTTTCCATTTTCCTTTTGTACTTTAACTCCGGTATTCCTTAAGATATATTATCATTGTAAGCAACTGAATATCTTCTTTTCAATAGAATATAAAAACATACTCCTGTGATAAATAAAAATAAAGTTACCGGCAAGTATATGCTTTCACCTATCAAAAATGGGTTTTTTGGCCCTAAGTTCAGATTTTGAGGGTCAATTGGAAGTTTTGAGTATGCAGTTTCTTTCTGCTTGACTAGACTTACGACAGGTGTTAACCTCGAAAAAAGTATATTCAAATTTTTGTTTTTTGTCACACTGTGTTTTTAATAATGTTAAAAAAAATAAACAATGTGTATGTAAAATTGCATATTAATGCAATAAAATGTTTTTTACAAAAAATTCTTGAAAAATCGCTTTTTTGGCCTCCTAAGTGCGTATTAAAATATTAAGCTAAAAAAAAATATTAAAACAACTAAATAAAATATAAAAACTTACTCGTCGGATAAATAAAAATAAAGTTACGGGCAAGTATATGCTTTAACCTATCAAAAATGGGTTTGTCGACCCTAAGTCCACATTTTGAGGGTCAATTCAAAATTCTGAGTATGCAGTTTTTATCTGCTTGACTATACCTACAATTTGAGGTATGTCTCGAGGAAAGTATATTTTCACTGTCACACAGTGTAATCTAAAAGCAATATTTATTAAAAATCAACTATTTGTTTACATTTACCAACATGACCTTATTTCTATTGAAACGTTGCCGAATTCCATCGATATCAGTTCAATACAAGGCCGTATTTAGGGGGAGGTTTTGGGGGTCCTGACCCCCTCCGAAATGTGGAAACTTTATTCTAATTTTTGAGATTAATTGCCAATGGATGGAAAAAAAGTAGAAATAAAATCTATTTAACGATATTTTTTACTTCCATCAGTTTTTTTTTTTTCTAAAAAGTCAAATATAAAAAATAAATTTGAAATCTTAGTTACACTATGCGGTCAAATCCGATTTGTTTTCTTCGACATGAGGTTTGACTACGGATTCAAAAAGAGAAGGTGATACTGAGCACTCCTGCATTCATGGTTTTTCTAGGTCAGTAACTCTTTTTGATTCAAAGTTTCGTCCTGCATCAGTTTAAAAATCAATAAAAAATAGAAAAAATTATCGGATCCTTGTAAAATTAGACTTGCTTGAACCCCATTTTTTTTCCTAAAACGTGACGTGATGGGAAATTTTTGACCTCAGATTAGTGTTCAACGTGAAAAATTCTTTCGCAAAAACTACATCTTATTAGAAAAACCCATGCAGTTTTAGGAGGCAATCTTAAAGTATAATTAATTGCTCAGAGCACCACGACTAGAATGATCTCTTTCAATTCTGTGACTTCACGAATTTAGGGAATATAAGCCAACCTCATCCGGGTTCCTTATCATTGATAATGGCTCAAATTCCCAATGATGATCATTTGAAAAAAAAATGAGCCTTTACTATTTTTGAAGCTGGGTACATCATCAGTAGTGAAAAGTCAATGAGTTAATGAAATTATGTCCCTTACGATAAAAAATGCATTAGAATGCACATTAAATAATATTTATTTGAAAAAATTTAATTTGATTATTCTGTGAATTTTTTGTCACTTTTGGCCATTTTTTTGAGGTTAAGATTAAAAAAAATCGGAAAATTTTTCCTAAAATTTTAATTTTGTAGGGTCCATCAAATTTATCATCAATTTAATTTATTGTATTTAAAAATCAGTTTGATAAAAATTATTTATGAATATTTTCTTCGAATGAAAACCCTCGCCGAAAAAAATTTCTGGCTACGGCCCTGGTTCAATATGTTAATGTTTTTTAGCCTAGAATTTTAAACCAAATATTTTACTTAATTTTGGAAAGCGACTAGCATCAATGTACTCGAATTAGGTTTACCAGCCTGGTGCCCCAGTTTCTCAGAGAAAAAAGTTTTCGATTAATGCACAAATAAATTTATCGAGAGTTTTTTTGGAAGGTACCTAAACAGAAGATTCTATTCTAATTTGTTCCCATTCAAATTGATATTCTTGATTTTAAATTTATGATTCTTTGGCTCTTTCCGAATAAAATCTGAATTAATAATTTGTTTTCTTAATTTTCTGTATGAATTCCCTGCCTTCACAAGGCATTACAAAATCGAGAACTAAGATCGGTTTAATGAGAAAATTTCACTAAATTTCTCTTATATCAAAGAAAACCTAAACTAAATGCGATGCAAATGAATATGTGTGTGTACCTGAATATTTTAACCTAAAAATAAATTAATATTGCATTAAACTTCATACTAAATACGTTTGTGTTCATTACTGTATCGAATATTGTATACATTATTGTAAAACAGAAGCCAGAAAAAGCGCCTTGTAGTTTTGTGCCACGCTTCATCTATTAACATCAACTTATTAAGAAGCTAAATTATCAAGCTGAGTTTCCATTTGTCTTTATTTTTTGGTATGCAATCAAAATACAATTTCCACATTTCTATCTAAATAGTAGCTTTCTAAAAACATATATACACAAACAATAAATTTAAATTAATACAAGTGACTTTTTCCTATTCAACAATAATAATAATAAAAATAATAATAATTTTTCATAGGCCAAACTAAATAATACAAAAACAAAATAAGTAAATTAGATATATGAGTATTTACTATAATTTATGATCTTCTTTTAAAAATTCGATCATTACAAGATGACTTCAAGAAAAAAAAAAAAAAAATTAACAAAGCAAAAACAAATCATCAATAAGAAAGAAAAAAAGTTCATAGAAAATACAGAAAAAGTCCGCATGAGTAGCAAAACTAATTTGTATCGATGAATTCGTAATCGCGCTGGTGGAAAACAAGAAATCGAAAAATTCACACCGTGAAATTGAACAAATGCCAAAGCGAAGAGGAGGCGCCCTCGAACCTAATAATTAATGATCTTGATGGATCAATCGATGAAAAAAAGAAATAAAAATATTTTATAAAATATAAAACATAAAATAGGAAAAATCATAAATATGTACAGGTAGAAATATTAATTATGAAATCACAGCATCAAAGAGAAGAAGAACATCAAGCAGTCGATGGCAACAGAAGAAATAGAAGTGGAGAAGTAGAAACTGAATATTGAAGATGAAGAAAATTTTTCAAAACTTTATTATTATGAAAATATTTGAAATTCGAACCGTTAACATTCCAAAACCCAAAATTCCAACTTTGATAACTTTGCTACTATGTATGTATAATATTACAACAACTACTTACTACTATTTATGTAGCATATGTCAACAGTGTCATCAAAGCACTATTACACACGCACACACATGCATTTAAACATTTTGCGGTTTTTTTTTACATGCGAATGCCAATGTCACAACCTTATTCGCACACACACACACACACCCGCGTATTATCCAATGCCAGGACATATCCAGGACAAGAACACAAGTGTTTCGTTATAAACTTATTTCTATTTGATATATGTATGTATTTGTGAAATTATTCAAAGAATTCCAACAATTGCCAAAGCTCAAAAAAAGGGGTAGGATTCTATGTGAGTTTTTCCTTTCAGTTGCTCCTTTCTTTTTTGTCTGGGGTTAACAAACCAATTTCTTCGTTTTCGAGCATGCGAAATAGAAATTGTTGTAATTTTGAAAAATATTTCCTTCCTTCAATTTATATGCAAATTAGTATCGAGTTTTTGTCTAGGAGCAGGTTGTTTCTAAACGATTCCGCCTCAAAGCAGCGAAGTTGCAAGAAATTGTACAGAATTTGCTTTTGCAATTTCGCAATGGTAGATTATAAAAAATTACAAATAGCTAAATAATTTACATTGATTGATATTTAATGATAGCAAATAAAGAAGCAGTTGAAGAGATAAGGGGCATGAAATTACATAAGTATTTATATAAATCAATACATAACTAGTTGGAAATGGAAATAAATTGGTAAAATTTGTAAGAAATATTCTTTTAAATCTTCCTCAAGCAATAAATTACACTTTTTGAAATCTTAATAAATTTTAAAAGTTTTGATTTTTTTCACAATAGCAGTAGCCAATTTCTTTTCTCCAAAATAATTATGGTTTATACACTGGTCTCTATCTTAAATTACCCGCTATATCGCTAGATTCTTATTCAAAATTAAATGTACTAATAATATATTAAAAATACTAGAACTATTAAACTTTAATAATATCAAATTAATTTTAATAATTAAAAATTATTCTACAATAAATAAAAATAATTGAATAAAAATGTATTCATTGTTTGTTCAAATATTTCAAAAAGCTTAGCAAAAAGAAAAAAAAAAATAGTAAAAAGAACTAAGAAATATTCAATTGTAGATATCCACATATATGCGCTCCACATGCAGCAAAATAACCCAGCAAAAATTTTATAAATCATGGTGTATAGCAGTGGCGGATTAAGGATTTTCAGTGAGCTGGTTTTGCTAAGAAAAAGGAAAGCATTGAATACAAGCGTTCCAAAGAATAATATAAAAGTTAACCAACCTATTAAATCGAAATTCTTTCATGATGAATCTCAAATATTTTTTTAAACTGGAAAACTTATTTCTGCAGCAGCAACAAAAAAGGGAATTGAGAAAAGCACAGCAGATCTCATAAAATTTCTGTGTGACGGTCATTGGCGTAACTAGGTAGGGGCGTGGGGGGCACGGCCCACCACAGCTGGCTCTAGGCCTCCCCAGAAATAATATGTCAAGAAAAGTAAAGTCCAAAGAAAATGATTAATTTAAAGATTATATAAAAACTTAAATTCATTAAAAAAAAATTGAATATCTATGAAAAAAATGAACATGTTTTGTTTACTTTGCGAGGTTTTGCTTTTGCAGCAAAAGCTATGATTAATACTTAAAGCAGTAAAAGATTATTAGTTTCTACAACAAAATGCGGCGGTTAAGCAAGCAATTTTTGGATTGTCCAATCAAAATTTTTGATGTGTAAACATCTTTTCACGTATCCGGGGAAAAAATTTGACTTTTGAGTGATTTTGAAATCGCATTATGCTTGAGCTCTCCTGTTATAAAGACTTTGGTTAAGACCAACCATGTTACAGGAAAGGTTTTCAAATTTGTTAAAGAAAAAATTACAGCCGAAAAAGTGTTAAATATATTTTCTGGGGGGCCTGAGCCTCCCCCAGAGATTTATCCTAGTTACGCCAATGGTGACGGTTCAGAATAGGCTAAATCAAACTAGAAACAAAAGTGGATAACAGACCAAAAAACTCCGCCATATTGATCCAATCAATTGGGTTTCAATTGGGCAATGTTTTCAAAAATTTTTTCTTATGCCATTTTTTTCCACTTACTCCACAAGCGACTTTGATGCTTGAGGCCGTTGTGCTTTTGAAGTACTCAATTTCAACCACTTATTAGCTAGCAGAAGGCAAGATCCTCTGCAGGTATAAATGGATTATGTACTGGTCATCGAAATTTCTAGTAAACATGATTAACCTGCCGAAACACTCTTTTCTAAAGCATCTCCAAACAAATATGAACCTTTCCTAGATGCTTAACCACGCTGTACCATCTTATTGCCCTTGGTGGACCAGGCACATATTATAGAACTGGTCACCCAAAAATAAGATTCTTTAGTAAGGATCACATCGTTCCTAAACCCATTACTATTTAGTTAGTCGTCATTGTGGTGCTTTAAAAATGCTGGTTCCATTTCTTTACGAATGCTTTCAGCTTCATAAGGTATTTGGAGCATCTGCCTAGGACATTTTGGTTTTTTAAGATAAGATCGTAAGAATGCACCCTTGAGCAAATATCCACAATTGAATCGCTATGCCGTTGGATACTGGGTAGCAATAATTCCACTATGAATTAAAATTCCACCTCCATTCCAATTCCAAGGAAATATAATTGGTAAAATTTTTTTTTATTTAATTCCTTAGCAAAGGAAGGGGAAAAGTTTCAAAAAATTAAATTCCATTAGAAGGAATTGAAATCGGGAATTAAAATTTTTAAATTCCTGAGTAATGGAATTGAAAAATTTTTCAATTACTAACAAAAATTGAAAAACCAACTGGATAGAAAGTAATTTTTTATTCAATTACTTTCATGGAATCGAATTCCAATAGTTTTTTTTTCGAAAAATAATGCAAATTTTCAATTCCTTTACTAAAGATTTGAAAAGAAAAGTAACAAGTACAAATTTCCTTGAATTTGGATTGTAATGCAATTAATTTACTTAAATGTGATTACAATAAGAGTTTAAGCATAAATTTGAGCCAAAGGTTTAATGCTTTGCATTGAGATATCTGAAGCACGAATTTCGAAGTTTCGGTTCAAATCAAGTGGGCTTGCAGTAAACCAAGAAGTGTATCAGAAGAAATGTTGAGTAAAATTATGGTTCCTTTCTTCAAAAAGAACCAATCCGATGGCTCCACAAAAACTTCTTCACGTTACGCCACAAAAAAATGTTTTTTGTACGAAATAATGAAATCCGACAAATTTTCCTCAATCCCATCCAAGCGATGGGATTCGAAAATTTAAGATTGGCGTATAAGAATATTTGCAGAACCAAAAACTGCTTAACTTTCGAAAAAAAGAATAAGAGCATGTATACCTAAAATATGTAGATAAAAACGCCGCCTAACGGTCTTTTAGAGGTATCCCAACAAAGCAGTGCCGTACGGCTGACCTTTTTCACTCATTATTTTTTTAGAAATATTATATTGTAAAAATTTGTTCATTACAAACTTTTTCTATAAAATACGTTTTTTATATAATTTCTTATATAATAGTATGATTTAAAAAAAAAGGCTAGTTTTTTGTCATCACCGTTTTTGTTTAAATTATTATCGGTTTAACTAGACTAAAAAACAGCAATGCAGCTACAGAGGAGTATAACTTGCATTTGAACCATAACGAGATTCTCAACTAAAAAACTTGCAAAATCACTTTGAATACGTATTAGATTATATGATGGCTCCAAAAAGTTGCAAGGATGTACATCTTCCGAATGTCAAACGATATTTGTATTTATTTCATAGGACTTACAAGATATGGATTAAGGGATTACACGGTGCGACAGTAAAAAATACCTGGGAAGTCCTACTATTTTTCTTGTAGGTCTTATCGAGTAAAACAAGAGTCTGTACTTGCTTGACATTTTCCAAACACCCCTAAAATCTTGATATACCGTTAAAAACCCGGTTTTGGGTACTTTTAGGCACTTATAAGCCTGTAACTTGGTTGATTATCAACAGATTTTCAGTTTCTTACCAGTTTTAGAAAAAAAAACTTAGATCTTCGAACGATATATATTTTATTTAGGAAAACTTGTCTAGCAAACACAATTTTTTTTTTCACTTTTTTCGCCTTTTCTCAACTTTGGCGATGTTTGTACACACTATTTTATAAAAAAGCTATACTACTTATGGATTTATTCTAAAGAAACGTTTATTAATGAGTAAAACGCAATTTTGTTTTTAAAAATCGGTAAGTAATTTGTTTTATGAAAACAAAATTTTTGCAAAAATACAATTTTTGGCCATTCAACTCAAAAATGTCAGTTTCTCGTTGAGAGACCAACAATATTCTGAAATCATTTTTATTTTATTATTTTTTTCTTCGAAGCACTTTTCAATTGTAGCTATTTCTTGGTGAAAATGTTTGCCTTGTTCATCGCTGAACTGGCCCAGGTTATCTGAGAAGAAGTCCAAATGTGAATGCAGGAAATGAATCATATGTTTTGGCTTGCAAAAATTGGGGATCTTTATTATTTTTTTATGCATGGCATAAATTAATTTTATTGAAATTGACTACAAAGTATCTAGCATTACCTGGACAATGTGACTGTAAAAATGTTTTCATTAAAAAGTTTGGAAAAGGTTGGGAACTATGGTTTATGTTCCAAAACTAGTTTTTTTCTCTTTCGGATATATCGGAAAATGTTTAACTGAAATTGAGAATTCAAAAAACTTAGAGTAGTATGATATCTCGTGATTGAATGAAGGGTTTAACATTTTTTTTTTTGTAAAAGGCTACAATTTTCTCAAAAAACTCGATTTTTGAGATTCTAAATTTTAGTTTTCCACCAACAAATAGTTTTCCACATATATAAATTTTCTTTTAAATTAAAATTCCTTCTATCAATCAATAGCTATTATTATTATTAGTAACAACACCTCAAAGATTCAGATCGATCGGGATAAACGCTCTTAAAGTTTTTGCCCTCCAAAGGCACAGAATAACTTCCATTCCAGTACGCCAATCTTTATGAAATTTTGAGAAAGCATTCTCGAGAGTATCGACTTTAGAAATATACAATAAAAATTCTTTCCGATATTTTGAGACACCGTAACATATATAACCCCTTAAATCAGTGATTAACCCTCTAAGAAAAAAGTTTACTTCCCGTGGTAGGAAAATTAAATTGACGACACAAAAAAAAAGAGCACAAAAAAATTGAGGTTGTCTCATAATAGTCACACCACAAAACTGTGGTGCCAATATTCTTGTCTTCGGTTATTGTTCGGTCAATTGATCGGAAAGAAAATTATTTCTCATACAAATCAATTCATCTTCAAACCAGATTTTATAGAGCTTATTACCATACATATATTGAATGTGGAACTGTTCTATGTAGAACTTGGATTTATAAATTTTTCACTGGGAATTCATTCTAACACATACTCACATTTACTCACTATTAACCGATATGATTAATCCAAATAAAGTGAAATCAAATAAAAACTCCTCTATTTTTCTACCGTTATCGTTACTAAGATTCCATATTGCTACTACTGCTGTTGCTGCCGAAGTTGTGGCGGCAACATGTTCACTTGTTTCGTCTGTCGCAATGTCATTCGATTGACTTGTGTTGGCGATAAAAACAAACTTTTAATTTATGACAATACAAAAGTGTGCAATGTTCAATGTGCACACATATATATGAATTCATTCAAATACATGTTCGCATATTATCAGCGACATAACCAAATCGACAAAAACGAAAGAAAAACATACATACATTAAAGTTAACCGAAACCCCACAATCAAACTTGAATAAAAAAGCCACACATAAAAGCCAAAAGGCACAAGATTCGAGTATATATAGAAAAACGTATGTTTGTGTATTTGTTTTGTTTGCTAAGAACAGCTGCCAGTATTCACACGTCATTTAATTTCGATTAGTAAACTCGAAAAATATGAACAAGTGGACAAAAAACAGCAAAAAGACGGTGAGATAGATAGGCAGACTGGTAGGGAGACGGATGGGCAAAACAATTGGACAGACATATATGTATGCATATTTATTTATTATTGTTTGGTGTATTGACAAACGTAGTGCAAATTTTAAATGTTTTTCCAATAAAATTGCAATCGTTCAAAAAATTACAGACACCAACAAAAAAGAGAAGAAATTGTTGGCAATTCCTCCGCATAAATTCATCAATTGCAGCGGTAAGTTAGCAATTATTACTGCTATTTCTGTTACCGCTGCTTGCTGTAGCTATTGAGTTCGAATTGCTATCGTCATCGCAGATACATATAAACAAAAATACAAAATGCATAATTGGCAGTTGCACACGACCAACTTTCAAACAATAAGAAAGGAAAGATACGCGCCACGCCACACGCCACGACAACTCAGGCCACAACGACACACTAAGTCAAACCAAACCAAGTCAACTTGAGTCGAGGTGAACTGTGAGCTGAGTGTAGTGTATCTGTATCTTACATACTCATACGTAATTATCGGTTTCGCAAAATCGCAAAAAGTCAGCAATATCACTTGCCACTGAGCGGGGCAAGTGTAAGCGTACATAGGTGCTCAAATAAGCAAGTGTTGTTGCCAAATTCAATAGCGCATATTTTTAAAAACATTTTTAACATTCATTGTTTTGACATTTGTTTTATTTATGATTTACACCTTTTTTTTTTTGCTCACAAAGTGGGATTGTAATTTTTGTTTTTTCCCCATAAAATTTCGACAATTTGTATAATTTGACATTGTGCAATTTTAATGAAACTGTTATTTATGACCTATGTAGTTAAATTAATTTCTCAGTAGCCAAAACTGTTAAAAATAGTAGTAGTATTTCATTATATTGAAGGTAATTATTCATTGAATTCATATATGGGGGCATCGTTCACTTTGAATAGCATTAAATTTGGTACAATAGTGAGTTTTGTTTGCAAACGTATTTCTTTATTTGATTTTCGCTAACACAAATGGGTTCACACTGAGAGTAATACCAAGCATATACAGGGTGGTCCGGTTTAAGTCTGCATAACTTAAAGATGCAATTCTGTGGATAGTTCCAAGAAAAAAGTTTGTCCTAGATAAAGGATACATTTTTGACCTCTACACAGATACAGGGTGTTTAAGAATTTTTTTTAAAAATATCAAAATTTATTAAAAATACACAATTGCAGACCATTTACTACAGATCGTGGATACTCATATTGTTTTTGAGAGTTATTGCACATATATTTTAACCGATTTTCAACCAGTGTTAAAAAAATCGACCAGTGACTTTCAAATTTTCTGTAGGTTAGCGGGAAATGGATATAACTTAACAAACCAGCAAATATGTTATTTTACACCTTTCTAAACTTAAATTATTTTTGGTTTAGGTCAGTTTGTATTTTTACCTGTTTTTTTCTATAGTCGCGCAAAGCGATTTTCACGAAAAAAAAAATTCAAACGCGCTGAAAAAATAATATAAAACCTCGTAAAATCTTTTTCTTCCAATAAATGGTATTGACCGTTGCTAACAAATGCTCTAGACGCAGCAGGAGCTCGGTCAAAGAAACGTGTTGTTCCAAAGAAAAGCAGTGCGATATGGCAACTTGAATTCAACACAAAAAATCGCAAATACATTCAAACTGAGTGCTAAAATTGTTTTAAATGAGATTCGCAGCGACAAAACCGACCATGATATCGTGAAAGCTAATACGCCTCGTCGTTGCCGCGTTTGTCACAAACATTCTTCATTCAAATGCTCGAAATACGATGTTGTTGTTTACACCAAATGCTTCAATACATTCCACAATTTATAAATTATTTCAAAATCTAGTTTATTTGAAAACTCGTAGAACAAACGTCGGAATCACATATACTACCTCTAAGTAGGTTTTTAATTGAAATCGGACGTACTGAGCGCTTAAGGGTTAAGGTCTAGAATAATCTTTTTTTGACCGCAGCAACTTTGTTGACAAGTTTTTGTTCGAGTTTAAGCTTTTTTAAGTATAAAAGAAATAAACAAATTTAGACACATTATTGCACAATTTAATTTTCTGAAATTTTGGTTTTTTTTTATTTTAAGTAACAAACACTTCTGTGAAACAATGAATGGGATTCCGGATGAGGGAATCAATGTCGGGCCTCAAGACTTAAATTAACACAAATTATTTAAGATTGTAGTAACATTTATTAAAAGATATCATTATATTCACAGTAAGAGTTTAGTAAGAACAAACTCTAAACTAAACAAATTATACACTTCCAGTTACGATGAGATGAGTTTCAAAAACTAAAGTCTATGGACTCTGAGGGCTGGCGGGTTCTGTTTGAGCCTTCCCTGACCACTCAACCATTCTCGTTTCCCATTAGCTTCTCCTTCCAGGACACCTACTTACCGATGTCTTTGCCATCTCCTGGTCCTTGCAAATCGTCTTTGGCAATGCTTCCGGTTGCGTCTTGAGGAAAGGAAGGTCTGTGTTGTTCTTTCTTTCTTTACATCCTGCCACTTTTGGGTTTTTAAGTCCAAACCGCAGCCACCTTTAGACCTCGTGGTTATCTGTACGAGCAGGGAGGCTACGCAAGATTTTGTGTGTGCTTGTGTTTAGAGTCAGGCTAGTGCTAGTTGGGGGCAGGCTCAATCGAACCAGCTCTGTCAACTGGCTTACAATGGACGTTAAAAATAACCTGAGGTCTGCTAAGGGTTCTTCAGATCTTAGGCTTACTGGAACGTGTAAAGTGATTAATTCCCGTCATGCACGGATCAACTCCTATTTCGAAATTGGGCCTCAGTAGTCTAGTCCGGTACGTCAAGTGTTTCCATCATCTTTTCTCTATATTTTAAATGGACTATGTATTGAACTATTTACTATGTGTTACTAAACATTTTTGCTTTTTCTAAAATTATTTCAGATACACTTCTTGTTTTGATTTTCATGGTTTTCTCCTTCCCCTTGCTTCGTACCGTTTTAAAATTTTTAGTTTGGTATTAACAACTTTCTGAAACTGAATTTTGTAGTCATACTTCATTTACTTCCAGCTCCAATTCTTTCTCCTTTTTGGAATAGGTTTTGTTTTTTGCTGCCAATCACAAGTAACGTACTCGCACTTCGCACACACAAACACACATACATATGTCCCAAGTTTACACACGCACATACACACGTACAATGTACTTAAGCCTCATTTAAGTCGCAGAAATTTTGATTGATGATTTTTTCAATTTGTTTTTATATTTCACGCTTAGCTTCTGCCTTCTTACATACACATACCCACATGCAGAGAGAAATACAGGCAGGCAGGCAGGCAGACAACGATTCCCAGTTTTTGGTGTAAGATGATAATTTTGTTCTGCTGCAAGATCAAAGTATCCCGAACAATGTTGCGCCGGCGCATAAAATCATCAGCGTCATCATCAATACCACAGAGATACAAATACACAAATAGTTATGTAGATAGATGAAGTGAGTGGAATGAGTGAGTAAGTGTCAGTGTCCGTCAGTCATTTCAGAAGTCATTTTACCATTTTACCATAGTTATTGCCACAACCAATACACGCACATACACATTATATTCGTATGGTGTTAATTTGTTTTCAAATTGATGTGATCGGTTGCATTTTATATGAAAAGACTGGGAAGAAGAAGCTCCTCTTGGGCACTTCTCTGAAGCTTCTTCTCTTCATCGCTTCTTCTTATTAACAATTCGTTCGATCTGCACTGATTTCATTGTTGTTGCTATTGTTTTCATTTCTAAATGAGCCGTGTTGCTTTTTTAAACAATAATTTCTTTTTGTTTGAAAAATTGAAATTTTAATTTGTTCTTTTTTTTTTCTTTTTGCTTTTTTGTCTTGAGTTTTTGCACGCGTGCATATTACGACATACGTAATCGTTGGTATATTTTGTGTATATCTTTAAAATGTCAAGTCATCGATAAGATTCGTCACAAATGGACTAGAAAAAAGTGGGTAAATTCAAAACGCATTTTAAAATTAATTACTTTACTAGCAGTAGCGAAAATTTTCGTACGAGTGTGACGAATAGGTCGCTGAACTTGTTTCACTACTACTACAATTTCACAGATATTTACTTTATCTCGTCGTTTTTTTGTTCTTAATATTTTCATTACTCAAACTGTGAGAAAATTAGCTTCCGTACGCAAACAAACATTTTTCGACTACTTAATAAATTATGCATTTTTTTTGAAGTCATAAATTTTTTATTCAATATTTAACCACAAGATTTTTTTTTTTTTTTTTTTTTGTTGATATTATTTGAATTTGGTATGGAAATTGATAATTTTATGGTTAATTGAACACCTCGAGCGACAAGTGACGCAGATGAACTTTGAATTATTAGTTATTAAATTATTTTATGTTAAAGTAGGTGGCAGCAGTAGTAATGTTGGATAGGAGTTAATGAGAGTCAACGCCATTACTTAGGGAAAAAATATTAAAGTAATTTGAGGAAGTACTTATAATTAAAGGAGGATGATACTTGCAATTAGTGCAAATGAAAAGCAGCAATGCTACATATCGCTGCCTTAATTTGCTAAAGCCCGAACAAGCATTTTTCAAATTTTACAAGAGAATTCCAGAATTTTTAATTTAAGTTCAAAGAACACATGTTAAGTTTTCGATATATGTCTCTAAAATTGTCGGTACAGATGAAAGTAGGCACACTTTATCATATTCCATCAAAAGCTCAATATTGAAAAATGTGATGTCAGGGCTTTAGCAAATTAAGGTAGCGATATGTATATGTGATTGCCATAGCCAAGGGCTATGACTGTAGGGCGTACTTCGAACTATTAGAAAGTAGTGACAAACTTCTGAAAGAGTACAATCTATAAATCAATAACTCACTTATCAGGGGAACCAAGATAAAAATTGACTCACTATGTTACATATTCGTTTGCTAATTTTGCTAATGACACCATCACTTTTTATTTATACATTTATACTAGTTCTTTGGAGTTATGAGATCATACTAAGTTGTAGGATTTCCGCAAGTTTTAATTCTCATTAAGCCAAATTTTCGCATACATCTTTAGTTAACCTCGAGGGTGTGACTCAAATAAAACATTGCTAGATACTTTCACATTAACGATAAAGTTTAATCTTAAATCAATCAGACTAAATGGATAAGAACTCTTATTTTCAGATAAAGCTAAATTTATTTCGGTGAACCTTTATAAAAAGCTCATCCGGAACATATGGTAAATTAATCTAACATGGTTCTGTTTTTACGCTATAGAAAATTCAAGGGAAACTGGTGTAGAATAAAATGCGTACAAAAAGATAACACACCGATACGAAAATGGAAGTTTGGTCCCAGAAGTAATTATTCAGTCAAAATCATTGAATAAAAGGACAAGAATTCATCGGTTCAGGGGAAAAATTCTGGTTTGCACAGTTTAATTTTCATTTCAATTTGTTGAATACTCTGAGAATCTGAGTTTCAGATCCTTAAATTTTACCAGATGAAAATTTCGAAGATGAAAAGACACCGTTGCGACACTAAAAATCAGTGCTATGTTTTGTAGAAGAATTTCATCGAAAATAAAAAGAAGATTTTCTGATGAGCGAAAAATTGGCATCGAAAAAATTTAATACGTAAATTGGGACACCAAAATAAAACCTGTTAAAAATAACAACAAAACTGCAAATACTAGATAAGGGTAATTCAAGCAAGTTTCGACTAAAATTGTTTTAGACACAGATCCGATTTCGATGATTTTGAACCGGCAGAGAAAATCATGCTATTTAAGAATATGAACTTCTTTTTGTATTATCTCTTATGGTTTACGTGCAGTGGTCACTCAAAATACACGAAAATGTGCAAAAGAGTAATTTTCAAGAACTCATTGCTTCTGTTGTATGAATGGCAATTTAACAATATGTAGATTGTTGAAATTGCAATATGGAGTACTTTAAGAAGACAATAAAAAGAAATTAATTTCAGGAACAAAATTTTTCAAGGACATCAAATCCTTCAAAGATATGTGAATATCTCTGGAAGTACCTTTTTTTCTTTTTAAATTTTATTATTTTGTTGGCTTGAGAATGAAGATTAAACACTGAAAACATCAGACTGGGTGCGCTATGGGTTAATATTTAATTTTAAGTCGTTCTCCTTAAACCGCAATAAAAAGGTATGAAAAATTCAAAAATGTTAGAACTTTTTAATGATTTTCAGGTTTTTATCAAAAATGGTATCAAATTGTCACATAAAAAGACAAACTAAAGGGTTAAAATGGTCTACAGAAATGATCATCCTATAAAACTTCCCTAAAATGATTTTCCTCAGACATCAATTATAAGACTTTTTGCATATAGTATTCCATTCATGAAGTTTAAAGGAGTGTCAGATACCGTTTTCTTGTTTTTTAGTCGAAACTTGTTGGAATTACTCCTAATCATTATTTAATAAATCCAAATTTGTCAACGTGGAAATGCACTACAGGTATTGACAATAATTTTCTGCTTCAGGCTCTACGTAAAATAGTTTCCGCGCATATCAGCACATTTCAAATGAATTAGTCTGTCGCACTTGTTACAATGAATAAAAATACCCTGGTTCATTTTGCGTGGCAGATCAAGCATGCAAATATTTAATGCAAAAACCTGTATCAGATATCGATGGGCATGGCCGTTCAAGGCCATATTTAGGGAGGAGGTTTTGAGGGTTCTAGGTTAGTAGGTTTTTGTTTCTGCTTAAAGAAATTTATTTGTGTACATCCAGGAAATTGTGTGACAATATTCTGAATAAATTTTTTTAAAAGTAAATTTGCACAATTCCTGAAACAATACTACTACTATTAATATTATGGCACAACAGCCCATGGAGGGCCAATGCCGAGCTTTACGCATCCATTCATGTTGTGTGAGTTATATTTATACACGAATGGAAGGGACATACAGTTTTATGCCGAATCCGAACGGCGAAGTGAAAAGCTTCTCATAGGCATTTTTTTACTCTTGGAGGTTTGCCATTGCCAGCCAATAGGTGGTGCTGTGTAGAAAAATTTTTATTTTATATTTTTTGATTTTTGAGTGTGCCGAGATATGAACCCGAACACATCTGCGTAGCAGTCCAACATACGAACCACTAGGCTACAGCGACCACTTACTTTCTGAAACAACATGAAAAATGTCATCGCCCACAACTTCTATAGGAGAAACGTATTTTTATTTACAAGAATATAGATATTAATTAATCATATGTGAATTTCACAAGAATTTTAACGAAATTCACTTGGAATGCCGAAAGTAAGTCAGCAACCTTCAAACACATGGCTGTAAAAAACAGGGGAAATCTGATATTTGACATTTTGCATTTTGTTTTCATAACAACTGCTCGTGCAATATTTCTATTTTAAAAATGAAAAACAGCATAACTCGACTTAATATGGAAAATATTTTATCAGAAATTTTTTTCTATAAAAAATAAACTGAATTTTTAAATAATTTTTAGAATTACATATCGTTTTCAGAAAGATCTTTAATTTTGAGATAAAGTCGTTTTGAAACAATCCTATAGTTTCTCTAATATTTCTATTCAAAGCTATTAAACTCGGCTGACATGAAAATAAGCTTAAGCTTTTCCTTTTTACCCCAGATTTATTAGCAAAAGTAAGAGTGAAAAAATAAAATGATGTAGTCGGAGAGCAACTCATTGCTATCCTTGTTGTCAATCTTTTTCGGTCTTCGGCAACGATTTGTGAAATAAAGTGTTTCTCAGCTTCATGATGTTTCAATGAGTTTCACATTTTTTTCTGCAACTTTCTTCTCAAGTTTTTCAATTCCATTGTTGTAACCTGGATCATCTTTCCATGTTGAAAGTTCTTTGTTGACGAAATCATGAAAGAAAAGACGTAAACTCGATGTTTATAAATGAAGAAAAATGATTTTTTGTAACCTGCTTCCAATATAATTTATGCTTTATTTGTCTTAACTGCTTTATTTGATATGTCCACAGCACATTTCTGATTTCTCGATCAATATCCTAATCAATCCTTTTATCAATTGACGCATAAACAAAAAGAAATGATAAGGTGCTTTAATAATTTACTACACCTGAGCAAGAAAAATATAAGGGCCACCCTAGTGAACATCATATCATCCGTATGACTGTTTTTGTAAAGGCTTTTTATTTCTGATTTTTCATAAATAGTTAGCATTTTCCCATTCTTTGAATTGAATTTATAAAAAATTATATTTTCGGAAAAAATCCCCTACTTTTTCATTTGAAAAACAGTAAAGCTTTATTTTATTAGACTTTTTTCAGAATATGTATCAAAACCCATTTAAGGGTTAAGAAATTCAATTTTGAGGGCAGTATATATAAGTACAAAACATACAAATGTTTTTAGAATAAATCTTTAAATGTGTTTTGAAGAATTTTCAAATTTGTTATACCTAAAATTTAGGGTTTTGGTGATCAGTTAACAGATCAAAACCATATAACTATTTTTTTAAAGGATATTTTGATAGTTAAGTTGTATTAATACGTTAAGAACGTTTACTTCTCAGCGAATTATGTTCGTAAGCAAATGATTAATTGTTTAAATTCCAGTTAATGAATCTCTAGAAAAACAACAAAGTATTTAGTTATGATTCCCAGCTTCAAGACTCCTCCATTTTCCTTTCTTAGAGCATTCCCGGAGACATTTTCTCAACAAAGATGTGTAACAAGGTCTCTACAATATTATTCTTTGACACAATATATTTGATAGAGTTCACTATTTGTCAATCTTTTTTGCTAGAGTTGATCCATGTAGGTGTTAGTAATCAATTATTTATTTACGAAGAATGAAAAATAAACACAATAACTATCAAAAATGCATTAGTAATACTTTCAGATAAACTTTGAAAACAGCTTTCAAATACACAATTATTCTTTCATACCTACCCAGCGGTAAATGGAAGCACTAGAATAGCGCTAAATAAGTGCACTACAACCACATGCGTTCTTATAAATTTTAACATTGCATGCCCTAGGAGACAAGCTCTTGTTTAGTGCTAAACAAGCGCAAGAAAGAATGCGTTAGATAGGCACTTCCGCTCATTCATTCGCTGCTTCGTGCTTACTTTAGTTGAGAAAGAGAGGAGAGAGAAAAAATATCGAGTATCGATTCATGCATTCATTATTTTTTATTGCTGCGTCATTTTATTCTTTTCTTTTGCTTTTTTGTTTGTTTTAAACCAAAATATATATATATATACATATATAATTAAATTTTTATTTATTTTTTATAAAAAAATTGCAAAAAAGAAATAAAATAAAACACACACACTTTTTGTGAAATTTCACAACCACTTTACTTCGCTGTTGCGTGAAAACTAACTCGCTTCGTTTCTTGCTCAGTCAATATTTCGTAGCGTTTGTTCCGGTTGAAATGGTGCACTTGCAAGCACTTTTTAAGCACTTAATTTTCAAGCACTTGTCTGGAAAACCGCTGGGTAAGTATAATTTTCTCCATCAAAGTAATTTTCCCCAACACCCACACTAAATTACCGACCTTAATGACAAATAAACCTCAATAACAACAAAAAGGTAGTAAATGTTTTCTTTCTCCGTTTTGTGTTTCTTTTTTCCTGCTGTCGTACAAATACAAAAGAATAAAACATGAAAAATGCTTTCTTAAATGCATTAAAACTCATTTATTTGCAAAATTTACATAATTTTCCTCTTTTTTTTCCTTGTTGCAAATAAAAAACTTACTACTAAAAAATCACAAAACAGAAAAAGAAATAACACAACGAACAAAAAGAAGACGGACAAGAAGTAAACATTAATCTGCGCTACACGGCCACCCACCGTCAAGACATGGAAATGGCAAATGCTCTCAGTTCCAACTCTCGTTCCCCTTTTGAGTAATACATTTTTATGATTTTGTGTTTCTTTATTCAGCTTTTTTGTGTGTTTTTTATTTTTCCATTTGAATTTCAGGGGCATGAAGGGCTAATTGCAATAATCCATTTATAACGTACAATTTCCCGGGACAATAGCAACATGACCGACGGCATTAGACGCGATTGCATTAAACAAAAAAACAGAACAAAAAAACAACAAAAACTTAACGTAAGAAAAGAAAAATGATACAAAAAATTTATATTTTTCGACGAAAAATCATATTTTTTATTAGCTTTACGAGAAATGCATAAACCGAAAGCTAAATCACAGTGGGACTCGAATTTCCATACCATTCCATTTTCGTCTGCCACCGCTACCACCCCATCCCGAAACATTTCTACTCTGCTGCTACTTTGTCGTGTGCTACCCCCATCTATTGTACGAGTCAAAATGTTGGAAAAATTTTGTTAGAAACTTGCAGGAAAAAAATACAAAACAAAAAAAAAACCAACAACTTCATTGAATTTATGTTGCATATTGTTAGGCGTTGAAGCGGCATTTATTTTTTACTAAACGAAAGCAACATGACTTCTTAGCGGTTTTATGCAGCTTATTTAAGTACACACATACATCCATACACATCTATTGAATGCGGTCGCATTGATGCGTGTGCAAGCAACAATCGGCTCTTCCTCCACCCCCACATTTATGCACTGCAACTGTATTTAATATATATATATATATAAAGTTAATGTAACACAAACACAGACACAATAAAGAAGAGTAGTTACAAGTTTTTTCTCTGAAATAAAAATGTTAGCTTTCGTCGAAATTCTTTTAAAAGAAAATCGTTGTATTACATTGAATAAATAATATGAAACTGTTGGCGGTCTTTACTAAAGAAAAGAAAAGGTTACAGTGGCACAAAAATATTAACAACTGTTAGAAAACCTTTTAAGTTACATATATTTATTACAACATGTTTTTCCTGTTTTATAATACTCGTAGTAGATGTTTTTTATGGTGTGGCACGGCTTGACACGGTCAAAAATTTACACCAGCACTAGTTCTAGTCTGGCAGTGGCAATTCGATCGGTCTAAGCCCTTCATGGGCTGTTACACCGCAAAAGAAAAAGAAGTAGGTATTTAATGACATCATATATTAATAATTTTGAGTTTTATCATTAAGCCGTTAATATTATATTGCCACCAAGGGACTATCTTGAGCCCATAGTCCTTGAAGACGCCATACAGGAAAAGATGATGAGGTACTGAAATACCATATACCGGCTGGGCAAAAGATGAAAGAATCCTCAGATCATAAGCTAATTATTTTAAGATTCCTGATAGTTTTGCAATAAATTAGGTTTAAAATGTAATTTTTCTTAATTTTGGCAGGCTGGAATAACTATAGACGTGAACTGATTTTAAATAAATTTGTCTTGTGCAATGAATTTAATATTGATCAT
This sequence comes from Toxonevra muliebris, assembly GCA_963691655.1. Classification (NCBI taxonomy): domain Eukaryota; kingdom Metazoa; phylum Arthropoda; class Insecta; order Diptera; family Pallopteridae; genus Toxonevra; species Toxonevra muliebris. The sequence continues at coordinate 40,755,888 of OY829329.1, forward strand.
TTCAAAAAGGCCTCAATTTTTTTTCTAGTTTAATAGTTTTACAAAGACCCCTATAACCTTTGTTTCTTAATCTTTTTCTCATTTTCGAAAAGTTCGCTGACTTTTAACATCAAAGAATGCGAAAATGTCGTGTTTGGACCCATTTTGAAGGCAATTGATTTTTAAAAGTCTGAGAGCATTTGTATATGGGACATACTCTGTCAATGGGAGACCCCCCTCCCCCTGTCCAAAATTGGTTAAGGTATTTTAGGGCATGTCTGGTCTCCAAAACTACTGGGGCTTACCATTTTGTTCTTTAACGATTTTAGAGCAAAAAAGACACACTTTATTAAGATAAAAAATATAGAAAAAAATGTCCGCAGCCCTCAAAAAGTTAAATAAATTTTTAATATAACAATATCTCTATATAAATTAAAAATATTTATAATGAGTTTAAAACATTATTAAAGGGCAAGAAAAACCCTTTCAGAATTGAATTTGAGTTTAATTTGGTTAAATAGAAAAAATAAGTTATGAGCTTTTGAAAATTTCAGAATTGAAAATTTAAACCTTTACAATTATGAAAGAGGTGGGGTTAAAAATCGAAGACTTGCAGGATAAATTACTATCATATGAAGGAATAAGTTCAGAAAGTATGAAAGCGATACAAAGATAAAATGAAAAAATTTGCGGCAGTTCAATAATAATGCTCCCCCTGAAAATATATGTGCATAAAAACTATAGATTTATTCCATGGTTCGATTAAAAGTAAAATAAGCTTTCAAAATTGTTACTGAAATTCTTGCAAAAAAAAAAAAAAATTATAAAGTTGAAAGGCAACGCAACAGGAAATGAAATAGAATCCTGTGAAATCTGTTTGAAAACAAAAACAAGTAAAAAGAAATTCACAAAAAATCAAATAGAAAAATTCCAGCAAAACTGCAAACGACACTGGCGTTTGACTTAGCTGGAAGCGTTGCCGTCAGCGTAATGCAATGCTGTCGCCGCTAGCTATGGCAGAGCTACACAACCAGCACCACTGCAAACTGAGCTTCCTACAAGGTATGAAATTAATAGGATTTTCCTACATTTTTATTTGTAGCTAATCTAAAAGCAAACACGTAAATAAGAATTTATTTTTTTCCTTAAATTTTATAATAAGATTTCGCGGTATTTTACTGCTACACTTATCTCATTTCCTTTCTAGCTTTTGAAAAAAAAAGGAAACTAAGACAGTGTTGCACGTGTTTGGGCAGTATTAATAAGTCAGCAGTGATCCGAACATTGGTGAGGGTGGGTGGGTGCTGGGTATTTTTCCTGTTTTTTTTGTGTGTAAAATTACCCTAATTTTTGTTACAATTTCCCCAGTTTTGATTTGTGTTTATCTTTTGAATTTTTATTAGCAAATATTTTCTTCGTTTTGTTTTTTCTATTTTTGTTTTTTTTTGTTTTGTTTTTGTATTTCACATTTTATGATTAAAATGAGCGGAAATTATTATTTTCTAATAAATTTCCGCTGTAATTATTATGGTCACAGCTGTTTTGGTCATTTGAAAATTACTTTTTAATATGAATGCAACTAAATTGATATTATATTTTATTCATACTCAAAAAGAAGAGTAACATTTCAAATTTGCTACTTTTTATACTTTTGTGTGCTAGCAAATATAAATCTTAGATTCTTTTCTGTTTTTTGTTCTTTTACACATTCATGTTCATTTTGAACTAGTTATAAAATAATAAATATGTAAGTATTTTCCAAAGATATTATTTTTTATATTCAAACTTAAGGCGCAATTACTACATCCACTTCAATTGTAATAATTTCATATGCTAACATAAATTTTTATTTGTCTCTGTATATATTTTATCTATGTATGTGTGTGTGTGTGTGTGCGTAAGCTTTATGTTTCCATATCATTAGTAACTATCTTTCGTTCACATTTCATTACAGCTGTCAGACAAGTACATAGTTTATTTAGCAAATATTATTATATATTTTTTCTGTGAGTTTTCCATGTGTCTATGTGATAAGCATCCAGCGCAGCCAAGCACTAAGCAATAATAATATTATTACTAAAGTAGTATTTATTAACATGTGCACACAAGTATTCCATTTTAGTATCTATCTAGCTACTTACAAACATAGTTATTTATTTCCCCCCTCCCCCAAATTAATCTTTTTATCAGTGCACTGCATAAAAAGTAGTAATTTCCATTCATTTCAATTAATGTACAAATATTTAATAATTCTTGTTACTATTTTGAATTCGTTTAGTGTTTTGTAGAATGCGTCAACATTATTATTATTATTGAGTTAACAAGCGGTGATAAGATATTTCATTTTTATTATTATTGTTACTAGATAATTTATTGATTTTCATTTCATTTGCATCGATGTATTTTATGCACGTTTATAAAAATGTAATGAGCGACAAAAAAAAAATAAAAAAATATAAATAGCAGGAAAATACTTTTAATGTTTTCATTCTTTAAGGATTTGTGGATAATGTTTAATTAGGCAAACATATTTTATTCGTCCTTAAAAGTGATAAAATACGTTTCTAACCATATCCAACGACTTCCTCATACAATCCTCATCCACATGTTTCGTCTCGTTACTGCAGTATATAGTACATGGATTAAGCCTGTTATTAAATCTACTCACTTTTAACGAAGCCTTTTGATATTTTTCAAAAAATGGGGTATTTTTAAAATAGTAAGGAAAAAAAGGCATAAATAGGAAAATACAAAAGCTTTACCTCAGAAGCTTATAACCTCTGCGCTAGTGTACTAAAAGGAAACGTCCTTGATCCAGTCCTCTATGTTAGGGACGTGCACTTCAGTTGCCCTCTGCCGACGTCGTGTGTAAGAAGGTGCTAGAAGCGGGGTGTAAATTTAAAGACGAGCGGTGGTGGTTTTATTGTGTGTACACATACACATTATTGTTGTTGTTTTGCCAAAAGCACACATAAATGTGCATGTATATGTGCAAAAAACTAAAATAAGGAATAGAGTACACTAGTGGCGGATACAAAAAAAAATTTCTGGGGGGATCATAAATATTAAAAATTTCCATATATTTAGAATTTTTATATCAGATATTACTATTTTATGTATTTGAAAACTTTTCGAGGGAATCGACTTCAATTTTAGTTAGTTGTAGGGAATTGGGGAGTGAGATCGTTTTAGTGGGCGACTGAAAATTTTAATTTTTTGTCAATTTGTAGATATGAAAAGTATATATTTTTTGTGCAAAACCTTTTTTTAATTTTTTATTTTTATTGTTCTTTAATTTTTGTTAAAAGTATTTACATACATTACATACATGCATAAAATTGTAATCGTAAACAAAAATATTATTTATTTTTTGTGTTAATTATTAATTTGATCTAAAATATAGAGTTGGCATCCCTGATCAGCACGCAGCAGTGCGTTTGCTGCTTCTCTTTTTTCGATCTCTCAAAGTAACAACCAAGCAGCAAAATTACATATGCATTCAATAACATAATTAAAAAGTTCCTCTATACAAAGGTAATTGAAAAATTCTTCCTTTTCCTGGTAACGCAATTACTAGGTTTATGAAATCAATCCAAAAAGCATGAGTAAAGTATGGCTAAGTACGAAGTTTTCTTATGCATTCCCGTTCATACTCTCTACAGGGACGAAATCAATAAATTCATATACTTATACATACACAAAAGAAATCACATTTGTTCTCTCACACTAGTTTCTCTTCCCCTTAGCACAGCGTTACCCCTCGTCTAGCCCTTATGAGTATAGTATCAGCTCATATGTGTTTATTGCCCATATGAGTCGAAGTGCACATCGCTACTCTATGTCATCTACACATCAGATATACGAATACGGCGATCATAAGTACACATACAAAACAAAAAAATACAGCAACAAAAAATCTGCAAAATTATATTAACAATGTGCACCAGAGGTTATCCAAATGGCGAATCAAGGTGAACTTTAAACTAGTCGGTAAGGTCCTAGTAGCTGGGGCTAGTTTTTTGTGGAAGAAATCTCTTTATGAAAAATAAATATCAAAAGAAAACCAAACTACTCGTTGGTGTTTGTTTTGTTATTTGTGTATGCAGTTAATTCGTTACATAATTCTGAGAGATACCGTTACTCATGTCTTCTCTCTCTCATTTGTTATTTACTCCCGCTTAAGCAATGATTTTTACAACGATGAATGCAATGCTTTGTGAGCGAATGAGCGAATTTTAAAGAACTTCCGACGCTAATATTTTGGAGTTGGCTTAACCGATTTTAAATCTGATGCTTGTCTAACCTACTCATTAAGCTCTTCAAATTGATATGATAGTGTAGCACTTCTGGAATAAAATTGTAGTTATACTAATAAATGTATAGATGATCTATGGTTTCTCAGGGCACCTGTGTCAAAAATCTTGGAATACACCTCGACCAAAGGTTGACATGGAAAAAATATACAAAGCCGAAAATTACTCAAATAAAAAACTAAAATTAAATAAAGGTTTAAATATGCAAAGCTTTAGAAAAACTAATAAGGATCTAACTTTGAAAAGCTACAAAGAATGCAATAGAAAATATTTAAAATTGTCATAGGTGCACCCTGGTACGTAAAAAACGCGAACTTACATACATAAAGACCTTAAAATACCAACAGTTTAAGAGGAAATAAGCAGACTTAGCTGCGAATACCTCCTGAAGTTAGAAAGCCATTCAAATAGTTTACCGCGAAACTTGCTGCTGGACAAAGGACCCAGACGGCTAAAGAGGAATTACAAAATATTAACGTAAAAGTTTCAATAATTTATTGTCCATTCTTTACTTTTCTTATAACACCAAACGCGGACTCTGTCTAAAACATCAGTTTATGTTGTAAAAAGAAATTTCACGAAGCACGGACTCAAATACGACGCAATGTTTAGAGATCGCTCATCGGGTTTTTATGTTTCCCATATAAATAACACATAGATTTCATTCATTCAAGTGAAACTTAAGTATTTAGCGAGGGTAAATCGAAAATTTTGCAATGGAAAACGCGTTGTTGTTGCACTCATATGAAACTAATAAGAAACGAAGTATGCTCTTGTTAGTGTTTAGCGAACGAGGTCATATTGGGATCGGCTACATACAATCATTCAGAGAGTCGACTTCTCGCAGTTTTATCTCATGTGCTTTAGTGAGACAGCTTGATTCCATAAAGCTGTGTATATATATGTGTTATATACGTGTACTACGTCGTGTTTGTGCCGATAAGTGTAGAGAGTACCAACAGAAAAAAAGTAACAACAAAATAGAGAGAAGAAAAGACTGGAAAAACTACAACAGAATTTTTTATAAATGTTTTCTAATAATTTTCAAATAAACAACAAAGCTTCACTTTTAATGTGAGTGCCTGTAGACACATAATTTTTCTCTACCTAAATATCTAGTGAGTTCCATATTTGTTCCTTAATTTTTTCTCTTACTTTTACTTAATTTTTAAAAGTTTTTTAGTAGTAAGTATTACCACTTTTATTTAAAATAACGCCATAAATTGCGGTTAGAAGTGAATTATACATTGTTGTATAATCCTCTAGTTCCCAAGCCCGCCTCTAGACGGCCTTCACCAAAAGGGATGGAATTGCCACCATAACAGTTTTCTGTTGCTAGATTTCATTACATCGCTTATCGAATTTCTCAAGCTTTCAAAAAAATGCATCAGTTATGAGCGTATAACAGAAGTTAGCAAAAATTTGTGAAAAATAGGAAAATTAATTATTTTGATTGTATTTGAGATAAAAGTGAAAAAAAAATAAATAAAATACCTCCCGTCAAACTATCCAGATAAAAAAACTAGCTATGGATAGCAGAGAATTTGTTATATAAAATATTTACTTAAAACAAATTGATAAAAAGCTCATTCAACAACAACTAATTTTAGGAGTTCCAACTTTTCCACTTCATAAAACCACGCCCATTAGCTTTTTTGGGTTCTTAAATCAGTTTATGATTGTTACCCCAATATTAATCAATTCCGATTTTTATTTCATCAATCAAAAATTTGGGAACTGGAGGGTTAATACTTTAAAGAATATTCATTCTATCCCGCCTTAATTACGGAAATCAGTGGTTCTCGGCCCTTAAATTGCTGTCCGGAATCATAAACTTTTCGAGATGACCATCCTCAAACTTTTTCCATTATATGAAGATCCGGTGAGAATTAGACTGTATCGAAATACAGGGGACTTTTGTAACCCTCATCATGACAGCGCTTTTTGAGAAGAGAGGGTAAATACAAAATGTCAGATATAATTTTTTTTCTTTTTTTTGAAGTACTCCCATATTTTTCTCAATTTTCCTAACCATTGCTCCGGAGTCCCTTTTAAAATATTTCCCCAATCAAAATAAGCGGCAAAAATCGATTTCTTTACACACAAAACCCTGATATAGAAAATTTCAATAAAATCGGAAGGTCTATAGATGGCACTTTGGTACAAGGATAACTTCAACTTTCCCCTGGTTTTGCACGTTGCTATGTGAGAAAATTGTAAATTCAAATTTGTGGAAATTCGATTTTGTTGAAATTTTGTGTTCTGGGTTTTTTTGGGCCAATGAACTCATTTTTGCATCTATTTTTATTTAAAAAAATATAACAGAGACTCTCGAGCAAAGGTTTCAATTTAATCTTGTGGCTGAAATTTCGCTCATCAGAGTTTTTGGCCAGAAAACTAACTTGTGGCCTCTATTTTGATCTCAAATATATCAAAGATCCAAAGTAAACTCCGCAGCAAAGTCAAGGAACCTATTTTTTGTTCCTATTTTGATCCAAAAAATTTACCAAAGAGAGCTCCGGAGCAAAATTTAGTAAGAATTTTATAAAACTATAACATGATGGGGGTTACAAAATCGACCACTCTAGTCAGTATGTTAGTCATCAAAATAAAATCATGTTCTGCTTGCTTTTACAAAATTTGATGATTCTTGCAGTGTAGATTGATGCATTATTTAAGGGAAAAGCTCAAACATATCCGCAATTTTATAAAAGAATGGCGTCACCTTCGTCGGCAAGAACTGAAGATTTGGCTGCCTGTAGGGATGTAGGCGGCCGCTTCTTTGATAATGGCCTCGGATAGCCTTTTTTCGCATGTACATGCTGTTGTTGAAAGTTGAGTTGGTTTAGAATCTGGTTGGTGAGTATGCCGAAACCTACCCAATTTGCTTTGATGTAGGTGCTATTATCAGTTTCTAGGAAATCGTGATGGTGATGGGGACAAGGTCTGAGTTTAGCGCTATTTCATTTCCGTTAAAATCTCCTGCCAGTATTCGTTTGCCACCAGTAAGTAGGTGGACGATTGATGGTAGGTAGCCGGTGCCTTAGTTACTAGTGAGCGGGATCTAGACATTCGTATTTCGACTTCATGATTACCTGACCTGACAGCTATAGCCATTAGAGGGGTCTGTGCAAAATAAATGTTATCCACCCTCTTTATTACTCTCTCTGTTAATCCTCAGCACGTTGTAGTTAGCAGAGAATGAATCGGTGATTTAGCCCCAAAAGTCCATTGCAGTTAAGTTGCAGTATCCTAAAGGTCGTCATTGTTGTGTCAGCTAGGATTGGTTGCAGCGGGTGTTGGTTATGTTTGTGCTGCTGCTGCTGTTTTGCGTTGTTGTTGCGGCCAGTGCTGTAGAACGGGGTCAGTTCGTTTCTGGGGTATAGAAGCAAAGTGTTTTTGCAGTAGCAGAGTAGCTTGTTGTTGTGGTGTTGTGTTAGCTAGTAGCGGCTGAGTGCTGAGGGGTTGTTGTTTGTTGGTGTTGTTGCCGCTTGGGTTGACAGCATTCAGCGGTGAAGTTTGTTTTCCAGTCATGATGTGTACGCAGACCCGAACATGGCCGAAGTTGGCACTATTGCTGGCATCTATTACATCTATTACAACATATCATGCAGAGAGCCATATTTACGGGCCCGGGTTCTGTTCGATGCCGACTCTTAGTAGGATAGTTTGGAGCAGACTGGCAGTTATGATTTACTCCTAAATGTACAAAATTTCTCAAAGTAAATGGTAATGGCCGTGTATACATTTTTTTAAGGTATGCAGTTTTTGGTAGGCATAAAATGCCTAAATTTCCCAACTGCAAACGGAAACGACGATTCCATGATATGTTTCACGACCGTTTGCCCAGTATGGTCAAATACGTGGGAATGACTTCATGTTCATCACCAACTAAAAATTAGCTTTATATGGTTATTCATTCGCCATTTGTTTTGAAAGGTGTCGCCCAGTGTTATAAGCAAGGAAAACTTTAACTAAAAATGTTACTTTTTTGTAGATCTTAGGAGATCTCTCTGAAAATTTCAGTTCTATAAGTGTAGATTAGACATAATTCGCCCTGAGATTTAAAGTTGTTGTGAGATATTTGTTAGTGGTTAGTGTTTGTTAATGGTTTAAGTAATAGTTTTTTTTACAGAAACATAATTGCACCCTTATTTTCAGTATCTTTTATAAAATATAAATGTTCTTATTCAAAATAAAAAGATTTAAAAGTTTTGAAGGAATACTAACCTATAATTCCATTTAAATTATTATGTATTGCAAATAAAAATCGTTGTTATTGTAAAATGCATTTCATTTAAATTGAACAAATTAGTATAAATTTGAATATAAAATTACTTCTTTTTTGCGATACGAATATTTATTTTCAAATTTGCATAATCTTGATTAAATTTAGAACTAACGCTAATCCCAAAATTGCCGGAGGGCGAATCAATTTAATATTTACGCCACTTAAAAGCGTTTAAGAGTGTTCGCTTGTTTTGGTGGGCATAATGTTGCAGCTCTCATTTGCAGAATTATAAATAAAGAAAAGTATCTTTATAAATAAAAAGCAAAAAAGGGACAAATCTAATCGCCAATATGGCACATCAATGCGGCATGAAATGCGCTTGCGTGCAGACATGCTATCCCCTGCTTCCTCTAACTTTCCCGGCACTGTAGCTAACTTCATCTTCAACTCTTTAGCTTTTTTCATATGTTGCATGCTACTCACTGCATAGTGCCTGTTGCAGGCGTGTAGCGATTGCGAAGATTATGTTTCTTGCAATTCGCAATCAAATGCGTTGTTTTAGAAGGAAGGAAGTTTGTATCTGTGTGGAGAAAAGCGTTTAAGAAGCTATTGTAAAATGCGCAGACAGTTTACATGAGTTTATCGTGTTTCAACAACATTAATTGTACCGCATTTTTCTCCTTTAAATTACATACACATTCACAATTCAGCATACAAATGAACAAGTATGAAGGCAGCAATGTAACGCTGAAACAAAAAAAAAAAAAGAAAAAAGGAGTTGATAGTGATGATGACGTGTTTGATGACGATGTTGATGATGCCAAAGACTAAAATATGTTATTGTAAACTGTCAATAGTTTGCGAAGATTTAGATCCCTTCAACTATAAATGTTATTAATTATTTTAAATAGTATAACAACAGCAAAAAGCAAATCTAAAAAGGCATTACTTAAAAACTGCTTCTAAGAGAGACACACGCACTCACACACTCTCATATTATTGAATCTAAACAATGTTGCGCTCTCGTGAGTTTTGTTTTTATAGTTTTGTTGCGGTTTTCGACAAAACCATTCGGTAGCAAAATGAGTGCGGTTATTATTGAATTGTTGCTTTTGTTTTTGTTGTTGCTGCTGTTGTCGGCGGTGGCGGCAAAACATTCAACTTATTACTACTTACATAAATGCACATTTTAATGTATTTTGCGGATTTTTCAATTTTCTTTTTCTTTTACTTCTGCTTGCTGCTGTCATTGTGCAACAAGAAACATTTCTGAGCAGTTGTGAATAACTAAAAACCGCAAATGTTAAATTGTCTCCTTTCGCTGTATTCACAGGTGAGCTGAAACATTGTGTGCGGCTTACAAACAAAACAATTTTGACTTAAATCATTTTTAACGGCCAATAAAATGTCTCTCTCTTTTTCTCTCTTTTTGTTGTGTGGTTGGTTTTAGTTTGAAATGAAATTGTTTAAGGTGTGAAATTAGCAATGGCACATAAATGTTGCCAGCAACATCAAAGTATTGCTGCCGCGATGATTAAAATTAATTAGAGAAGATTGAAATGAATGATGAATTTCAATAAAAGAAAAATACACACATACATACATACATTCATGTAGAGAATTTCAATTTAGTCGTTGTGCATTTCATGTCATTTCCTAGTTGGCAAATACAATAAATTAAAAAAAAACGCTAAACAACTTTGTATATCAATCTGTCTTTAGATTATCCAATATGCTCGAATACGGTAGGGTTAAAAAAATGTTGTGTATCTTTGGTTACTCTGATTCTTCAAAAATCTTTAGTTTATATTATATTAAATGTGTGTTCTTTGTAGCATTCAGCGATTTGTGTTTCCGAGAAAATTTCACAGCATGAGAAATAGGCATGGAAATAGTCCCTTCATGATAGTTTTTGATATGGACTATGTACATATTATTATCTAACAGTAATTGCAAAACATGAAGGCCAATAACCAATAACATTTTTTAGCCCTTCATAGTAGAATAACATTTAAAAATAAATGCTTTAAATATATTTCAATTTCACTAGAAAGCAATCACTATTTTTTGCTAAACATAAATAAGAAAAATTGCAGTCGTTACTATGAAATACACCTTGCGCGCTTTCCCGTGTAATTTTTCAGCTCGCGTCCTCCGAAGGGCTAATGATAATGTCCGCAACACGTCTAAGTTATTACATTTTCAAAAGATGATAAGTATGTATGGGTCTTATGCGAGGCAATAATGCAATCGTGATAATTTTAAGTTCCAAATGCATGGAAGCATTTCTTGAGCTTCTATTATGCAAGAACTACACATTCCAATTGGACGCATTTCAGAAGCTTAAGAAATGCTTCAAATTTATATAGACTAAGATACCTAAATGAAATATTAACCCTTTCGTTGTTTTTGGCTAATATATTGTACAAAAAAAAGTTCATATTTCACTACTTCTCATTTCAAACCTATCGGGAATTTTAAAAATAAAAAATTATTTTTTAAATCAAGCATGTTTTTTCTCTGTATAATTTAAGTTTGAGTAAAAACGGGAATACAGTTTTTTTTTTTATTTGATTTTGAAAAACAGTCCAAATTACATTTGTGTGAATTTACGAAGTGAAGGTACAAAGATTAAAATCTTGAGCAAGTATATAAACTTTTTTTTAATTATAATAGTTTAAAACGAAAGTTAAAGCTCCATTTCATAATTCAAAAATAATAACTTAAAAAAAAGATGTTAAAAAAATTGTTTTACATGCTTAAAAAAAATTGTACATTATAGTGTACAAATTTACGCAACTCTAATGTACAATATAATGTACAAAGAGTAATTTGGTTATTATAATGATATTACATGAAAGGTTGACGATTTTTGAATTATGTTCTGCGGGTGTAAAAAAAATTGTGATAGTGTTGATTTGTTTTTTGTTCAACTAACGAAAAAATAACAAGGTTCTGAAAGTGGATGCTGATAGAACTCGAGAAAAAAAATTATACGGGTCTCGGCGTTTTAAAAGTATACGTCTAATTTTTTTTTAGCTGGGCCCAAAGTTTGCCCATTTCTAACAGATTAAGTAGAATAAACCATAAGATAACTTGTTAGTTTTGCATCACAGCTTGTTTCTATATTCAGCAATTTATAGTAGGGTAGAATTTTCCGTAGAATATTTTCTTCCTACTTATTAACCCTTTGGCACCCACCATTATTGGTCTTTTTTGCCTTTTTCGAAAAAGTTTTCTTTTTGACCCATTACGAGGGTTGATAGAGGGTTAATATGTTCAAGAAATATGCTGCCCATGAAATTTTACTATAGGTCACTGAACAACAAAAATCTGTATACTCGACTTTAGTAAAAATAAACCCAAATTCCAACAATTTTTCAAATATTCACCTTTTATACTCAGTGATCAAATGTGTTTTTAAAAATATTTTCTAACTAAAATATTTTATTTTGCATTGCAAACTAAACCTTAGCTATTTTTTATACAAAAAAAAATTAAAAAATTAAAATTTTTTCTCGAATTTTTACTCCTTTCATGCATTTTGGTCATTATAATGTACAAAATTCCAAAAGCTTTAAAGCCTTTTCCAAAAACCTCTTTCATAATTTTTTTGTTTTTATTCTTAACAAAGACCAAGACTGGAGTGTTTCCTAGCAAGCATATTATGAGTACATAGAGCATTTTCAAAATGATAAAATTTCACCTTATCTACATACATGAATTAAAGTTAAAAAATTTTTTGCTCATAACTTAAAAAGTACAAAACATATCGCAAAATTAAAAGCATTTTTGAACCTGTACTCTCAAAATTCATGTGTTATTTCACGTTCATCTAACAAATATGGCCCAAACCACGTGCTTCAAGAGGAGATAAACATCCACGTTCATATAAAAAAAAAAAAGAAATCCAACTAGACCCAAAAAGTGTAAATTTGCACATTCATGTTTCTAGCAAAGGGGGACGACAATATACAGTTGTGTTCATAAAAATAGGAGTACTTTCTACAAGTAATTTCAACTCATGGTTTGGCTTACAATTTTGTAGGGTAAGACGAGGAAAACGCACCAGCCACGAAAAGCGGAAATACATTTGCAAATTGCGCCAAATGGGAAAAAAAAGTTCAAGAAACCCCTTATTTTTTGCTTGTGACATCCTCCTGAGACCAACAGTGTACTCGATTTAATTAAGATCGGTTAAAGATTATGGAAATGTATATAGGAGAAACAAACTTGTTCCATTCAATTTTAAATGGTAGATTTTCTGTGAAATATTTGGTTGAACATATTAATTCTTAACTGGGTTCCTAAAGGAATAATATGTTCCAGAAATAATTGTTTACATATCGCTGCCTCAATTTGCTAAAGCCCCAACACGCAATTTTCAAAGCAAAAAACAGTTTAATATTTCGAGTACGGTTTCTAGAATTTGTAATTTAAAGTAAAGGAATAGATCGTAATTTTTCGGAAATGCCTCTAAATTTTTCGGTATAAATAAAAGTAATCCATCAGATATTCGATATTGAAAAATTTGATGTTAGGGCTTTAGCAAATCAAGTTAGCGATCTACAGTTTTATAATGCATCACTGAAACAAATAAAGAAAGGGTTTTCCATAAAGAACATAACAATTTTATCTATTAATAAAACACAGAATTTTTTGAGTTCAAATTAATTGTGGGTTTAGTGCAAGCATTAAATTTTATGAATAAAATTCGATTTCGGTCATATGACGACCAAGAGCCCGTTAACAGCGATAGATTCTTTGAACCCAATTTCCCACCACTCTCGCACACATTTCGACCGGAACGTTAGCAATTTCGCATTTGATATTGTATTTGAGCTCGTCTAAAGTTGCTGGCTTGTTGGCATTGACCAGTGACTTGATATACCCCCATAAAAATTACGTTAGATCGCATGAACGAGGCGGCCCTTCCATTGGGCGATTTCTCGAGATAACACGTTCACCGAATTTGCCTGTCAATAAATCGATTGTGACGCGTGCTATGTGGCAAGTGGCACCGTCTTGTTGAAACCGCATATCGTTGATGTCAAGTTCATCCAAATCTGCCACAAATAATCTTCCAGCATAACACGATAGCGCTCTCCATTGACGGTAACATAACGGTATTACGACCGGAAATTGGAGTAAGCGCTCTTAAAGTGGCGACCACCGACTCAGAATTTCGGTAGTAATTTTCAATAATTTCCAAACGTTGCTGGTTCGTGAACTTAACCATGATGAAAATGTTGACTTTAATTAACCTTTTGACATTGACAGTTCATTAAAAAAGTTCAAAGGTGCGTTCATATAAAGATACGGAATTGTTATGCCCCTAATGGAAAACCTTTTACTTGTCCACTTGTGCACTAAAGATTAACGTCCCTGCATTTTTGAAATTTTTATAATCTAAAACGAAATTTGCAGGTTTCTGGTACGCAACGAGATATTTTATGCGCAATATTTCTCTGGAAAATATTAGCTCTCTTTGGATCATTTTAAAGGATGGTTGATTCTTGTGGAAAGTTCTACTCGATCTTGTTTCACTTAACGCCTCGCTCTCACTCCGTTCTGTGCTAACTCTATTTTCCTATGAGAGAATCTTCTAGATTTAATGATAAAAAAATTTTATTGTTGGCACAAAATATTAGTTAGTATATAAATAATACAAACTATTTTCCTTTTTAAGTGTTTTTTTTTTTTCTTTACAAATTCCCTTATTAATTTTTTCAAGTCAAAAGCAAAAATCTTCTATGTTTTTACTATTTCTCTGTACCAACTTCTTATTCCTTTAATTATTTGCAAGTACTTAAAGTTCAAATGCGTATTTAAACTGTAGTAATTGCCGTGATTTTCTTTCCTCAACATAGTATCATCTTTCACAAACATTGCCGATCTCAAATTCGTGATCTTGATACTTTAACTTTGCAGTGCATTTAGTTTTTACTCGATGATCTTTAGGTTAAACGCAGCGTTATTCAAATTAATGAGATTCGTAATGCAGATAAAAATTTCAATGGTGCTGCCAGAAGTAAATAACTGGTTAGCTATTGCTCTTGGATTAAAAGCAAACTAATAAGTACAAATCGTTTGTAAAAATCAGTTACTATATTTTCAGGTGAATTTAGCTTAGTCGAAAGTGATAAGCTTTGCATAACAATTATTTTTGTTGGTTTGTTATAAATAGGCAGGCACAGATAAGCCTGTGTAACAACACAGTGTGAACTAGGTGCTCTTCTAGAAATTAAACCGGTTGTAAAGAACACTGTCTGGGCAAGATCTTTTTGCGACCCGGCGCTGTTCAGACCGAGCAATATTTTGTTAACATTGAAATTATAACAAAAACATATGCGTGTCACCCTTCGATTAAAATCTAATTACTGCGCTTATTATTAATATCGGGTACATGTTATTTATATTAGTATAAATAAATGTGAATAGAAATTAAAAGATATACTAAAATCGCTGGTAAACTCAGTTAGTTGAAAAATATTAATCGCTCACATTACTGTCGGTATATTTATGGCATCTCAAAAAATATTGTGAATTTACTGCCAATTCAATAGTTTTAATATTCTTCTCAGTTAAGGGGATAGTACCGTCTAGAAGTCCAGAAAAATCTTTTTTTTTTAATTTTGTTTTTTCTAAAACGTTTAAAAGATAAATTAAACTAATTATTAGGTGTACAATTTTGCTTCCGCCGTTTTTTTCTGGGATTAAATAAATCATCAGAAATGGCGTTAATTTGGGGCCTCTATGAAAGAGTTCTTCAGCTACGGGCACAAATGATAAAAAAAATCATAATGATTCTTAATCTTAAATGTCAAAATTATATACGGCGAAATTAGGTACGAAAATACGGCGAAAAAAGTCCAACATTATTTTAACGTATGTATGTGCAGGAAAAGCAAAATATTACTTTTTTGGCGCACGTGCTTGATTTATGTTGTTGTTTTACATAATGTAATTTGACAGCGGCAGAGTGCGGACAACATTATCATTGACGGGAAATGATGAAAGTATTGAGATATGGAATCACCAGTGCCAGATATTGAACCGGACATAAATACTTTAGTAAGTTTTTTGCGAACTATTTTCGATGCTAAGAAAGACACGCAACGAAGTGATACGAATCCATACAACGGCTGAACAAAAGTTGAATGAGATCTCAGATTATGATCAGATCGATCATCTGAATAGTTTATTTTTCATCGTGCCAGCCAATTGCTAAAAGTGCAAATCGAGGAAAACGCGTCTAACCCTTTCGGGGCCGTAAAAAAGCCAGAGGAAAAAACGCAAATTTGAATCCAGATTCGTATTGTCTGACAAAAATTTCTTGCTACAATTTTTTATCAAAAAAGACATTTTGCGCCTCTGAAGGTCTGAACTTTTATGGTTCAATGGTGACCCTGCGGCTTTCAATGTGATTTTTTTACAAACTTTTTCGGCACATTTTTATTATATATCTTTTTAAAGATAGACAAAGTAACATATTATCAATTTTTCAATTAACCCTTTTTTGACCGTAAGGAAATTAGAACCGATAGAGCAAAACCGAGTCCAGATTTAAATTCTTTAAACCTCATTTCAGGAAATCATGATTAAGTAAATTGTTTTTTCCACAACATATCAAAAATTTGGTGTATTTGGACAAATTTTGTAAAAAATGTGAGAGATTAAAAATTAACAAAAAAACAAATTTTTTTACTTTGATCCGCTAAGGATTTTGGTACTTTTTTTTAATTGAAATTAAAAAACCATCAATTCTCTTTCCAGAAACCTTAAATTTTTAAAAGTTTAATCGATAATTTTAAAAAAATCGAAAAAGTTAGTCTTGTGACACCAGCGTCTCCATGGTACCGAAAGGGTTAATGTTTGAATTACTTCCGAAACTACCTCACCACTCTGCTTTTAGAAGGCTGTACAATTTAAACTATGACGTATTTTTCAGTACACATTCCTGAGAAATGAATCGTAGGGAATTTGAAAAAAAAGTTCGATAGCCCTTAATACTAAAAACAAACCTTTATCACCTTTCTTGCTGTGCCTCCCCAAAAGCTACTACCAACATACCGCCTACGCGGTTTGGTTATATGCATATGCCGTTTCAAGCATTTCATTTCTATTGGAACTAACATTCCTACTTGTCCGAAAACGAATACATTCGCAGTATGTTGGTAGTACTTAGTTATGTACTACCAACATACTGCTTTCACATACAAAGTTTCACTGTGTTCCTTGCAATGGTATATGAGAGGTCTTATACCGTTTCGAGAATTCTCTTTGTATGGGAAGTGTCCTTTCGCTTTCTAGCGCTTCACTAGCAACTAATGTTCTCAAACCTATTCAAAACTTCTTCCTATATACATAGATTATTACGTAATTTGATTGAAATTGGAAGCCGCTTATATAAAAAAAAATTGAGGAGCTACGGGGATGTTAGTACCAGATTAATATTCAGCACACAAAAGTGTAAAAAAAACAAACTCTGCTATTTATTGGCCGATTAGGTTGTTTTAGGACGGTTGTGCCACGCCTTCCTGAAATGCGATGAACCAACTATTTTGTAAAATGTGTTTTTATACTAAATCGAATATTTCAAGGAGGAGTCACGGGCCAAATCTCAGAAATTTGTTTGTCCTATAGAATGATGGTGCACATTAATAGAAAATACATACACGAAAAGAAAAATAAAAGTTCATGTGTACATTATAACATACATATATTTTATTAAATTAATCACCAGAAAGAACAACCCTAAAAATTCGTGGCATTCAACGTAAATATGCAACTATGAGTAGTAACATTTAACGACCATGAAAGCAATAAAGTTCACACCATGTTAACGTTACCCCCAAACAGAATCAACATAGGAGAATTTAGTCGTTTCTAATGGAAGAAGACAAAGGCGAAAAGAAAATTGATATAATACGAGCACAAAGTAAGAAATCACGCCAAGCGAAAATGGCATGCAAAGAATTTCCAAAGCTTTTTGAGTTTTGTGTGTAATTAAATGCAAAGAAATCAAGGCTAGCTAGACTCTCAAACTGGACTCATTTAAAGCGCGTCAAATCGAATGGGTGGGCATAATGAGTGGGGGGTCATGAAGGTACTAGAAGTTCTCGCTGATTCTGCTTAAACTTTGTATTCATTACGAGTTAATTTGAATGTAAATGAAGAGATAAAGATGTTTGCTAATGTTTCAATTAAGAGAAGAAATTTAATTTAGTTTCAAGCAAAAGCTAAAATTGTCCTCTATTGACGAGATGATGAAATGATGACGATTGTTGTCCTGGCAATTTTGGGAGTTTATTAAAACAATTTATAAAGTTGTTGCATTTTCATTAGGGTGGAAAGTAATTTTCTTTTCCACACTGTTTCGCTTCTATATAATTGTAATTTCATATAATTTAATTTAATTGAGCTAAATTAAAAATCAACAAACAGTTTGCCAAGGAGTCATAAATTGCGCAATGAAGAAATCCAAAATTGTTTTTAATTTGTAATTATTAACAAACAGAAAAATTGTTTTTCATGATTTGCAGCAAATAAAATTGTGCGGTTACGCATTTTGAGGAATTCGCTTAATGAGCTACTACTGCCAGTCGTTGGTATAAAATTTTTTTTTGTTTTTCAAGATTTTTACAATGCTGTTTGCTTGTGCTTCTGCGCTGCCATTGTGATCATTATTCAAAAATTTCCACCCTTTGGACACGATCCATAAATTGCATCATTGCTTCCATTTTGAATAAATCACTTAAGGGCATATGGCATTGTGTGGTGTGCACACAGATGCATTCAAGAGAAGATTGCAGATGAAGAGAAGGAAAAAACACGCCATCTTCATCTTGAAGAATTCTGCATATTGAGAATCAAAAAAATTAGAACCTGAAAAAGAGGCAGTTGTTGCTGCTGCTACTTAAACTCCACCCGTAGTAGTAGCAACATGGCCCCACAGTATTCGACAATTACGTACGCTGCAAAATGCAAAAAGAAAAACAACTGAAAAAAAAATGAAGATATGTGCGCATATCTTCTGCCATTCATGCATAACAGAAATGTGAAATTAAGGTTCTGGTTTCAGCTTCACAAAGAAACAACACAAAAAAAAAAGCAACTTACTCGTAAACAGCAGTAAGAAAAACGAATTAAAATAATATACATATCTACAAAAGATTTATACCTACGAGTACGCTTAGTAAGATTAAATTCGCTAGACCAACGAAACAACAAAACAAAAGAACAAAGAAATAAGTGGAAATGTAAAATAGGTGGAAAAACTCAGAAGCTCATACAAAGAAAGTGAGTTTATAAGAAGGCATGTTTATTGCCATAGTTAAGTTAAATTTAGTACTTTGCTCTATGAACAAAATTGATAACAAACGTATTAGTTAATACAATTACGTTTTAATTAAAAATTTTGTTTCTTGCAGAAGACATTGAAATTCGACTGCTGTGGTTGCAAAGAATTTTTCTCGACTTCTCGGAAGTTGAGCTGATATTATTTGAAAAGCTTAGAGTTTTTAAGCAAGAGTATTTTTTTCATTATTTTCTTTTTAATTTAGAATTGTATTATTATTCCAAATCGTTACATCGCTCAGTCTGTGACAATTTTAAAAAATTTTGATTAGGATTTGTATTTTTTAGTGTAGCAGAACAGCAAACTGAGATCCTTGCGGCGATGAATGCGAAATTTGAGGGGTTTCGATCAAACAAAATAGGGTTAAAGCTTTGTTCTTTAGACCTCACTAAAATATGATCTTCTATCTTGATTTTTTTTTTATTGCTTTTTACATTTTCGGAATATATATTAAGTGTCGGACAATAAAGTAGGAATGCCCAATGCCATAAAACTTGTTTTTTTTTTTTTTTTTTGGGAGAAGAAATAGTATTCCTTATACTGAAAGATATCTGGATGACAACACTGGTGCTCAGGGCCGTAGCCAGAAATTTTTTTCGGGGGGTTTTCATTCGAAGAAAATATTCATAAATAATTTTTATCAAACTGATTTTTAAATACAATAAATTAAATCGATGATACATTTGATGGACCCTATAAAATTAAAATTTTAGGAAAAATTTTCCGATTTTTTTAAATCTTAACCTCAAAAAAATGGCCAAAAGTGACAAAAAGTTCCCAAAATAATCAAATTAAATTTTTTCAAATAAATATTATTCAATGTGCATTCAAATGCATTTTTTTTATCGGGAAGGACATAATTTCATTAGCTCATTGACTTCCCACTACTGATGATGTACCCAACCTCAAAAAAATTACCAAAAATAGTAGAGGCTCATTTTTTTCAAATGATCATCATTGGGAATTTGAGCCATTATCAATGATAAGGAACCCGGATGAGGTTGGCTTATATTTCCTAAATTCGTGAAGTCACAGCATTGAAAGAGATCGTTCTAGTCGTGGTGTTCTGAGCAATAACGCGTTAAAAAATTAATTATATTTTAAGATGGGTTTTGCTAATAAGATGGAGTTTTTGCGAACGAATCTGAGGTCAAAAACTTCCCATCACGTCACGTTTTAGGAAAACAATGGGGTTCAAGCAAGTCTTATTTAAGAAGAATCGGATATTTTTTTTTACTTTTATTAATTTTTAAACTTTTCAAACCGATTCAGGACGAAACCTTAAATCAAAAACAGTTACTGACCTTGGAAAACTATGAATGCAGGAGCGCTCAGTATCACCTTCTCTTTTTGAATCCGTAGTCAAACCTCATGTCGAAGAAAACAAATCGGATTTGATCGCATAGTGTAACCCCCAAAACCTCCCCCTAAATACGGCCTTGCTGGTGCTGAATATTTTTTTTAGATTCCCAAAAAAAAAGTTGAAGCAAAGCAATCGTAGGTGTACAATAAAATAGTAATAGGGACAGAAAAAATGTATCTTTTAAAGAGAACGATTAAATTCGTTTATAATTTTTACTGGTAGACATTAAAATATTAGTACCTGTAACAAGGAGAAGCGGAAACTCCTGCGAGATGAGGCCCAAAGCATCCGCTAAATTGCTAAAGCTAAAGCAGATCTTCGACATTTGCCCACCAAGCCTTATGACCTCACACATTTCAATGCAAGAGAGATAGGACTAGCAGCACAATAAGCGCAAGTGATTGATTAATATTGCTCAGAAAATTTTACTATATTCATCTAGCATTTTTACTAATTTGTAGTTAGGGGCATATGAATCTTTCGCCTTTCACAATTAAAAATTCCTATCTGTAAAATGAAACAATTTTACAAAGATAAACAAACTTATCTAAACAATACTCATCCACCCTTTAAAATAATTTGTTGTACCTGTGTGTTTTTATTGCTATGAAAAACCTAGGAGCTGTGATCCAAAACATCTTGAGAACTCCAATTTTTTAAATATTTTCAAATTTTGAAGCATTTTACTCACATATTTTATACAATATGAAACTTGTTTTTGTTTAGTTTTCGAAGCCGGGTTCCATTTTACATTAAATGAGCCATAATTGATCCGAATCGAATGCATTTTATTTTAGTTATACCTACAAATTTTAGATGACTTAGTCGATCAATTCACACACAAAAAAATCGTCGTTCAACGCAAACAAATAAACATTTTTAAGTTTTTGTATACAGGATGATTCGGAGTCGATAGTCAACATGAAAGGAGGTGATAGAGCAACAAGTAAAAAATCGCATTTATTTAATTATGATTTCACTTATTTACTTTTAACTTCTGTTGTATTAATCCTTTAGCCAAGTTTTTGATGTCAACAGTTTTTAAATTCAGTACCAAATATTTATTTATATTTATTTTTCCTTCAAAGTTAAAGTTTTCAATTTAAAACCCAACTTTGAAGCTGGGGCGCTTGTATGACAATTACTAAAAATTCGTCGAAGTTCTTCTATAATGTTCATGTTGATCATCGGTACCGAATCACCCAGTGTATGTGTACATTTTTTTTTTGTAGGTACATGTAATAGAAGTTCAATAACTTAACTTCTAGACCAGTGGTTCTCAAGTGGTGGGGCGCGCCCCCCTGGGGGGCGTAGACAGATTTGATGGGAGGCGCAAACGCATTTCTATAAACAAATATTTGCGTACTCTGCAATGCTATAGTATTAAATGAAATAATTTCTCCTTTCATATTATGTGTAAAAAGTTACAGTATGTACATAAAAATATAATTTTCAAAAAAATTAACTTCAAATACTTTTTAAGAATTGTTTGTAAATTTTTGTGACAAAATATTAATACTACTATTTATAAAAAAATTAAGTGTTGAAGTTTATAACATTAAACGAATGAATTTAAAATACGCATTTATACCCTCACGAAGGGATCTGTCTGGGAGGACTGTCGAGAGAAAATTAGAAAGTCTCGTTGCTAGTTTATGACGCGCTTCATGAAGCCAACATGTCAAGCCCATAACGAGGAATTCTTTCCAGGCATTGGCTAGGTATTAACACGCAATTTCATGTTTAGATTATAAAAATTTATTTAAAAATATAATTACACACTCAAAATAATTTTATGAAGAAAAATATTCGTATTTAAAAGTGTTTTTATTCTAAATCACCTGCATTCTTATCTCTTTCTTTTTCTTCAGTCTTTTTTTAGCCTTTGTTGGGTTTCTTGGCTGGTTTCACTTAGATAATGCTGGTTAGCTTTTGCTGGCGATTTTCCAACTAAAATCTCACTAAAATTTCACCATTGTAGTTTTCCTCACAAAGATCAATTTAAATACTAGCCTAGCTTATCTTCGACTCACTAACCAGAGCGAATTCCAAACTAGGCAAGAACTAGATATTTTTCCAAGTAGGTATGATTTAATTAAAAAAAATAATAAGCCAGCATAAAAAATGTTGTGAGAAAATCAAAGTGGGGGAGGCGTGGGCTTACCATGAATTCGGAAAGGGGGTCGTAGGATGAAAACAGTTGATAACCACTGTTCTAGACCATTGTCCTCAATGATACTCATAAACAATATCGTATTTGATTTGATTCACCATCGTGTCGTTTGTCGTATCGTCCATCATTTATATTTTACATTTTAAAAGCTACTTTAATTTGATTTGTCAAAAATGTTATTTTTGTTTTCGTTATTTACAAAAATATTTTAAAATTTATATTGAAAAATGTAAGTATTAAAAGTATTATGAATTGAAATTTAATACAAATAAATCAAAAACACTTATATATAGATCAGCTATACTCTTACAAATGAAAATATTGGTGAATTACGTGAATTCCAAAAAAAAAAAAGTTCTGGTAACGATTCAGAAGTAATGTCCTGAACTAAAAGATAGTAAATTTATAATATATAATGAAACCAGTATTTTTTATTAGGCCTGCAAATAGATATAGTAGCAAAAAACCAACAGACGACTATACTATATTGTTATGTTTAAATACTAAAAATTTTACGTAGTCAATGAAATGGACAGAGAATGTTGTATTTTATGTATATCCCCTTCAAAACCCAGCTTGTTTGGTTTTCGAGTAATTAAATTTTTCCTATAGGCTCCGCGCGCAAATATTCAAATACAACCGCAGTACATCAAAAGTACAAAATTTGCAAGTTCTTAAATATTGAATATCTCGAAAACTATAACATATCTGAAAAAGTTAATTAATACCTTTTTTTTAACAAATCACTCAAGCTTTTTTTTGTAGTAAGTAATTTTTTGATATCTCCAACGGTTAACCAGTTGTTAGTATAAAAAAGCTTTTTCCACTAAAGGGGGTTTTTTTGGGGAGGTCACTCTGGTACACCAGAACTGATTTTAGTGGTTTTAACATCTATCATACCCCCACTAACAATTACTAAAGAAAAATCTCAGATAAGAGTTATTAAATCTTTATAATGACTGGACTAATTGTTGAACGCTTTTTAAATGCTCGATGTGATGGAAAGTTAATTACTGTTATCACTTAGTCTAAAGATCGCTTTCATAGGGGACAGTTGTTAATTTTCGTTTTGGTAAACTAGTTTTGTATTTTTTGTAGCGTTAAGCGTTCATTTTCGTAAAATTTTTGAGTACGGCGTTCGATTAACAAAGTTAGAAATGTTTTATATTTTTCTTATGCAAACAAAAATTTGATATTTGTTTTATTTGTTTAAAAATGAAATGTTTTAATTTCTTCCGTTGATTGTTTAAGTGTTTCGTTTTTAATTTGGCTGTAGTCGCCGTTTAAACATTGGAGTCCTATGGTGTCCAAAAATGCATGCGGCAATATAACGGACGAAGATTCAAGAGGAGAAGATAATATCGGAATAAAAAATTTGCAAGCAGCGCAAATGAACGTTGAGATTGTGTCGAAAAAGAAGTGATTGGTCCTCAAAAAGTAAGTGAAATTAAATGTTTTATTGGTGTGTTATTTCTTAGTGGATATGTTCCAGTCCCTAGAAGAAGAACGTTTTAGGAGCACTCTAAAGATTCTCATAACAAATTACAAGAAACAGGTTTAAATTGATATTATTGATATTCAATTCTAGAATAACGAAACAATAGATAAAGCGGACAAATTTGTCAAAGTCCGACCTTTTTTCGCTTACCCCACAATGATGAATTTTTAGAACATACTTTGTTTGGTAAAGAGCACAGCATTGATGGAATTGACAGCAGTGGCACCCTACACAGGAAGACATAGATGCAAGTAATATATTCATGCAAAGCCCATTCGCTACGGGTATAAGCTTTGGGTAGAAACCACACTAAATGGTTGCATAGCTTGGTTTGAGATATATGCAGACGTTTTGCATATGAAATGGGAAGATAAAAATTTTAATTTGTTCTTCGATAACTTTTTTCATTAGTTACCTTACTTGAAAAGCTATCAAAAAAAAATATTTTTGGGACTGGAACTATCCGAGAAAATCGAGTTCTGGGCAGCACCTTGCGTGACTCAAACTATGAGCAAAGATGCACATGGCACCTTCGATTATATAAAAATTAAAGACTCTAATATAATATTAATAAAATGGAACGACAACAATATATGTAGTAAAGTTTGCTTCAAACTCAATTGGAGCCGCTATTCACAAGCAAAAAAAAAAAAATATGGGTATACACGCGTTGATGCAACAGTGCGAAATTGCGACTTAGAGCACTAATTTGCGTTCAATGCAAATATTGGAGATGCGAAGTAGTTTAACTGTCAATATATTACCTTCTCATTGATTGTATTCTTTTTACGAACTAAAAGGTAGAAAGGTGTCAAACTTGCGTAATCCGCACTTTCGCCATGTCGCAAGGGCATGTTGCATCAACCCGTGAATACCCATAATGTATTAGTGTTGGCCAACCAAACGTGGTGAAACAATTCAACAAAAGTATGGCAGGTGTTGATCGTGCGGAACAAAACATAACTTTATATCGAGTGGCTGTAAGAGGAAAGAAGTGGTATTCCCACTCTGTTTTCTCTCAACAAAAACAAAAAAGGTGTGGTAAATGCCATAAAAAACAACCACATGCTTTATAGATATTTATAATTTCTAGGCGGTTAGGGGCTAGAATTTACCCGAGGTAAGGTATGCCAGTCATAAGATGCGACTAAAATACCCTGCAGAGGTGCTATTCTGGAGAATAGTTACGGGTGTGACAATTCCGCGGACTCTAATCCAAGGTGTCATGCGAATCCGTGTCTAGTCGAACTTTGCAGCTAGGGGGATACGTCGGGCTGTATTTTAACAGAGCCTCCCTACGACTACTTTGCCGGTCCCGGCAGGCGCGTAGTCGTAAGAGTCAGTTGGGAACAACTAAACAAAAAAATCAAAACAACAATCAAAACAAAAACCAACAAAAGTGCGGAGAGCAATAGGAGCTAACAAATCTTTTTGGAACAAGCTCCGTGACGATGAGAACACTACAACAAGCACACCGTACGCCAACTTTTGGCTCGGTAATACAATCGTCGGACCAAAACGCAGCTCCAAACAAGGAAGCAAGCCAACTAAAGGAACAAGTAATAACACCAGCAACAATATGCGCTAAGACGCCTACCGACCAAATATAAGGAAGAAATAGAGCAAGCTCTCCCAAATATAGCAAATGTGAAGGCTCTGTGTCATCAGACCACTATTGAATGTCGTGAGTTAGACGAAGCTGCTACCCCTGAAAAAAAAAATTTCGTAGCTGCTCTATTTTAGATCTTGTTCATACTTTGTGAAAATCTTATTTGGAGTTCCAAAGTAGGAAATCCACCGTCATAAAATTTTCTCACGCTCCAACTTCCCGCCAGCACGAATTAAAAGATTTAAAAAGTGTGATTTTTATGCTTTTCTATTTTATCTGTAATTTTTTTTTATTTAAGATATCTTACTTAAGAAAGTAAGCAGTTAATGTTCCATAGAGATCAAGTGCACATCTTTTTTAAAAAAATTAACTTGCGATTGACAGGTTCCGTCTGCTTATAAAAAATAATATTACTTTAAATTAATGAATTTAAAAAATTCAAAAACGAACGTGTTTGAGACGTTCTTAACCCAAACTTCAAAACCCCGTAAGCTCGGTTTGTTATTTTCATAGCTTGTACATGTACAGGCGGTTAAAGTAAGCAAAAATATCAGTAATATATTTTTTTTAAAAAAACTTCAATTCGTTTTACGTTGCTTAATAATAGTTATGGGCAAGAGGAATTCATTTATATTATGTTATACAAAATATTTTTTACGTCGATTTATTCGTACCTATTATATAGGGTGAATTCTTAATCTTCAAATTTATTTCATTTGCACTCCATGTCGTATAACTTGTGCCGTTCTTGTGCTGAGGTATTAATTTGTTTCACTTTTGCTCTTATAAAAATTTGAATACATTTTTGCTCTCAGATTCTCATATGTAAATTTGACATGAACGAAATAATAAATAAAATGGTATAAAAAAAAAATTCTCAAAATATTAATGTTATCAGCAGAGTAAAAGAGAATACTTCACTCATAATTATTATAAGTGGACGTAAAAATATTTCTTACAAAATAAAAGTTATCGGCAACGTGAAAAATATTTGTATTAACATAAATACAATAAAAAAATAATTATCATTAATTAATTCACTTTAATTACTTAATGCAACACTACTTTTTCTGTGACGATGAATGAATAAAACTTGAAAGAGGCCAACTTTTTTTTGCGGGAAGTTCAAGATGATAAGCTGATTGAAATCGACGGCCAAGTTTATACAGATCTCTTCCTCTGTATAAATTAGCTTCATAAAATTTATATTTATTGAAAGTTGAAATGCTCAGGCTATATGTAGTTGTAGCCGGTTACTCTTAAAGGTGTGAAAAGGGATGGCCTTGGGATGAATTTTTATGTATCATTTATAAAATTTTTCATTTAAGGTTCAATATATCAATGAACCAAAAAAGGTCACAAGATCAAAAATCTGTTATCCTCGCTCGTAAATCGAAGCATTTGAATAGTACTTCAATATCAGTCAAGCTAAGTACAGAGATTCTTATATCCAGACACATGTCAAATTCTAAGATCGTAATGTCATTCAACTGGTCGTAGTACGTGAACTGTGAACCCTAATACTCACAATCCTATGCAATATCGTCAAGAATTTCAAATTTTGTTTTAAGCTTAACTTCAAAACTAAACTCTAAAACTTCCGTCATAAAATGCAACATTATTTCAAAAAATGATGGATATTGGCTTTAAGCACGAGCATTAAATAATTTCTCACTCTACAGAAGGCTCACGAAAAATGATTGATTGTTTTGGAAAAAGAAAGAGATTAGACGCGCAAAAAATAACTTTACGGCAATAGTTAGGAACAACAACAGTAAATGCAAATAAATATCGACACAGATGTCAAAGAATGAATTTAACGCGCCAGAGACACACACCAAAAACGAAGAAAGTAATGTAATTTTGTCACGCGGTCGCGAGAACTTTTATGTAATCAGTTCCGCTGAAGAATCTAGAAAAGCAACCAAAAAGTTGCTGCAACTTTGACTAAAAAAAAATGAAGATTTTCTCAAGCTGTTGACATTTGGGCATATGACTTTAAGTGTCATTATTGTTTGTTGTGGTGTGGGGCACTCAGTATTGACGATGTTGCTGTTGCTGCTGCTACGATGGTTGATGTTGCTACACATAGATGTCGTTTACAATGATGATGATGATGACAGCATGTCGCGCATGTGATTGACAAGTATTTATTGTTGTTTTGTTGCATAATATTTAATAATTTTATTTTTTACTATTTATTTTCTACATCAAATCAAATATAATCAAATATTTTATTTGAATATCTTTTTTCTATTTCGTCTGCATTAAAAAATCTTTCTATGGTTATTTTCTTTTAATCAAAATGTGAATGACCTCATTTCATTCATTCAAAAGATAGCTCCTAGGTAATTTTATATTCATATGTACACAACCAAACACACAAAACCAATACAATTTCTAGAGCTTATTTCATTTTTAAGTGTTCTCTCATTTAAAAACCGTTAAAGTGTCAACGTCAGCATTCAACTTATGCCACTTCGGCATAAAGAAATGTCAACCAGAAATATCAACAAAAATTTTTTCTAAAAAATCTGAACAAAAGAAGTTCAACACATTCATTGAAATGAAAAAAGATTGCGGCTGTGAAAATTGCATACTTAGGTCACCTACCTCAAGCTTAAACAATTGTCAGCACCACCGACAAGAACAACAACAGGAGCAACAAACATGACTACTGTAGCAATAACAAGAACAACATAAATACAGAATAACACCTGAGTGCTTACTAAACATAGCGATATGCGCACAAGTGTGTGCTTTGTTTATATAAAACAGACAGAAATAAGCACAAACACATGCATGAAAACTTACACATACATGCATACACAAGGAAATATTCATACAATTCGTACAACGTACGAATTGCATTTCATCTCTGAAAAAGATTGCATTGGCAAATATTCTTTGATGCGAGAAAAGTCTAAAAGGATTCGTTGAAAGTGTACGAGTATCTGCAAGTAGTCGGAAGTAAGTAAGTATTCTGCATACTGCGCTTACATATGGATGTATGTATGTATGTGTGACGTTATGAATGTTTATGTGTGCACATGAATATTCATTCATGTTTATTCATATTTGCGTGTCAAGTGTGTATTTCTTCTTCCTCTTCTTCAGCTTCTACTACTTCATTTCAATTTTATTTTTTCTTGCATACTTTTTTGCGCACTCTTGTATGTAGATGAATTCAACTCGAAAATTAGAAAAAATGCGAACAAATGCACTGGGAAATTTTGTTTATTTATGCATTTAAAATTCATAGCAATTGCGATGTGAGATTTTCTTTATTCGTTTTTATGTAAATTGATATATAAAAATGAAATTTAATTCTTATTTAGGAAATTCTTTATAATCATAAATGTTTGTTTTGTGTAAGGAAAACTGGAATGATTTCTTTTCTACATTTCATCATCTCAAACATCTGATATGCAACTGGCTAAGGCGAAGGAAGCAAACCCTCTTAAATAAAAACTCCTCCAATCCAGGATGTCACGCCACCCGTGCCCACTGGACGATTTGCAGTTAGGGGGTAATACCGGCTGTAGTTTAACTGAGCCTTCTTAATACCTGATCGCCTCAAGGAGTAACTGTGGCCTAACCACAGCTGACGGTGGGCTACCCAGCCCCGTTTCAATGGTTGACTGTCAAGTATTAATCGCAACGGCACTCTCGGATCGAATGGAACATGAGCTTAGTGATGAAAATCCACGAGCCACCAGCAGTCGGGGCTTGCCCAAGCCGAGAAGGCCAGAAAAGAGACAGCCAAAGGCTGAATTTTCGAGACAACGTAGCTCTGAAGGGAAACATGCGGTGACCAGTAAAGCCAAGATAGAAATGCTAGCAGTCAGTGCATTAGCAACTATAAATGAGTCGCCTACAATGGGCGACGGGAACAAGTGCATCAGTACCAGGGACAGTGGAAATTACACAAGTAACTAGCATCGTATCCAGTACAGCTTATACAGAAGCTTCAGCAGTTAGTGTAATGAAATCGACAGGTGTGGCTTCTGCAAGAGCTTGCAATAGCTTTTTAGCAAAAGCGATTGGTGAATTTGCACCAGAGACCAATGCTACAGAGCTAACGACTGGAAAAAGCAGCGTGAGCTGATGGTACCACCTATTGGGCAAACAGGTATTCTGAAGCAAAGCTTTAGTGGGACAGGATCCAGAAGGTACTTTAGATACCTGCAATAGGGCCTGGAACCTCCAACTATGAGACAGATGAGACAAGTCGTCCACTGCAAAAAGAGGATGTGAAGAAATCGAGGTCAACTATAGCAACGGCAGTCAAAAGTACTCTTAGCTCATCTGCAGGAAAGATGGGGTACAGTAAGACGTTTGCTGAGGTTACGAAAGCCATTAAGATAACAATGTTACCAAAGAAATATCCCTAGGTAACACTGTCAGCTGATCAGCTTTCGTCTCAAGAGAATGCCATCTTCGAAGAGGTGGCAACGGGATAGATACACAAACAAAGTCTGAGGGTAACCATTTTGGACCTACTTATAGACTCCAAGGCCGAATGGCTTAAAAAGTAGCGCCATATCTAACGCCTTGGAATGGACCCCCTCTCATTTCAGACGTAGTTGATGACGTTTCCAAGTCGCACATGGTGACCATTTTCTTCCCAAGGATGCTAATCAATATTCAATCTTCATAGACTTTAACCTAACTTAAAATATATGAATTTCTTCTTATCGATAATCTTGTTGAGTTAGTGGGATTTCACCCCTTTAGATGTGCTAATATCAACAACAATATAGGACATTAATCCTAGAAACTTGGTATGACCAACCAATCGACATCTTATGTCTAGCATGCCTAAAAAAATTTGTTAACACAATTTCGTGTAAATATATTATATTAAATAAAGTATATAATCAAGTAGTTACTTATCCATCAGAATACTCAGTAATCTAAAGCATTTGTAAATTTGCTTATATTGCACAATATTTTAATTAACTTTGACAAATTTCGTAAACTACCTTAAAACTTTTTAATATACTCTTACTACATAAACATAAATCATAAGACAATTTCCAAAAACATTTGTCAAATTAATCCAAAATAAAAAGCAGAAACTTTATTGAAATTTCTTACCCTCAAATGAAAAATACTTACGAATTTCCCTATACATAAATCGATTACGATTATTTCTACCAAAAAGGCTCATAAGAAAAATCAAATCAACTTTTTTGACTTGCGTTTTGTTATAATTAAATCAAAATCAAAGATTAAACAAAAAAAATGTAAAGTGAAATCCCTCACTACAACAATAACAAATGAGAAAATTAATTAGTGGCATGAGATTCCATATACATGCATGCATACAAAATACTGTTACTGCTATTGCTATTCTCCAAAAGTTCCAAAGATAAAATGAACTCAAGGTTTCCGTATTCAATTAATAATAAATAATTTGAGTTGTTCAAGTTTCTCCACTGCAGTATCAGCAGCTAGAAAACAGGAGCAGTGGTATTTGCTCACCCCTTCGCATCTCATCCACTCTAACATAATCCATAGTAGCAAACTTTTCATTTACTACTACCCCCGTGTTGTTTAACTTCTAAGAGCTAAGAATTTTCACAACCCTATGCTTGATGGAGAAAAGTCACAAAAGTTCAAGAAACCATCTAAGGCAGAGATGTAGAATTCATTGAAAACGGAGTGAGGATGTGACTTGGGCACATACACTCAACTGCATGTAAGTAGTAGGAATAATCGAAGATATTCTTAACTCTTTCTGTCCATAACTAACCGAAAAGGAGTAAGAAGCATTTTTGCGTTCATACCGAATATAGCGTGAGAGGGATAAGAATGAGTACGAAATATGTTTGCAAACTCAAAAAACGAAACCAAAGGAAACGTTGCAAAATTTTGCCCTGTTGACTAAGTTTCACAAAAAATCAGACAACCATGAAGCAATGGAAATTTTAGTCTTAAATTTTGCTTGAATTTACAACAAAATGTTTGAGATTCCTTATCGCAGCAATTAGATATTTTTTGGGAAAGTTGAGCTGGGTAAATTCAATTCCATTACAGTCCCTAAAATCGGGTAAAACTTCAATTCTTTTCCAAGGAACTGTATTTGGGAATTCAAACCAGCAATATTATTGATATTCTAATACACATTGTCGTAATTTATTCTTATCTGTCCGAAAGATTAAATATGAGGCTCTTCGCACACAAGTTCAACAATTACGATTAGGTTCTTGGAATTTTAATTAAGATGGAGTTGAAATCTTTGGCGCGGCATTGTCAACCAATGCCCTTGCTCGAATTTTCAGTACTTTAATATAATTGGTTCCTGATATATATCAAAAAAAGGATATAGTTTGTATGAAAGGTACCAGTAAAAGCCTATAATATGTCTAGAGAAATAATGCATCATTGGACAAATTTTTGTGTCAATCTCTGATGTAGTTTCGGTAGTACATATTGCCGGACATACAAACAATTTAATTAATTTAAGAATCTAGGACCATAGTATAGTAATCATTAAAAATGGAAATTAGATACTAATCCATTTATGAATAGCTTGCCATGCCTAGTTCATATTTTGATTTTTGATTGATTTGACTTATTTTCTTCAATAAAAATTCCCTAATATCGGATCTATAATATCCTAGTTCCTTTCTTGGTAATATTAGGTCAAATAAAAAAGTATTTTCGGTTTTTTTTTGTCAATGTTTGAACAATCAATAATCAAATCAGTGACTGGCGGCCAGAGCGACGTGCATCTTTGACATTAAAATTACCAGAACGGAATCGAGCAAACCAAAGTTGGACGAGACGTTCTGTTAAAGCATCCTAACCGTAAACCGCACAAATTTTTCCGAATGTTTTTGCAGCGTTTTACCTTTTTTATAGAAAATGCCTGAAATGTCACCTTTCAAACGCGCGTTTGTTTGAAAGAATCGGATCAGTGGCGCAGATGTATGGCCATTAACACCATTTTGTGACAAAAATTGAAAATACTTTTTACATGACCCAATATATAATCTTAATAATTTGTAAAACTTTCAAAGTGATCGAATTATTAGTTCGTGAGTTCAGTTCAGTCTGAACTGAATTGGATTTGAAAAAAAACAAATTTGAAGTTTCTAGTTAACATTTTTGAATAAAAATTAGCAAAATCATTGCTACAGCTGGGCTGCCAACTTAGCCCCAGACCCCTAGATTTTAACCCCAGCTTCATATATTAATATAAATTGTCTGTCATTTAATCGCAAAAATAAATATATCAATTAAAATTAAAAAATTTCAAAATCCATTGTTTAAAACATTTGAGTCTAAATCTGTAAAAATTTAAATTTAACCCTTTCAGTTCATATATATGATTACCTACAACTTCTATAACAAAGTACAAAAAGTTTCACGTTTTTCCGTTATTAAAGGTTGAAAAAATTAAATTTCTGAAGCTATAAACAAAAATGGATACTTTTTCCTCAGTTTCTAGATTTTAATATCTTTAACATCTTTTTTATTTAATTCAAACAGATTTGATGATCAATTTTTGCACATAGATTTTTGATTTTACTCTTTTAACCCTCATCGTCCCCTCAAACTGTAGTACGAAACAGTTCTTCTGTATGCGACTGCATACATAATTCTTTCCCAGCTTGTTTTATTGATGTAAAAAATAGAGTTTATAAAGATGGTGAATCTTAAAATTTCAGTTTCATCGTTACAATATTTACTATGTTTAATTTACTTAAAAAAAATATATAAGCGTATGCGACCGCCATAGAACCGATTAGGGTTTAAAAAATGATATGCAATAAATTTCAAATACTTGGCATTCAAAAATCATTAAGTATACCTAACAGAATCGAATATATAAAATGTTATTAGTAAAATTTGTATTGCATCTGTTTTATACCAGATTAAAGTTAGTGCTAGCGTATGGTATCAAATTACTGAAAGCGTTTATGACGGCATGATAAGGGCGAAGAATCAGTTCAAGTTGTTAGTTTCGCTAGAAACTGATAAAAATTTTCTTTCGGTTTACAATTGCTGCAATTTTCTTGCAGATGTAAACTCAACCTTAAAATCATCAGAATTTTGAAAAATTTTAACTCAAAAATGTAAAAATGTGATCCAAACTTTCAACCGTGAGTAATAGTAAGGGAATGTGGGGAATGTCGAACCACACTTTGATTTTGGCTGATAACTCACCCTAAAATAGTAATTTATAAAAATTTGAGAAATGGAGGTTAAATTAGAAGCAAAATGCCACGGAGTTGCAGAATTTAAAAATTCGAATTTGTTATAAAGTTGTAAGAATTATAACAAAATACTCGATTTTATCATTTTTAAAAATCGTGTGGAATGTCGAACCACTTTGCAAATTGAGAAAATTCGAACAAATATTGATGTAAAACGTTATGTAAAACTTCGTTATGAAAAAACATAAGATTTGAATGAAAAATATGGAGAAAACATCGATGTTATTTATTCGGAGTCGCAGTTTTTGCATGTGAAATAGCCACCAGTTATGTGTACACACCGCAAGTGAGCAGCTCGATCGCACTCGTTGCAATGAATCGTGTTGTTTCGGTTCTGCTTCTTACCAAATTTTTTGCCGCAAATGATGCAGGAATCATGATCAGAAGTTTTTGGCTCTTGTTCGATATTCTCCACAAAAAGTGGTTCGACATTCCCCAGAATCTGTGTACTACAGAATAGCCGCCAATGAGTCGCAGAACCAAATTTCATGCAAAAAAACTTTTTTGACTGTAAATAATATTCACACACAATGATTTGAAAAATATTTACCTGCTTGGTTTTACGCAAAAATGTTGAAAAAGCAATGTAATTTTTAAAACACAAAAACACTTTTGGAATCTCAAAAATCACTTGGTTATCGCAGATAGCACAAAATACGTCTCATCGGTTCGACTGCTAATGAAAAAATGAGATGAAGCTGAATAATACGATAATGCAGATAAAACATTCGATGGGGAATCCATGGTTCGAAATTCCCCTACTTTATTATATAGGTTTTATAAATTCAAATAAAATCAAAATCGGCATATTACATTTTAAAATTAGAGCTCTTCAAAATTGTAATGATTTTCAAAATCGGATTAAAAACTTTTTTAAACGGTCCAAGGGTAGACAATAGCAGTTTATAACGAAACTAGTAGAATAAATATTTCATAAAAGTTGGTTTCTGGATTTGATAGGCGGTAGAGAATTCCCAAAAGTGATCTTTTATATTTTAAAAATAAAATTTTTTCAGTTTCCAGCTGTACTAATAATAAAAATTATAAAAATATTTTCTATCGACTAGGAAATGGCCAAAACCGACCGTTCTGTTTTGGGTTGAAATTCCTCTGGAAATCTTGAGGTGATAAAAAAGTTTTACCTTCGAATCAAGTAGTAATCAGTAGAGTTAACAGACGACAGAATGAGAAAATTTCGATACAGTAATTGCGATATTTGAAAACTTTAGGAAAAGGACACGCCATAAAATCAATGTGCTCATTAAATTTCATGTTTCTGGCGCAAGTTTTTTAGATAAGAACTAAGTGGGAATTAGGGAATTTTTCAGCCCAAACTCATTTTATTCATATGTATGTGGTTTTTAAATGCACGTAAAGCTTAAAATATTTTAATCTGAAAAAAAAGTTGATGATTACTTCAAAGATGGGCAGACATAGCATTTTCAACTATTTCCTACAAAAACTTTTCAACCAACTAAATTCACGTTCTTAACTAAAACTATATTGTAAAGCTTCTAAAGAGGTTTGGTATCCATCTTACAGTAATCATTCACTCACATACACAAGCATAATATCTTCTTCACTCCATTTTCCAATTTTAAGCAGAACAAACTTGCAAATATCACATTTGCTACCGCCTTTGGCTAACTATCCTAAAGAAATACGTACATAAATACGTAAATAGTGCATATATGTATGTACATGTAAACTTATTGGCCTTATGAAAGCAACTTGCAATAATCCGTACAGTAAGGAATTATACTTGTAAAAAAAAGGTTTCAGCCAGTAGAGTTTTGTCTCGAAAGACATTTCACATGTATGTGTATAGATTTTATGCACAACATGTTGTGTGAAATTGTAAATCCTTTTATTGAAATGTTATTCTCAAAGCTTTCGTTTTACGAGTACGTTATGTATGAAGTTTGGAATTCTAAATAATAAAAAAAATCGGTAAAAGCAAAATTGCCTGCGGCACGGAAAACCACCAGAAAATGCATAGAAAAACGAATTTGAATATGTGAAAATATAAATCAGACAGAATGGTGCATTAATAACTCATATGACCACTGTTATTATTGTTATTATTGTGGTTTTCGTTATGCCAGGATATACACGGATATTTATGTGTGGGCGTGTTATGCATACTACATATGCGTTGATAATTTTCAAATGATTTATTTCAAAAATAATCTACTCTCGAATATGTACTAAACGAGCTGAAGATAAGTGCATGCTAGTTTTAATTTGAAATTTGAGCGAAATTAAGTTGTTGAATCAAATACTCGTAAATGCCTAAAAAATTACGCTTTAAGTACTTATATAATTCTGTGCAATAAGTATCTCCTTTATTTCATTTAGGGATAACTATGTATGCATATAAAAGCTGAAAAGCAATTCAATCCAACCTTACATTAATCGCAATTACCTTTTTACTTTCTACATTTAGCAATAAAACATCAAAGGGGTTCAAATGTAAATACACTGCAGCTATTGTTATCCTTAAAATCAATAAAACCAAAAGAGTTAATAAAATTCAATGCAGCTTATTCTTAAAACTTTTTGAAATTACTTATCCTTTTACTTCGATAAAGCATAAATAGATAAAAAGAAAGATTAAAATACGAATACAGATATCTAGACAGACTTATAGATAATATGTATTTTCAAAATTTTCTCTGAAAATACATATGAATAGTTTAAAACAAGCAGTCTTTAATAAATAATATCACTTTAATAACAGGATGCATACCAGGTATACATTAGCTTGCCTACGAGATATATGAAATGGGCAAAGTTCGATTTTCGGGTTTTCTGAAAGATTATATGATAAAGTTAAGATTTTGAAAAAAAGATAGAGGTCTCTAGTGGAAAATAGCCAGTCGATTTTGAATCAAAGGCTGAAAAATAGGCTTTAAAAAGGTAAATAGCTTTAATAATTGATAACTTCTAAAATATTGAATTTTGAGTAATTGTTCCGGATACAATTTTTTTTAAGAATAACTAGGGCAATATTTTATTTTTAGAAAGTTTTGATCTACGAGTAAAATTTAACCATGTTTTGATCCAAAAGCTGTCAATTTTGTACAAAATTTCCATGAGAAAAATTCTGTAAACGATTTTTTTTTTTCAATTTTTTAGAGGTGATATTTTATGTTAACCCGGGTACCTAATATTCAATATCCACCTACAATTCGATCTAATTTTACTTTAAGAAGTTTAGGGAACATTTATGTCAGAATTGAACGTTTTTTCAAACATGTAGTTATCAATTTTATTTTGAAATCGACTTAGTCAGTTTCATAGCAATTTCCCAAATTTACCTAATTATTTTTCGCACCAGTAGCCAAACATTTTTCAATGGCAATAGTTACTTATTTTTGGCAGTGGTTGTCATCATAGTTTTGTAAAAACTTTGCTTTCAACGAAGAAGCCACAGTTTGTTCTTATGTGGAATAGCAAAATGAAAATGCGATCCTTCTGCGCATAGGACTCTTGGTATTGAAAACAATGTTAGTGGAAAACCAAAGAATATTTTATATAACAATAAAATAAAGGTGGCGTTGATTCGAAATTCTATTGAGCTTGTTGTTGGAAAACCCAAAACTTCAAGCAACGTTGAACCCTCACAACAAAAAAGCTGCTTCATTTGTAAATCTTTATAAATGTAACAACGAAAAACCAGAAAATCCTACAATATTTGAGTTTGTGACGAACATTCAAGCAGCAATCCCGTGTGCAACACTTGCGCCCAAACTTAAATATATTTGTATTCTACAATATTTGTCACTTTTTAAATGAGCTAATTTACCACATTTTCCTGTTTTTCTGAGATATAAACATTAAAAACAAATGTAGGTGCCCGGATACCTTATCAGCCTTTTAAGGGTTAGGTTTTAGTTTTTGCTATTTTTGTTAAGAAACTATTATAAAATAATCAAGAAAATTATAATTTTGAACTCCAAATAAAGTATTTAGAGATGTCACGAGGACTCAGCCATATTTCGAGAAATAACACAGTTCAAAAACCATTTAGGTACCCGGGTACCTTATCAGCCCGTTGAGGGTTAAAACTTTTATATTGTAGAGCATTAAATGTAGATGGAAATTTTTAAAAATGTTTATAAGAAAAATAGGCCGTCTCAAAGTTAAAAAAAAATAAATTTTTTTTTTAATTTTGAGTTTATTTATAGGTAGACGAATCTTTATGCAGTAGAATCGCGATGATTCGTACCCCGTAAATCACAAATTTCAATAATTTGCAACAAACTGTTGGAAAAAATCGCTTTAATTCGCAAAAATTCCATACATTTTGGTCCCTATATCGTATTTCTTTTAGTACAAAGTCTGTTTAACCTCTTATAAATCGTAATTAATTACACAGTGCAACAAAAGTTTTATGCGCGATATTTCGAACGGTAATTAAGAGTCACTGGTCACGACTGCGTACTCAGTTTCTCTCCATCACATCTAGTTCTCCCACCATATAGACTTGAAGTCGGAAAAATGGGGTCTTCAAGACTATTATGAAATTTCTTTATTTTCACAGGTACGAATTTAATGTCTGCAGCAAAGTTGCTAAGCATAAAGAGGTAAACTGTTTTTGTGCATACACTTTTCCTCCAACTTCAAGTGCGTAAATTATAGCTTCAATATATTAACATTTCCTCCCACTGTGCCTCGGAGAAATCTAGCTTTGAGAGATATATATATAGATTATATTTAATCGATAGTTTTTATAAGACTTTTAGTGTATCAGGAATTAATTTTGCCCAAATAGGCTTGAGGGTTTGAGACCAGATTGCTTATCTGATGGGGATGAATGGGGGGGTAAGTTTATTTCAGGTATTAAGATTAGTTAAAAAATTTCTGTTTAAGACATGATCTTAAAGTAGAGCCTAGCCTTATTCCACAGAAAAAAAAAACAGGAACTGGTTCCTAGTTTATCGTCAGACCCTCAAGAAGAAACCTGGCGCCGTTTCCCTGAGATAGTTAATTTAACCTTCAATAAGTTTAAGGTGTTATAACTTGCTTTTAACTCGTGTTGGCCAAACAAATGTTCTGTTACTATGTATAAACCGAAATATTGCCTTTTAGTATAACTTCAGTTTGTCATTTCTAATGTGAATAAAAACGTGCTTATTCAAAAAAACTTGCTATTGATTTGCTCTTACATTGGCAATATCTCATTTCAATAATTTGATTTTCTTTGTTTGCAAAGATATTCAATTTAATATAATTTACACAAGCGGAACAATAACAACGTAACATTCTATCCGACCCCGAACTTCATTCTAACCAAACAGAAGTAAAAATTCTAGAAATGAAAACAATTTGTGGAATCGTATTTCCATTTCAAATTAGATTTTAGACTTTTTTGCATTATTGTTTTACAGCTAACGCAATCACACACACACATACATTCAAAAGGGTTACAGCAGTAGATACAATGAATGACTAAGAATGGGTGCAAATAGAATGCGCACCCATTTAGCAAATAAAATAATTCGTTTAGTATTTTAACGCACACGTTTCTCAACTGAAAGCAACAACAACAGCAACAACCAAAAAAGCTCTGGGCAAAAATCAGCGAAAATTAAAATTGTAATAAAAATTGTAACGCCGGTAATGGTGGGTGATGGTTGATCGGTGAATGGGGAAAGAATCAGTAGTAAACAGTTTTTTTTGTGGCCTTACACTCGTATGATAAAATGAAATGACAGCTAAAGGCTGTTTAGTCAGTGTGCGTGTTGCACACAGTACCAATGTCTATGGCTGTGAATGTGATGATGATGATGATGGAGGAGGTACTCAGTTTTCGGGGTTACCCTTTTCGAAAAATTTGTATTGACGTTTGCAATGTTGCGAAAAGCAAAAAAATATGTTTATTCAATATAATTTTCATTGTTATTGTGCCGCATTTACATTTCCATTTAAAAAAGTGTTGAAGTTGAAACATTTCAGCAATATTCTGTTTATTTGTTGTTTATTTATTTTAATTAAAATGGTCACGTGTCCTTATTTGAGAATTTTAAAAGTGTACATACTTGCGCAAATTGTAATCGAAACTTGTAGACAATTTAAAGAAAGTTCCTCCGTTTGAAATAGTAGTAAGTTTCCAATTGTATCTACAAAGTTATCTGCTAGTAATGTAGGTACATATGAATTAAGGATGTTGATTTCGAAACTCTTTTATTAATACGTATGCTAGTTAGAGTGGAGGGCTTTTGAAAATTGTTTTCCAAATCGTTTAATGTTTGAGCTATCAAAAGCCATCTAAGTTTGAGACAGTATATTAGCGATATATATTATTTTCTTTGTTCTACGAAATTTTCACTGAAATGTTCAAAATTTTAAATAGATATCGTACATAAACCTTTTTTTAAACTCTTAGACTGTGTCTGGATTGATATAAAATGAAAAATATGAAAGAAAAACTATAGTTTTGTTTTTTTTTATGCTGTTGAATAGTTTGACCAGCATCGTCTTTTTTGCCCTTTTCTGTACCATAATTCTTGAGATATCCTCTCGGATTTGTTGATAAGTTGTGATGATATCCTCCAATAGTAGTTTGACCTGTTGGTCCTACTGCCGTTGACTGAGCTTAGTCGTAAGAATACCAATTCATACCCGTACGTCTGCCTTTCGTTGTCCGGGGACCCAAATTAGAACAAAATTATGCTGTCGGGCTAGGTCTGTAAGAATCTTCGTGCACTGTTTTGCCAGATTAGGTATTGTGACTGGTGAATCATACATATTTGTTTTAAAAGCATTTCTCCGGTATTAAATTTAAAGTCCCTAGAATCAAACTTGGACTTAGAGGTACTTTTTTTCCTATAAAATAGCTTAAACTTTTATGTGGAACCACTTCATCACATAACTGATATAAAATTCTCCCATAGAAGTGGGCCAACTTTGACACACCATTCCATTCAAATGTGTTGGTCGAAATCTTAATCTGAACTCATTTTTACCAATAACAAAATCCGGATGTTGCTATATAATTTTGAATCATATAAAATTATTCAAATTAAACAAAATTAAATGAAATAATATAGCAATATGCAACTTCCTAAAGTTTCAACAATTTAATACACAAAAAAAAAGGGAAAAAATTCCAAGCAATTTATCAAATTACACATCAATCCTTTTGCAGGCAAACAAAATATATTGCTTGCATATCGATTCGACAATATTATGGAAATGTTGTCTCCACCTTTATCGCGTACGATCAGAAAGATCACTCCACCCATTTTCAAAGCAATTTTCAACTAAAAATAAAAAATAAAAAAAATGAAAAAAAAAAACACAAAAAAAGAAACATGGTTACGCAGTTGAAAATAATTTATTCTGCAGATCTGCAAACGATATAAATTCATATTTTGATTGAATCAATCATATTCAAGTGGAGCAACGGCAGCAATCGGAGCAGCAGCAGCCAGCAGCCCCAAAGAGATGAAGGATGAAGAATACGAGGAAAGAAACAGGTAAACCATGACGGATCACTGCACGATCATACATATTTTCATAAGTAGGTATGCATACATTTGTATGTATGTGTGTGTGTGTGTGTACAATCAGTTTGGTTGGCAATTTAGTCTGATCGTATTCGCATATTCCTGTCACGTAATTTATTGATTTAGCTCATGGGAATATACGAGTACGAGGCAGAGAGAAAGAGAACAAATCAAAAGTTGCCACTATTAAGCTCAGATATTGAGCAGACAAATAGATGTTGGACGCATGGACAGACAGACAGACAGCCGCGCAGACGGACATATAAAAATGCATGACCGTTGGCGAAATTCAAATTCGAGAAACTGTTGAACAACATTGCCGCGAAATGTTGATGTTGTTGTGCTGGTGATGCGCCGTTGGTGATTGTGTTGCCGTTGTTGGCGGTAGTATGCGATGAATGCGTACGTACAACAAATAAAACATCAACGCAGCAGCACACAAATTGCAGAAGCAAAGCAACCAAAGAAAGAAAATCCTGAAAATGATTGCCAACGTCAAGCCACGACAACAAACAGCAAATGCAATCGAAAATATCACAAAGAAATCAATACAAAGAAATCATATACATATTTGTACGCATGTGCCGCACATTGCCGCGATGATCATTCGTCTTTAATAATGGCAGGACAGGCAAGCAGGCAGGCAAACGGCATTACAACTGGAGCGGTAGTGGTGGCAGTGGCAGCCATGATAATCATGGTGATGGCGATGGCGATGGCAGGCATTTTTACATTTTTGCATTTGTAATGAAACTGAAAACCAGAAAATATAATTTTCATGAAATGCCAAAGCGGGATTATTTTGCAATTGCTGAAGATCGCTCAGTAAAATATAAACCGCTTCGATGTTTCCTCCAATGAATGCGTTCATTTTAATGATGTTGTTATTGTCGTTGTGGATGTGGATGTGGCTGTGGCTGTGTTTGTAAGATAAGCGCATTGAACTTAAATTGAAACACGCCCTCAGGAGACGAACATGTAGTATGCATGTAGAAAAAGTTATTAATGTTGTTGGTGTTTTTGCTGTTGCTCGTTTTGTTATTATTATTAAAGATAATCATAAAGAAATGGCAATTCAAATTATTGTGATCGCCAGAAAAAAGAAGAAATCATGACATAAGTATAGAAAAAAAAAAAACATTTCAAATTGCAACTTTTGGCTTGAAATTATGCATAAATAAAATGAATTTTTATTATAAGCGACTGTTATTGGAATGACCTTTAAAGAGCACAGTATAGTGGAATTGTAAGATATGCAAGGTATATTAAGATATTTCAGGTCACATTCACAAAAAAAAAGAAGAAAAAAAAGTTAAGCTTGGTTTATTCTATTAATGTTAAATACAGTGCATTCATTCCATATCAAATTTACACCCAAAAACTTTTCACTTTTCACTGAAAAAATCGATAGTTTTTTATTTCAATATGTTATATATAATTTATTAGCTATTAATGTTTAAAAATTATAGATTGAGAGAAGCGATTCGTTTTCAATGGTCTGCAACAAAACCTTTTCTTTAAAATAAGATTACAATTTTTTTCACCGTGTTGAATTTTGGAAAAAAAAATTTTGTTTAAGTTCTTGATTTAGTTTTGTCCGGCACTGTACGTGTACTACGTCAAAAAGTATTAAAAAAGTAATATGGGAAATAATTCATTAAATATGGAAGATAATGCTTCAACTGGAGCAAATTAGCTACTCGTGTCGTTTATAGAAACTGGAAGCACAGATTACTTTCAACAAATGCTTTCCAATAATTTTCAAATAAACAACAAAGTTTCGCTTCTACCGTGAGTGCCTACCAGGGATGCCAACTCATTTTTTCTCTCTCCCCGATAACCCTCGAGAAAATCCCCGATTTTCGATCGAATTCCCCGCATTGGTATAATTTCATATTATAACAGCGCAACACGCACTTTCCATATAAACATTTTACAAAAACGCAATTGACCTCTGTGAGTGTTATTTTAAGGCGACCCTGAACTTTCTCGGTCCAAAACTTAACAAATTCTTATGGGACTGGTAGATTAATAGAAACGTACTTTCCGACTCCGGAATTCTTAACATGTAAGCTTCAGCCCACTTTTGGACATCAAAGTTCTCATAGCAGAAGACATGGGATTTATTTTGACTCAAATAAAAATTGCAAAAACTTTATTTTGAGAAAAATGGGTTCAAAGTTTTGATTATCGGTTTTTAATATATAAAATATACTTCATCTTCTTTAGATTAGACTGACATTCGCCGCTATAATCGTCTATATCTACGAAAACACTCTGCGTTCTCTGAAATTTTTACAAAAAACTTTCGAAATATAATACTTTCAAATAGCACACTTTTTTAAAAATCGATTTCTCTAAACCAATAAATTGCAGGGCCTGCTTAAGAAAATATGAAGATTTTAAAACCCAAAATAGGAAATATTTCATAAGTTAAACGTTTTACATTACATAAAATTTGACAAAAAATATTCTACAGACTTTAATTACTAAAAGCTGAACGACTTCAAATTCCCCACAAAAAACAGTTCATTCCCCGATTCCCCACACCGAGTAAAATTCCCCGCAAATCGGGGAATTCCCCGCAAGTTGGCATCGCTGGTGCCTACACACACAACAAAACAATCGCAACATTTCAGCTCAAAGGGGAAAATTATAAAAAAGGAAAAAACAACCTTTATCTGCTCTACTCTCAAGTAGTGATACGTACATTATTTTGTTTTTCGTTATTTCCCTTTAAAAGCAAAAGATTTCCATTATTCTTTTTTTTTTTTGTTTTTTTTGGTGTTCACTCACTTAATTTTATTTAAATAGCGTATAAAACATTGTTTTCACCTCTGACCATGTTTTTAAAATATAGGCGTAATTTTTCCCAAAACAGCGTGATGTTTAGAATTTGTATAATTTTGTATGTTTTATAATTTTTTTGTTCTTTTTACAAACTGGTTACTTAAGATATACCAGAATATAAAAATGCACTTAAAAAATTTGTCAATTTTGAGAAAATTCCATAAACTATATAAATCATCCTCTAAATTTTTAGTTTGGAGAGATCCCATTTGCATTTTGTGTGGCGCACTGTATTATTTATCATTCATTAACTGTGACTTCGATAAATAAAATTAAATTAAGCTTTCGAGAAATATTGGTAATCAACATGAACCAATTTCAAGGACCTTAAGAACTTTTTTATTTTCTAAATAGTAACTAAATATAAAGAAATTTTAAAATTTTGTGTGTTAGATGAATTATTTTGGGGGGAGGGGTGGGGTGATAAAGGATATAGCCCCGTAGGTGGGGGGCATAAAGAGGGTAAACCACTCCCCCGCCCTAACTACGTCACTGGTGGCCTCTATTTTAATCTGAAATATATTCCAAAGGTGTCTCCGGAGCAAAAATGAGCGAAAAGTATAATTTCTCCTTGCACTAAAACGCCATCTGTGGACTTTCCGATTTTGTAACCGCGTTTTTTGGGCCAAGAAACCTATTTTTGGGCCCTATTTGGACCCAAAAGTTATTTCAAAGGGAGCTTCGAAAAAAACGTTAGTAAAAATTTTATAAAACTAAAAATGCGGGGGGGACACAGTGATTCGTCTCATAGACAAAATTCAAAAAATTCATAATGTCAAAACCAAACAAATTTGATAATACTCCAACTAAGAAAATTCCAAAAAGTCTCAT
This sequence comes from Toxonevra muliebris, assembly GCA_963691655.1. NCBI lineage: Eukaryota > Metazoa > Arthropoda > Insecta > Diptera > Pallopteridae > Toxonevra > Toxonevra muliebris. The sequence continues at coordinate 40,800,837 of OY829329.1, forward strand.
TAAAAAAATAATTAGTGTGGATGCAAGAGCAGAAGTCGACAAATTTTTCACAAAAATGTGGGATAGTTCGATTTTAGTCGATTGAGTAAAATATATCTGAAAAATAAGTTTTTAATGATATCCAGCCGAAAGTTCCTATTTTATGTTCTCAATTTATCAGGAAAATATTTGATGTTATTTTTTAATCAAGATTTGAAAAGCTAAAAATTCTGCATTGTTTCAAAAGATAAGAATTTTTGAAAATACGAAAACTGTAAATTCACGAATTTTGGCGGAGAAAATATATAAAAAATGTAAATATATGTTTCTGGGTTTTTTCTCAATTTTAAAAGGCTCTCTTTATCGGAATATGCATAAACCTCCGCTTTCTTCCTCTTTTGGGAAACAATTCAATTTAAAAATAGGTTTGAACTTGATTTTTTCAACAAAAATTGGAATTAAACTTTTTTGTTAACCCTAAAAGTATGCATTCATGCTGAAAAATGACTAAAAGTGTAAAAATTCAGAAGTTGCATTTAATAATATCACTTTTATTCCAACATTAAAGGATTACAATAAAAATTGTTTAAGTTTCTGAAAAGACCAATATCAACATAACTAAATAAAATAAATTTCTTGAAGATCAAACTGCCCATTCCCCCATTATAGCTTGCCAAATATGACGAAAATTTAAACTTTAAGCTTAGTTTGTGGCGAAACCTAAACTGGCTGATTAAGACTGACTTCAGATTTGAGTTGAGCCAACAAAATTTAATACCAAACGAAATTATATCAAAATCATAGCGCTCCTTCCAATTTCGTCCCATCGATGTATGGGATTAAATCATTGGTTAACGGCGAGGTACGTTTTTAAAAAAAAAAATTGTGTCAAACATTTTGTCTTTTGCAGTCTATTGCAGTCTACAAGATCAATTCGCCCTGTGGCCCATTTATCCTACCTCACTCTAATATTTTTACTTGCCACAAAGTAAAGCATCTTCTTTTTTTCCAAAAAAAAAACAAAGTTTTATTTAATTTCTCTGAAAAAAATTTTTTTTGTGTATCGAGTATGAAAAATTATGTGGTACTACAAAAAGGATTCATCTAATGCTAAGAGTATAAGTTCTTCACAAAAATAGTGAATAAGCTATATGCTGAGCTCAAAATGTCCTGTAGAAAAACATTATTTGTAATTCAATTTAAATCTTTTAATGTTAAATTTCTCAAGTAAAAGTTTTTTTTCTGCTCAGTTTCAGTATCAAAAGCTTTCTTCTTTCAGCGTTTCTCTATGTACTTATTGATTAGTTCAGTGTTAAAGGGTTTGTATCTTGATGTATTAGGAATCTAAATGAAACAAGTGCTGAATATTGATTAAAGGGTTTTATGTTTCTTTTTTGATCGCTGAGCTTTCTGGAAATACCTGCCTGTGGTAATTGCTTACTGTCCAGACTAAATTAAACACATTTTAATGGCATATGTTTTTGTGTGGCATACATTCGAAATTCAGTGTCGCGAGCCTTGAATCGAAGGCCTCTAAGTTCGTATTGTTAATTCGATCTTTAATCCCAACCATGTATACCATTTATCCGATCGTTATAATACTAATACAAAATAAGGAATTGAAAAAACGTATGTATATGCCCAGCGGTTTTTCAGACAAGTGCTTGAAAATTAAGTGCTTAAAAAGTGCTTGCAAGTGCACCATTTCAACCGGAAATTGCAAAGCAACCATGCGAACAACAAATTTAGTTTTCTATGAAGTAATAAAAACGAGTATCGTTCAGCGAGACGCTACGAAATATTGACTGAGCGAGAAACCAAGCGAGTTAGTTTTCACGCAACAGCGAAGTAAAGTGGTTGTGAAATTTCACGAAAAGTGTGTGTGTTTTATTTTATTTCTTTTTTGCAATTGTTTATTAAAAAATAATATATATATTTTGGTTTAAAACAAACAAAAAACGCAAAAGAATAAAATAAAATGACGCAGCAATGAAAAATTATGAATGCATGAGTCGATACTCGATATTTTTTCTCTCTCCTCTCTTTCTCAACTAAAGTAAGCACGAAGCAGCGAATGAATGAGCGGAAGTGCCTTTCTAACGCATTCTTTCTTGCGCTCGTTTAGCGCTAAATGTACTGCACTAAACAAGTGCTTGTCTCCTAGGACATGCAATGCTAAAATTTATATGGAACACATGTGCTTGTAGTGCACTTAAGTGCTTGCAATCAAGCACTTACTTAGCGCTATTCTAGTGCTTCCATTTACCGCTGGGTGCCTACTTATAAAGAAACCAAAAGTTAGATAAATATTTTTAAGCACGCTTGTCTAAAGGTACATGATTAAAACAAACTAGAAGCCTTTTGAACCATACCTAATGATATCATCAACCGAAACTCGATATTATCACTTTCGCAAGAAAAACTTTTAAAATAATATTTTCACTTTCTAACAAAAACTTTTGAAAAAGTTCCACTAAGTCTACATCGAAAATCAAACTACACTGTACATGCATATATGTATAAGAGTGTGTATATATTTATTATTACCCCTTTCTTTCATCAGCATCCTTCATGCATATGTATACTGCATTAATTGGTATCGCACAAATGTCAAGAATTCTACGAACTTATTTCAGTACGGTACAAAAATACCTGAGCGTATGCACATGTGTACATGCCAATCTAAACGTCAATGTATTTATATTAAGATACTCAAATGTTCCTCACATTATTCGTGCTTAAGAAATGCATGAAATATTAAAATTCAAAAATGTTTCTTCTAATATTTTATATGCGTCTAACGTCTTTATTTCTCTACCTTGCTGCCAACAGCCAGCAACTTTCTCAACTCAATTCTGTAAGATTTCTTCATAAAGATTTTTCCATAGATACCTACTTGCTAGAAATAAATACACACGTGCAAGCTTCGAATAAAATCATTTGCAAAATTTTCATTGCAGCCCATTAAAATTTCCCTTCTTCGAAGATTGTATGACTGAGAGTGGTGAGGGTGATCAGAGGAAGACTCAGAATTCTACAACGGTGTTTAATTATGAACATTGCAAAAAGTTTTGAAATAATTATGCGTAGAAGCGCATTTTCTACTATCAGAAGCTTTTTTTATTTTCATTTGTGTTGATGTTAGATATACATTTATGTGAGCATAAAAATATACGCGAACTTATGATTCTTTTGCTTTTCAAAAAATTACTAAAATTTATTGAGACAATCAAATTTTCTCATAGAAAATTTTGAAAAATTGCTTTTCGCTAAAATTTTTATTAATATATTTTATTTTAATATTGGAGAATTTACGAAGCTCAACAAGCACAAAAATAAGAAGTTACAATGGTATCACATATCAGAAAGATAGAAATACCACCAGTCACTTGGGGATCTAGAGATTTCCTAAGAGCCGGGGCTTTGCTTTTCGTTTCTTAGCTTTTTTTTTTGATTCATGACCAAAAATCAAAATGTATGAAATTTTCATCGGTAATGAGGGTATTTTAACCCCAAACCCCTTCCTTGGATCCGCTAGTACCACCAGCTATGCAGCAAAATACTTTGACATATCAAGGTAGGGTAATAATCTTTCAGACATTTGTCAAATATATTGAACAAGAGCGTATGACGAAAATCGTGATACACACAGTAACGGGGTCCCATATATTGGGCATAACCTGACGGTCATATGAGTCACTTTACCTAAGATTTTACTACAGATTCGTGTTTACTGGCATCAAATTAGTATGTAGTTACGTGCAATTTTTATTTCAAGCATCTGATTTTCGTGGCTGAGAGGGTTAACTCTTTTACATTCGTAAGAACTGTGGCGGCATTTTAACAATTTTCTTTTTTAATTTTTAAACTACATTTGATGAAATCAAAAGTATTAATTTTAAAACTGCGAAGTTGAAAAAACATATCTCATTAAAACAAATGAATTTATTTTGGGACATATGAGCTCCTATATGCGTCAAGAGTGGCCTTTATTACAGTTTATTTCACATTTTAGTTCATAACAAATAGTAACAAGTAAAACTAAGTACAAAAATTATAAGCTAAGTTCAAAAATATTTGAAAAATAAAAAATTAATTATGGTATTCGGCAAAACAATCTCTTTAGACAGTAAAACAAAAATTTTCGGTCAATAAAATAGCAGTGAGGGATGAAAAATGTTTCATTTCACGCAAAAAAATTTTTAATTACATATTTATATAATGTTTAGCTTTTAATAACAGCTCTTTTATACTTGTAACAAAAATAATTTGCATTTTAAAAAACTCTCACCACTCACGATTTGACCGGTCAAAAAATAGCAATGCTTAATATAAAAATAAGCATAAGAACAATATTTTGGAAACAATTTCCTAGTGTCTACTAAGTTATCTTAAAACTTATTAAAATGGCTAATTTTGGCTATACTGGCGACCAATTAGTCAATTAAGCCTCCGTATCATCCTACAGGAGTTGCTTTTGATGAACATAGGGACATAACAACACGTCACGTCAAATTTCATTTTTTAGATTTTTATTGATTCTTGATAAAAAAAAATGTTATAAATATTTAGTTATATTTTAAAAAGGACGAGGTGGTCACTGACAATTCAATTGACATCTATACAGATGGATCCAAATTGGAGGATAGAGTCGGCTGTGGCATCTTCTCTAGTAAGTTAGTTCTCAGACTCTATTTACGACTTAGTTACCATTGCGTGTTGCCAGCGTGTTTCAAGCGGAAGTAATAGCTATCTATCAAGCGTCCAAGTTTCTTATTCGCAACGATTCATTCGATACGAATATCCGCAGTCAAATCAATTGCCGATGTTTTCACTGCATCAAAACTTGTTCTTGACTGCCGATCTTCATTCAACATTTTGTCGAGTCACTTGCAGGTCCACCTATATTGGGTACCTGGACGTACGGATATTTCAGGTAACTGCAATGCCGACGAGTTAGCGAAACAGGGCTAGCAGCTTACAGATATATCACCTTACTGCACCATTGGTGACCCTCTTAGCTCTATTAAATTAGCCATTAAGCAAACTACCTTGAGGAAGCAAAAAGATCATGGGTAGCGGAGCATACCTGTGGTATTACCAGGTTAACATGGACCACTATGGACAATAGACGAACTAGACAGCTACTCAACCTGAGCAGAAACTCCATCAGCAATACGACTTCGGTGCTCACGCGACAGTGCATAATGGGAAGACATTCTGCAAGACTTGGACTGCCGTTCAATGACTTCTGTCGGGGCTGCAGCTCAGAACAGGAGGAAAAAACAGTCCTTCATTTCATGTGCGAACGTCCATCCCTGGCCAGGAGGAGACTAAAACTCCTGGGTTCACCTTTCTTCACTAGTCTGTCCCAGCTATCATCCATAAATATTAAGGACATAAGGAGTCACGCCGTACTGTGGTATCACAATGAGCCTAAATATGTGCTTAAGTGTGCTTTCAAGCAGAAGGCTGCCACTCCAACATAACCTAAAAAGGGCTCACCTGAGAATATAAAACCACACGCTGAATTCAAAAATATAAAAATTATAGATCCTGCAGCTATTAAAAAAACGCAGAAAAATCACAAAAAACAACTTCAACTGCTAACAAAATTTGAATTTGTTTTTTATTCCTTTAAAAGGGAAATGCAAAATTGGATCATAATGAGTGCTACCATACACAAATGAAAATAAAGGGCGGTCAAAATAACTCATCTGTCTCTTGCTCGTCAAAGAGTAAACTCAATATCCTAATGGAAAATGTCGTATTGGCATAGTATTTGCAGACAGTAGTTTATGCCATTTCTGAACTAACGTTATTTGACAACCAGATAAATCACCGGTTAATTGACACCTATAAAAGACCAATAACAGTGTTGGATATGGTTAGGTTTATGTATCAAACACCCCGTTTAAAGGATTTATCAGACCTGGAACTGATTTATGCTGGCTCAAATTTAATTTTAACATTTCGATTTTAGCCAAAAATACCTTTCTCCTTGAAATAGATTTTTAAAGCCGAATCGTGAAATGGTCCAATTTCTGTTAATATAAACTGCAGCGAAATTGTCAAAAGTTCCAAGGACAGGATGAATTCCAGAAATCAAAATAAATCATTGATTCTAATTCTGAGTTTGTACTAAATCTCGAACGCTAGCAATCAGGTATTAGACCCATTAACCAGGAATATCTCAAATTCTTATTAGGTTAGTGAAAATTATTCATGAATTAAATTTGGTTTCTTCAATGTCTAAAAGGTTCTCTGAAAACAAAAGAAAAAAGCTGACAGATGCCCTCAACAAATATCAAGCTGACATCACCGATGTTCAAACAATGTGTTGAACGGAACAGGGTTGCTCCAAAAAAGAATCTTGTGATATCCATTACAGCTGTCATGACGGTGTCAAATTCGTAGTTGGCAGGAGTCTGCGCCACTTGGTCTCGAAGTTCTTGCCAGTGAACGATTGCTCAACCTCAATCCGCATAAAAATACGATTCTTAAACTTGACCATGATTTGTGTCGAAGCCATCAAAGATAACTTCTACGAACCCCCTGATCAAAACACAGAAAAACAAAATGAAATCAATGTCCTAGGCGTATGCTCGATACGTACGTTGTGCGAACATGGTCTCAGACCACACCTTGGCTACAGTCACGGTACGCACACGCCTCTTGTTCAAAGAAAAGCGAACGTAAATTTACACAGAGAAAGCTGGATGTCAATAAGCTGCAAACACAAGAGACAGCAGAAAGCTTGCCGATCAACTCTCAATCCTCTTGTCGCATACCGCTGCCAAAGAGGTATTAGGCTATCACTGTCGACGGTGAAACCTTCTTCGAAAAAATAAGATACCTGACCAATGGTTTGAAGACTGGGTTCTCTTCCTGCAGGGACAAAGGTGGAAATTTCGAGAAAGATATCCAGGATAGATTAATGTTAGGGATGGAGAGTTTCTCGCAACTGCTGTATCGGAAACCGCAACCTCTGGATATAACGCCACCCTACTATGACAACGTCTTAACAGTCATCACTCAGCTGAAAAACAATGAGACTACCTACTAAGTTGTTTAGGAGCTGAGGCGAAGATCTTACAAAACTCCTACACGAGCTTCATGGTTGTGGAACATGCAGAAGAGGACGACCTCCGTTGGAAATACCAGTTACAGAGGGACCTGTCTGGGATTAGCACGCTCATAGCCGAGGCGACTGACGAAGCTTTATAGGGGCGATAAAGACCAATCATTGGTTATTGTGACAACTAAGTTAGTAATTTGAAAAACAGTTCAACCCATAAATTTCAAGTCGAATTATTCCCCTCTCTGAGGGCATCAAACAATTGAAGAAAATATTACTTATATATATATCTTCATATATTTATATTTTTACAAGTCTCTACGCTTCACGTTTCTTTTCAATCCATTAATACAATGTAAAGTAAAAATGTCATTACAATAAGTTGCAAAAAAATAACAAAAATCGATGGATGCCCAGACGAATGGAGGATATTCCAAAATCCAATATCATAAAGTTAAACGATGAAAAAATTGATACGTGAAATATTATCAAAAACCGTAAAAACCACCAATGACAATGATAATTTACAAAGGGAAAATGTGTGTCCCACCCACAAAATAATACACTCAAAAGTTTTTCCCACACTCTTCACATCTCTAAACTCATACGCAATCGAAGTGAATGATTAATGAAAAAATGATAACATAAAATGAGACAAAATAAAAAAACTGAAAGCAACTTTTGCAAATGTAATTTTTACAATTTATGACATGAAGACGTGTCAATAGTGAGTGACTTTTGTGCTGACACTTTGCCAGTCGAGACAAAAATGAAAAAAAAAAAAACCGAACACAATTGGTATTTTAAGCAATGGTGATGAAATGTTGAAGCAAATTTTTATATTTTTATGCTTCTAGTATTTAATAAAAAAGTACAATTTCATTGTAACATAATTAAATATGAAGAAATGTCAACGTATATTATAAAACAGGAAAAAAGAAAACTGCTGCAGCTGTCACATTTTCGATACTTCACGTCAAATACCTATGGCCCACACACACACACACACACACACAAATCTAACTTTAGTAACTTGAGCCCCGAAGAAGGAGAATGTACTTTTAGGGGTTTATAATCTAGAGTTGCCGATATAAGTTGAAGAGATAAACATTTTTTTGTAGACAAGTGACGATTACGCGACAAAAATGTCATTTATCATTTATAGAAATGTCAGGAGCAAACTTTCACAGGAATATGGCAAGAATATGTAACTCAAATAATCTTGCAAGTCATAAAAAGCTAAAGCTAATGATTTAAACCTTTGAACTATATACGTCTGTATGTGTAGTTATATGATTCGATTTCAATCCTTTCAACTTCATTTCTATACACCCCCATAATTATATAAAACCTTTTGGCAATCTGATTTAATTTTTGGAAATATCACTTCCTTGTAATTATATTATTATGGATGTGAATGTATCACATTGAGTTTAATTAAAACCTAAAAGCTCTGCGGCATTTTCAAACCAAATTTCAGATGATATTCAAATTCAAATATGTAATTCAGTTAAACGCCCACACACATACATAAATAAAGTACATATGACAATTTCATTTTTCATCTCATCTACATGCTTATGCTCATAGGTACATATGGCAACTATGTATGTATGTGTTTCCATATTCTGTGATATTTCTGCTGTTGTTTCATATTTTGAAATTATTTTATCTTTCCGCTCCTTTTTGTTTTACTGTTTTCGTGGAATTTTTGCGATACAAATGTAATTTTCATCAAATGGAATGTTTTAATTAATTTATATTCTACGCTTTCATTTCGTTAACTTTTTAATGACACATACACTAGCGGATCCAAGGGGAGAGTTTATTATGGGGCATATGACCAGTTTTGCTGACCAAAAATCTAAAAAATGGAGACATTGATCTAAAATTTTAGAAGAGAGTCAATCTGGAGATGTAAATATTCTCTTGTAAAAATAGGCATGGTCCAGTGCCTGATGACAAAAAAAAAAACGAAATTTTAAAACCATTTGCTACGTTTTGAATTCGCGTAGAAGACAATTAGGTGAAACCCATGTAAATAACACTGACATTAGTAAAGACCAACAGTACCTACTGGATATTGCCAGAGCAATTCTGACAATTGAGAAATCCTGAACCTCACAGTCACTCCTGATTGCTGACATATTCTGGGTTGCAGGGGGATACCAAAGCCTAGAACTCAAAATCTGAAGGGGAAGATTGTTAAAAGGTTTTTTGATGCAACTGACTACAGTGAGCAGATAAATTGAAAAAAATTTAAGTGGAAAGTTTGACAAAAGAGACTCTTCCATCAGTTCTGCAAGATAAAACTCTGCCTCAGCTTTTTTCTATTTTCCATTCCAAATACAAGTGTCCGATCGAAGGGGATTTTTTGGCCAAACCAAGTCCGAGCTTCAGCCATTTCTCTAACCTTCCACCAAAGGCGAAGATACCGAAACTCAATATTAGATCGGGCATTACTATACCCAAGCTGCTAAAAGATGAGACATACTTGTCACAGAATCTGCAGAAAAAGTGTACGGACAAACAAAAGAGATGAGTGCATTAGGGCAACTTTGCTTTTAAAATCCATCATGACAAAATTCAATTAAAACTTTAAATGACAGGCTGAGAGGAAAAGCGGGCAAAAATTTATATAAGAGCAAAAGTGAAATAATTTAGAGTGTCAGTGCAAGAATGGCATAAGTAATACGGTTTAGAGTGTAAATAAAACGCCTTAAAAGTAAGAGCAAAAATGGTATAACAATTCTTTCAGAGCAAGAACAGCAAAGTTTTTTATTCCGTTTTCGCTCTGAACATATTTCGTTTCACTTTTGCTCTGAACATATTTCGTTTTGCTTTTGCTCTTAAGTAAAACTATTCAATTTTTTGCTGAACGTAGAAGTTTACGCTCTAAACATATTTCGTTTCACTTTTGCTCTGAACATAAAGGTGAAATTTTGTGTTTTTGTGACTTTAGGCTCTTTGAGCGAACTGAAGATACAACAGAGAATTTGTTTCTCCATTGTTTTTGCATTGATTGGGATGTAAATACTCAACTTTTGAATCCTATTAGAGTTCGAAATTCAAAAATTAACTTTTCCGACCTAACCTAATACACATAATACACAGGAGAAATATGTACTTCAATGTTAGAATTCAATTCAATTTTGGTTTCCTCCAAAATTATACTAATTTTAATGTACAATGAACTTGTTAATGAACGCTGTACATTGACTTCTAGTATATAATTTATGTTGGAGTTCGTTGTTTCACTGAATTCTTCAACGAATTTCTATGTACATTGATTCAAAGTTAGTTCTTAAGTGCATTAGTGAGTACATAAATTTTTCACAAATTCAATGTAAAAATACCATTGCATTTATAAAAAATTACTTTGAATAAAAAAATTCATATAAATTTATCCAATGAATTTATTCATTGACTTAATGTAGATTTTAAAATTGGTTGCAAATTCTACGAACAGAGATACATTCTCACAATAAATTCGGCCAATGGTATATATCAATGAACGTTTTCATTCGACGAATGATAATTTTTATAAATGGGGATTTCATCTCAAGTGAACCCACTTTTAAAATCGATCAGACAAACTTGCATAAAGTTTAGTCCTATTGGATACTAGTTACCACACCAAAATTGAACGATATCGGTCAAAAACTCGCCAAATTGGAGGAGGTAGAGTTTTGTCATTTTAGTTAAACAGCCCATGTTTCGGATCCATGTATGTAAGTAATCACCTATTACACTTAAAAAATTTTGTTCAACATGTTTTCGACAGATTTTTACTCAATCTTTTGAAAAAATAAAAATCAAAATTTAACAATTTTTTTTTTTTAAATCAAAATTAGTTTTACCTTTTTTTCAAAACGGAAGGTTTTTTTAGGGTCAAAAGAAAGCTCAGGTCTTTTCCTGTGAGAGCTTTAATGTCCAAAAGTAGATTCAAATACCACAGCCTTGACCCCTTGTATCCGCTAGTGGAATTTATATACATACATATTTATCTGCATATGCATTTAAACATATGCACAGGGGAAGTTATAATTTTATTGCACTTTGCGGCATTTTACAATATGTGATGCTGAATTTTATTGGAAAAAATCTTAAACAAACGGTTTGTTTACGTTTGTGAGCCTTAAATCAGTACTGGATTATAAAAAAAAAGTTTAGATATTCATTGCTTTAACATAAATCCAGCGATATAAAAATAAAATACGTTAAGAAGAAGATACGTAAGGGAGCTTTAAATATTTTAAAAGACATCACTGACTATAAAATGGGTACCGAATGCGCTGTGATCAGTGTTTGAGCGCGTTATTAGTGACTACGAATCAGGGCCGTAGCCAGAAATTTTTTTCGGGGGGGTTTTCATTCGAAGAAAATATTCATAAATAATTTTTATCAAACTGATTTTTAAATACAATAAATTAAATTTTAGGAAAAATTTTCCGATTTTTTTAATCTTAACCTCAAAAAATGGCCAAAAGTGACAAAAAATTCACAGAATAATCAAATTAAATTTTTTCAAATAAATATTCAATGTGCATTCTAATGCATTTTTTTTATCGTGGAGGACATAATTTCATTAACTCATTGACTTCCCACTACTGATGATGTACTCAACCTCAAAAAAATTCCAAAAAATAGTAGAGGTTGAGATCTTTCGTGGTGCTCTGACCAATAATGCGTTAAAAAATTAATTATATTTTGAGATTGCCTCCTAAACTGCATGGGTTTTGCTAATAAGATGGAGTTTTAGCGAAAGAAATTTTCACGTTGTACACGAATCTGAGGTCAAAAACTTCCCATCACGTCACGTTTTAGGAAAAAATGGGGTTCAAGCAAGTCTAATTTTACAAGAATCCGATAATTTTTTCTATTTTTATTAATTTTTAAACTTTTCAAACTGATTCAGGACGAAACTTTAAATCAAAAACAGTTACTGACCCAGAAAAACTATGAATGCAGGAGTGCTCAGTATCACGTTTTCTTTTTGAATCCGTAATCAAACCTCATGTCGAAGAAAACAAATTGGATTTGATCGCATAGTGTAACTAAGATTTTTAGAAAAAAAAAACCGATGGAAGTAAAAAATATCGTTAAATAGATTTTATTTTGACTTTATTTTCCATCCATTGGCAATTAATCTCTAAAATTAGAATAAAGTTTCTAGATTTCGGGGGGGGGGGGGGGGGTTAGAACCCCCAAAACATCCCCCGAAATACGGCCTTGCTACGAATGATCAGATATAGAGGTGAAAGAAGTGATCCAATCTGATATAAACAGAGCATTTATTACCGCTGTGCCTCATGTTTGTCGAATTTGAGAAAGCCTTGGATAGGGCATATGGAAATGTTTAACTGGCGGAAGTACTCCTAAGAACTGTTAGAATCACAAAAGTTAAAGCTTTAGGGTTTTCATTCCATCAATTGGTTTTTATATATGAACAACGATAATAATGACTAAAATACTTATCGATAAGAGAACCTGAAACGACTCGTAAGATGCATCTTGGGCAGTTTTTTTTCGTGGTTCATTGAGGAAAAATAGAATTCAAGTCATGGATCTACTTATTAACTCAAACTATCCCTACTGTTTCTTTGCTTGCCAAAATAATCAGAATATATCTATTGATGAAAATGCAAAATCGACTGATTTGGAGATCAGTTGCAAATAGTTGTTGAGGGAATCGAGCAGTTTAACTATATTGGAAGCTTGGTATACTTCAGTGATTGCACAAATTTGGAATTTCACACAGTATAACTTCAATTTGTGAACTTTAGTAGGCATGTTGGAATTGACTTTTTTATAACAAATCGTACTGAAAACCCACATTCCTACCCTCCATCTCCTATTTTTAGACTATAATACTGCGTTTAACAGTACTAATCGCACATGGCACCTGGAACTGATTTATAAAAAAAAACAGAAAACTGTCAATATTATTCACACTCAGTGTAAAGGCCTTCCCAAAGTTTTCGGCCTTCTATACCAATGCTCACTGAATCTGTTCCTAGATGAAATGGGGACTTTGAAGCCAAAATTCAAATATTTCCCGACGTTAATTTGGTTATAATATTAAAAATCTTGAATTCAACGGTACTAAATGTTGGAATGTTAAAGTTTTGGATAAAACTTGCAATGCAAAAATAAAAAACTTCTAAAACACAAGAAATATGCTATTCATAAAAATGATCGAGAAATGGTATTCTGTAAAAAGAATAGTATTTTTTTTTTCCAGAAAAGCCTTTAATGTTTCTATAAATTTTAAAACAAAAAGTTCTGAGTATAAATTTCAATTTAGTTTTATTTAAATAAATTTTATTTTTGTGATTTGTTGATATTATTATTATGAACACAACTGTACGCACTAGCAAATCCCAGTGGGCGGATTGGAATCCATTTTGATATTTTCAAATACAAAATTTACCAGCTTGGGAGTATCTGAGTTTGTGATGACAAAATAAAAGAATATAATTACTGAAAAATCGAATTACAAATATTTCTAAATTTTAGTTTTAAAAGAATTCTGAGTTGAGTTTTAGCGTGTTTCAAAATACTCAAAATACAAATTCTGCTGATAAAAACTCAATGTATTAAACTGAATCATTCTTAACTGCAATAAATTTGTATTTATTGGGAATTGTTATACACAAATACATAGATAAAACAAAACAAAATACATAATAAACTTAAACTACGTTAGGAACTCATTTCCTAATGCACAAAAATAAATTAAACTCATATTTCAAATAAAATAATTTATATTAAAATTGACGTATCCACCCTCCACCGTATTTCAATATTTTCACCAAAGCAAAAAACAACACGAAGAAACAATCATAAATTGAAAAGGAAAAAAACAAACGAAAATGAAATAAAACGAAATGAAAAAATTCAATATTAATATTTATTTGGGCATACTTTTTGGCGTTTATTGCAAACAAAGTGCGTTGTTGCTGCTTTTATCACTTTTGATTTTTGTTTTATACAAAGAAAGAAACAAAACCTTTGTGGTTTCTACATAAAAAGAAAGTTTGTAAATCATAAAGAAAAACAATTTATCTTTTTTTTATCAACGGGAGCACAACAAAAAAAAAAATGAAATCGGCATGCAAGAATGAAATGGAAAAAGAAGCTGTTGAAAGCAGTAAATCTTAGCTACTGGTAATCACCCCAAGTGGTGAAACATGCAACAACGAAACCGAATACAAACATCATACAAAACAAGGGGTGAAGTGAAGAAAGCAACTTCTGCTCTTATCTCAAATGTGCAACATGTCAAATCTAATTTTGAAATACTTTTCTTTTTTTTTCATCCGTTCGCTTGCTGCAAATGTAAAAGTTATTTAAATTCGCATATAACATCATTTATTTCCAAATTCAACATTTATTTGGAAATTTAACTTATTCCAGGAACAAAATGGTGTCCTCCCTTTATTTTATTATAAATTATACGGGTTTTTGAGATTCAACAAATTTAAAATTTTGTATCTTGTTATCCTTGCGATAAACATGCTGCAGATAAAAATCTTCTTCTCGCTCACTTTGTATTCAATAAATTCTATTTATGTAAATTATTTTGATGTTTATACACGTATTTTGACAGCACATTCATATATTTTTATAGGTTATGTTTGACAGTTGACATGCTGTGCGCTTATATGTTGCGTAAGAATATGTATTGGTGTTCGTGTGTGTGTGTAATGAAAACTCATAAATGTCAAAATATATTAGATGCGCTTTGATAAGATACAATATTAAGGTGTATGTTTTTAATAAAATGTAAATTTTTATCGAAAAGCTTCGAAGTTCAAAGTTGAAAAAATGAATATTTAAAATTTCTTAGTTTAAAAATTTGGCTTTCGAATGCCTGTTATCATTTCGAAATTAAGTAGCTTTCGATGACGCATCACTCATTTTGGTTCTGGGCTGTTGTCTTTTCATATTTCCATTCACCTTGAAAAGTCAAAGAATGGAAACAATTCCACTAACTTTGCATTTTTTTTGCCTCGTGCAATGGCAACAATTTTTCAATGTTGCCCACAACACTGCCAAAATGTTGCCTTTTTAGTGCAAGAAAAGAACATAAAAATGCAACACTGTGAGAATCAGCTAATTTGCAGGGCAACATTCTGACCCCGTCATTTAATTGAGTGCAAAAGTGTTACATTTTTCCCCGCTCAGAAGGCAACATTTTTTAGAAAAGAACACAATACTCTTGGAAAGGGCTGCCTCTTTATCAGAAAAGAACACGAAATTTGACAGTCCTCGCACGATGCAGAAAAAAAACGCTTTTAGTTTTTGAGATTTGAGTGAAACCTTTCTCTGGCTAAGGTAATAGCAAGTAGAGGGTGCTTTTAACAACGCGACTTTAGACGGCATGTGCAATGCCGTAGGTCAACATGGAGTAGATCCGATTCTTGTTAACTGGATACGCTCAATGCTGTCACATAGACTTATGATGAGTCAAGCTGATTCCATTACTTGCTGCGTGAATAGGGGATGTTTCCAAGGTGGAGTACTCTCTCCACAGCTGTGGTGTCTGCAGGTTGACTCTTTGCTTGTTTCCCTAAATGAGTCGGGTATCTACATAGAGGCTTATGCCGATGACGTTGCCTGCTTAATCACGGGCCAATCGGTAGGGTATGTTTGTAAGAAGGCCCAAATTGCCAGGACTCTTGGTGTTGCTCAAACGGGCTATCGGTTAACCCTCTTATAACTGGTGTTATTCTTTTCATCAGGAGAAGGAAAGTTTATGGTCTCATTTTACCAGTACACAGAGGAATCACTATTCAGCTACCCCAAGAAGTGATATATCTAGAAGTCATTCTAGATACCAAACTTCTATGGCATTCTCATGTTGAGGTAAAGGTATCTAAGGCGCTGGCAGCTTTTTGTCAAAGCAGGGCTATTTTTAGCAAAACATGGGGTCTATCACCTTATAAAGTCTTATGGTTTCATAAGGCTATGATCAGACCCATCATCACCTATGCATCCTTAGTCTGGTGGACTAGACTTAATGTTGACAGAGTTAGGAAAGCTCTTGCCAGACTTCAAAGGACTGTGGCCATTTGTTGTACGGGAGCATTTCCTACAACACCTGGCCCATCCTTAGATGCATTACTCAACTTACCACTCCTTGATAATTTTTGCTAAACGAGAGACTGTCAAAGCCATCTGTAGGCTTAAACGCAATGGGTATTGGTATGATACTTGCTGGGTATTGGTGACATTGTTGAAGATACTGATATGGACTTAACAGTTCTATCAATGCCATCCGATACAATGCCAACAATTCCAGTTTTAAAACAGAGCTCTACAATACAAATTCCAGAGGCTCAAACTTAGTTTTTGCCGGAACCTGGGCCGGGAGTTGATTGTAAGCGTATTTTCACTGACGACTCCAGAACAGAACTCGATTTGGGTTCTGAGGACTTCATTGAAAATGATGAAGTGCATCTTCACTTCTCTCTTGGGTTGTATACTTCTGTTTTTCAAGCGGAAATTTTTGCAGTCATCAAGGCAATGGACCATGTTATTGATAATGGTTGGAGAGAAAGGAGTATCTGCGTATTTAGCGACAGTCAGGCTGCGCTTAAATCCTTGATTAATCCTCTAACCACGTCTAAACTGGTTATGCATTGTAAATCCAGGATTGATTGTGTTGGAAAACACAATAGTCTGCTGCTGATATAGCCACAATCGTAAATGTGAGGAACTGAAAGGCTTTAGGCTGATAAGTATCATGTTATCACTTAACAGAAAGAGCTGTAGGCAGCTGGTGGAATTATACACAGGTACTTCTCTTGGGCCAAACATTTGAGTATGTAAAAAACCAAATATATTGTTTATACAACGATTAGAATACAAAAGACATTAGTACTTTTTAATGATTATAAACTAAAAACTCTAATTTGAATATGATGGACCTGGGGCCTAGTGTCTTCTGTGCTGCGTGTGGTTCGGAGGAAGAATGTGAAGAGACGGTTGACCACTTCCTTTCTTTGCACACGGCTCGGTAGATTGATATCCAATAGCGTAAAATTCCAGTGAAATTTTGTTACTATGGTTCGCAACGCTTTCTCAGTAGGTCGATTATGAAACGAAATGGTCGAAGTGCGCGAGCCTGTAGCTGAGATATACTTTTGTGCTGTAATATAACATAAAGTATCGGAGAAATACTTGGCCTGTAAAACCTTTTAGATTTCCATACGGATTCAACATAAAGCTGGTAATCTAAGACGAACTCCATAAAAACTCATTCGACAAGGTTTAGTTAATCTTGATTTTGTTTGTTGACCAAAGAAAAAAAATACTTAATAATAAATACTCCAAAAACAGAAAATTCACAGCTCAGTTCAGTACTTTATCTGATTGATTCCGAATTGTTAAAAATGATTTAATGTGAAAGTCATTGGCTAGCAGATATAACAATACATTTATGCATTAAATCAATGCATTTATCGATGCATTTCTTATTTCAGTCAATATTTTATAATCGGTTACTCAACTCAGATTCTAGATTCTAGTTTCTAATGTTAATGGAATTTACTTAATACATTTTGGCCATAACTGACCACACTCAATACGAGTTCACGAAGAGCTCTCACACACACCACAAAGTAAACTTCGATTTAAATTGCTCTTTAAGCGAATAACCACAAATTTGACCCATTTCGATGAAGCATATCGAAAGACGACGACACTTGTGCCCTTTAAATGGCATCACTTTAATGCTGAAGCAAACTCATGTGTATGTATGTATACGTGGGTATGTGTGTGTGTGTGTGTGTGTCATTGCCTCTTTAATATCTTGAACAGCAGAACACGAAATAAAGAACCCCATACATAGTCCACTTTTATGGGCTTTAATGCAGCACATAATTCACTCAAGAGCGCAACTAATCTCTTCCTCTGCCTCACGACGACACTTTCGCATGCGAATTTCGTATTCAATTTCATTTTCGGTTTGTATTTATTTATTTTTTGTTGTTGTTATTTTTTGCATTTGTAGATGTTCATGCTGGTTGGTATGTATTTTTTGCTGCTGCTGCTGCTGCAGATACTCAGTCAGATACATATTTCCACATTTCCGATATAATTTGTTAAACACATTCACTTTACATTTTTAAGATTGCCAAAGTGAAGTGTGGTTTATTTTTTTGTTTTTTCCCTTTAGTATTAAAAATAAAACAAAGTTAGTGATGTGGAATGCTGATCAAGAAAAAAACTCGCTTGGTAGTAATTAGTCACTTTAGATTTTATGGTAAATGAAAAAAATTTAGAAATTACTTGAAACTATTAATTTTTCTAAACTCTTTCACTCTCTCTCTCACTTAACCTCCCAAAACATCTTGCCCCTTAATACCATGGAATTGATTTATGGATCCATCAATAGTTAGGTTAGCGTCATATGTTTTATGGATTTGTGATGGTGTGACAAGCTATTCAAGCTAAGCAGACTATTTAGCTTCACTTTTTCCCCTAAAAACTATCGAATTTCCATAACCACGAGCTGGTGGCATCAAATCGCTCGTCTCTGCGGACCACCTAGCTTGAAAATAACTAGTCTCCTAATAGCCTTTTGTTCCGGTTTGAATACGGTGGAGAAGTTCCAGATGCGTTCGTGAAGCTCCGGTCCATTAATGCAAAATTAAACTCCATTTTGAGGTAGATATAGATGGTGTAAATCATGTGGAGATCAGTCGGAGTAAAAATTTTCTTACAACACTTTAGAAACCGAGGCACTTGGTAATTTCTCTCGACACTCCAAAAATGTGATTATTCTAGCGAACGCCATATTGGATAGACATACATAAAACATCAAGAGTTACTGATTTCACAGTACTTACCAGGAAAATTCCTTTGTGAGATAAATTAAACTCTATTTACGAGACCCCATCCAGAGATTGCTTGGAGATTACTTTTGAGTGAGGCATTCATAGCATACCATTCTTTCGGTGAAATCGTATTGACGATTATTGAGCAAATCGATCTGCACTAGATATTCGGTTTGCTCTAGAAATCAATTGTAAAATATGAAAGTTAACTACACTTTCCAAGGCTTTGGTTACCGTAAAACAAATTGCGAAGGCGGTTAATGTTATGCGTTAAAACTTCTTAATGTGTTAGCTCTAAAGTCTCTCGACTCTCATGGGTTTCTACTAGTTAAATAGTGTTTTCCAGGTTAAATCTCTTGCCATTGCTTTCTGATAGTCAGGCTGCTTATAAGATTTTGTGTATCATCTCTCATAACTAACGCTCGTATCTTTTTTCGGACTAAAAACTACCAAAAAATTTTAAAAACAGTAAATCGATTCGAAAAAACTGTATACCATATTTCGCGGTATCAATTTTTTTCTTCCTTCTCCTTTTGTAGTTGTTATATTGTATTCGTTCTTTGAAGAAATTGGACGAAGCGATTCCGGTTTTGCTATGAGGTATTTATAGAAATCAACGCATGGATACTTCAAGTTACATTTGACGATCGGAATCGCCTTCAATGTTTCCACTTATATCAAAAGTATAGTCGCAACGAGTTGCCATTGTTCTCTCAGATGTTTGTAGCGTTCAAAAGTTTTATATTTTTTCTTAGCATAAACGCGGTATTTTGGTAAAAAAAAAAGAAGCGGTATGCGGTTTTGGAGTCGAAAAAACAGTGTACTACCGCGAAAAACTGTATAGATACGAGCGCTACTCATAACTCATATCTAATTTTAAGTTGAATCTCCTGCATTGAGTACCGGTCATTACAGATCTTATCTGGCTGAAATCCGGTCACAAGAAAAATTGGCTTTTGGTTAGATTTCGATTCTCCAATTGAATTGACATTGAAAGTTCTTAATGCTAATAAAAACAGCATTCAATACAGAAAAAAAACTTCTTCCCAATTATTCGTTACAAATAAACACTAAAAGTTTCGCTTGCTTTAATTCACTTTAATTTACTTAAGTTTGATTGCTGCAAATCGAATGTTTATATGCAACTGCTTTTAAATGTTCACTATTGATGTGCATTGCTATGTATTTGAGCAATTAGGAATTAGTTTTAATCATTGGCAACATGCCACACATAAATGCACAGTGCAACATGCTGCATTCTGCAGTATAAATGCAACTAGTGCGAATATCTACTCACTTACTTTACTACCAATTTCAACTTAACTCTCAGCCAAAGTCCCGGGGATTTATCGGACAACGACGAACAGAAATGAAAAATAAAATGCGCAAAAAGAACACAGGGAAATAAAAATAAAACAGAGACTCAAAACAAATACAAAGTGAATTTATGGGCATCAATGTTGAATTTGAAGTTTTGTAAGCCGGCAAGATACGAGCTGCCGCCATAGCAGCAGCAACCAACAATAGCACCAGCAGCTTGGAAGCCTTTTACGCTGTTGTTTATTTTGGTGAACATTTCTTGCTTTTGATGTATATGTTGTTGTGTGTGATGTGTGTGTATGTGTGTATGTGAGTGTGTTTTGCTTAAATACTCCAGCGAATTGATTTTTGGTGTAAACGATGTGCAATTTTAATGGATTGTGATGCAGATAAGCATTGAAATGGACATTTCTTTCGCTTGCTTTTTTCTGTTGTTACTGATTTGTTGTTGTTGTTGTTGCTTTTACGGTTGCTGCAGCAGAAGCTAGAGTAACTCAAATAGCATGATGCTTTTTTAATTGAATTTTTTTTGCGCATATTTGTTTTTTTTTTAATAAGTATAGCTTGCTTCCCTTAGTATTTGCTAATTCCTACATTTTCAACATTTTTGAACTTCATGTGCAGTTTTTCTGAAACGCTGGGCTGATTTTAAGTGACAGTTGTCACTTGTATAGGTGTTACTATAAAGTGAAAACGTTGGGATTTGCGATGAACGTCAATATATATTGAATATATCTGACACTGACTGACATCAAAGTGTCGTGAACTAGAAACGTTCATACAATCACAGAAAATGTGTTTCCATCATAAGTAACTTACATATATATTTAAAAGTTTATTGATATATTAAAAGCTACCTGCAACGATTACCAATAAAGAACTGTTATAATAGACAGGTGTAGTCACTGTGCCGCCGTTGTTAGTGTGCTGGACTGCTACTTAGGTTGCACAGGTCAAATATCAAAAATCGGAAATAAAAAAAAATCTGTTAAGGATGTAATCTGGTGTTCAAAAAATCAATTTTCTTTTTATTATGTATTTCAAACGTACAATATATTGAGAGTATACTGTAAAATTTCATACCGAAATTCAAAATATTAATGAAGTTATAGCACATAGTCGGTAGCGCCTGTTGGTTAAACTGTATGTGTTGTTAAAACTTTAAAAACATTTTTCTCTAAACAACGTTTTCTTGATCGGCCCAGGGGTTTGAAAAAACTCTATCAAGCTGATTGGGATGAAATTTTAAAACGTTATTTAACATGCCAATGGCTCTCGCAGGTAGTAAAATTGTTAATTTTTAATCATTATTTCCTATTTTTATCCCGATTTTTACCAAAAAAAAGCTCAATTTTAAAGTCCGCCATTTTGCTACTTTTTAATAAAAATGTTTAATTCTACTACCTGCTAGAATGGCTAGTCTACAAAACGATATGCCATTTAAATTATTTGTCTCAGATGACTTCAAGTACCGCAATCACCCGGGCCAGCCACACACCTTTTTTAAAAATTATGCCGGAACACCAGACTACATCCTTAAACAAAATACATAGGAAAGCATATAATCAACTGGTTTTCGTTTAATTAAGAAATATGTCGCTGAAATTAAAGCAAGTCTATGCTTCTTGATATAAAACACAATTCTTGTATCAGCAGATGCCGGCTCGAAACCCAAACGAGTTGCGGTGATGAGGAGGTTTTCGATTTTTTATTTACCTGTTATTTTGCATTTTAGTATTTTTAATTTTCCTTGTGCCTCTGATAGTACATTTCATTGCTTATAATGATAAATTGCAGAATGAATGAATGAATTATCAATAGCAAATCAAAAATCTAGGTGCTACACCCAGACACACTGACTTTTAACTCTATTTTATTTAATGTTTATGGGCATGTAACCCTACGTATGCCCTGAAATGTTTTTTTCTTACTTTTTTCAGTTTCCATGTATTTCTAAATTATAGTAAAATATAATTTCACAATAAACAAAACTATTTGTAGGTTGGAAGGCATTTTGAAAAATGCAAACAAAAAATCTTTGCAAAGTGTAAACAAAGCAAACTTAAGAAAATTGAAACTTTCCATATTTTTTTATAATGAAGGATAAATATGGTACAATTATTTCACATTAAAACAAATAAACACTAAAACTTAAAAAACAAAACATTTATTCACAAAAAATAAAAAAAAAAAATTTAATAATATTTCTTAAATTAGAGAAAATTTCGTAATGGTTCGAAAGTGTACATAAATGTTACATAAAACATTATTTCATTTCTTTTATTTCATTTCACACCTTCGTTATAAAACAAATATGGAAAACTTAAATTTACAAAGAAAATTATAAACTTTAGGACCCCTGCGGAAGGCCTAATTGTTTCCCATTTGGAAGAAATTTTGTTTGTGGTATATATGATTCTACAGAGACAACTTTTTATCGACTTGAAATTTTGAATTTCCAAAAAAAAGTTTTTTCATATACCCTAATGCACATGTGGTGTAGATATGTATTTATATGTATGTATGTGAATCAGTATCCATGAAAGTAACAAGAAATCGCTAGATATGTGGCAATAACTTTTAACGCCTCAAGTTATTTTTCATATGAAAATTGACATTTTCAACGTTATTTTTTTAATATCAATTTAAATATTTGCAAATATTATTGCAACGACATTTTACTTTTTTCACTTTTCAGCATTTATTCGTTTTTCTTTTTGCTTATAGTAAAATAAAAAAATTCTGTAAATTTTTCTCCATAAACTTTTTTAATTAATTAACTACGCCACAGTCCTCCACATTCTCACACCAAACGCCATAAATATTAGTAGCCTCACACAAGCACACAAAGTTTCAAAAAACCAAAATAAAGGAGCTTCCCGTGTCAAATGATATTTTTGCTCCGCTTGGACATTGTCGTTTTTCTAGCGGATTCACACACCAAAAAGGTTAAATATTTAAAAAATTCTTCATTTACGAGCAAATATTATAATTATGAATTTTATAGCTACCTTTTTTCATGTATATTTTTTTTTTGTTTTGTAGATTGACAACGTCTCTTTTTTTTACGTTGTCACCTTTTTACAGCATTTGGTTTTTCATCTTTTTTTTTAATTTGGTTTGGCATCCAAAGGATACATTCTTCATTAATTTTAATAAAATATTAATTTTCCTATTCTCATATTCATGGTTAACACAAAAAAAAAGTTATACATTATGAAAAGTTTAGTATGTATAGAACTTGATGTACACAAAATCTTTTTTAAATAGATAATTAAAATTTCTTGGAAATAGAATTTTTGTAGCATGGGCTTCATACCTATTACTAGATAAATTTCATCCCAATTTTCCACCTAGGTTGAAAGATAAAAAAAAAGATTAAAAAACTTGATTTACTTGGTTTTCCAATATTGCTGTTAAATTGGATTAATTCTTACTTAAGAAATAGAAATCAGAGAGTGGAGTTCAAGGGCTCAACATCATTCGCTATTGGAGTTCCATCTGGTGTACCTCAAGGTAGTCATCTTGGTCCCATTTTGTTCCTTATTTACATTAATGACCTCCCATCTGTTATCCGTCACTCAAAAATTTTGATGTATGCTGATGATGTAAAACTGTTTATTTCACACTATTCTGATGAGGCGTACAATTTGCTTCAATCTGACCTCACGGCATTATCACATTGGTGTCAGATAAACTTAATGTTTTTAAATTTAAAGAAATGTAAGTCTATGGTCTTTTCGAGACGTCAGCCAATTCCTTCACATTACTTTATAAATGATTATACCCTGGAGGTAGTGAACACTTTTACTGATTTGGGTATAGTTATGGATCCTAAAATGCGTTTTAATCTGCACATCAATATGTATGTTAATAAAGCAAAGGGAATTTTTGCATTCGTTAAAAGATGGGCTATTGAATTTAGTGATCCGTATATAACAAAAACACTTTTTACGGCACTGGTAAGACTTATTTTGGAGTATGGTTCAACAGTTTGGAGTCCTCAATATAATTGCTATAAAGACGGACTTGAGTCAGTTCAAAAACAGTTTCTCTTGTTTGCGTTAAGAAATTTACGTTGGAACCCATTACATAATTTACCTTCTTACATACATCGTCTCAAACTTATTGACCTACCGACATTAGACATCAGAAGAACTATGCTGAATGTTATGTTTATGCCTAAATTACTGAACATTCTGAATTTCTACTAAATAAAATTGACTTAAATATCCCAAATCGTTGTTCAAGGTATCCTATCTTGATTAAAATGAGTACTTGCCGATCTAACTATGCCCAAAATAATCCATTACGTTGCATGTGCAATGATTTCAACAACCAACATGGCTTATTTGATATAACTGATTCCTTATTTTCTATAAAACAAGCAATTTTAAATTCCTTAAATGATTAAACAGCTGATGATTCTAATCTGTAGCTGTTTGAAAACCATTGGGATATATTACTTCACCCATTCACGAGTTGCGTTACACAGGCAGTCCGGGCTGTTTCTGTTTCGGTCACCGATCCATTCGCTTTGCGGATGTGCCCCTCGGTCGGGTGGGCGGGTAAGTGGATCCGCTGGGATTCGTTCGTTAAAAAAAAAAAAAAAAAAAAAAAAAAACTATAAAAAAGCTTCATACGAAATAATTATTTTAACCCATTAAGGCCTGAAGATATAACCGCTGGTGCAAAATCGACGAAACTTCACATGGAGTTTACATTTCACCTAACTAAAAAACAAAATTCTTATCCCGAACCCTGGGTCCTATAGGGTACGTTGCGAAAATGCAACGCTGGGCCTATGTGCTACACAAAACAAGTACCTTTAGTAATCACATTTTTATCTATGTAGTATATAGAGCTCTTAGTTTTATGACAAAATGAATGATATAAAATTGGGTTTTAAATCATTTTAAATAAGAAAAAAATGTTTTTGAATTATTTTTTATTATTTAAAACTTATTTTTATATATTGTTTATAGAAATTTATTGCGTTATTGTCTTGTCTTCCAAAAGTGGTGAAAAAGTACTTACGAGTTTTCAACGTATGACCATAAATACCATATTGTGATTAGTACATGGACGAACAGGAGTGGAGAGTCATTTTAAGCTTTTATTTTATTTGTTAGTGGTTATTAATGCCATTAAACAGTCTTATTTCGCCGCTATCGCAGGGGTTCAGTGATCAATTAGCCTACACCAGTAATAATGAGAATTTCAAAATTGGTTAACTATTTTTGTAAATAAACTGTCTTAGTTATCTTTTGATAAATCTCATGTTTGCTTCGAAAATTCATATTTTATCAGAATTATTAGAATTATTCAACTTCTTTGTCGGACCATTAATCACTTCTTCGATTTCTTTTTTAGCCAACAAATTTTTTGTAAACATTTGCAAAAACGTAAAAAACGGTAGCACAAATTATATAAACAAGTCATAATAAAAATAATGGAAATCAGTTGACTTATACAGAGCTGCCACATAAGCAAAATTAGCAGCACTTAGGCCCAGCGTTAAGTTTGGGACTGCCTACAGCTCCTAATCTGTCTAGCTTCTCATAACAGAGTACAACTCATTTGGGTGCCAGGGCATAGAGGACATGTAGGCAATGAAATGGCGGGCGAACTTGCAAGGAAAGGATCATCTACTGAATTCACTGGACCACGACCATTCTGCGGTCTACCATGGAGTTCCGTTAAAATCAGTTTAAAAAATTGGCTTTACAGTAACTCGCTACAATACTGGAAGGAAACCCCCGGTAACAGACAAGCTAAATCATTCATGCCAAAGATATGTCAACCCAGAACTAAACAACTGCTTAATTTAAGCAGGAACCAAATACGAATTACCACAGGCTTCTATACAGGGCATTGTAGGGTCAAAAAACACCTATGGAACTTGGGTCTAGCACAAGACGATAAGTGCCGAATATGAAACGAGGAGAAAGAAACAGCAGAACATATTTTATGCCAATGTGAAGGTCTAATGAGGACCCGACTTCGTTATTTGGGAAACTCTATCCTACAACCGCAGGACATTGCGGATAATTCTTCTAAAGAAATATTAAATTTCCTCAAAGGAAATAAACTCATAGGAGAACTATAAATACAATAAATCTTTGAGGTATATCACAATAGGCCCTAGATGGCCGCAGTGATCTGGGAAATTATTGCCCACATCCATATTAATCTAATCTAATCTAGGCCCAGCGTTGCGTTTTCGCAATATAAATGTTTAAATTTATATTTTAGAGAAATTGTTGACGAAAATGAATAAAAAAATGAATTTATATCAAATATAGGATTGTAAAAAGCAAGATTAAAAGAAATTTTGAATTTATAGTGTTTTAAAATTTTTGCCATAACTTTGAAATTGGGAAAAAAAATTGGTCAACTTTGGATCGAAATATATATAATAAAATAAAGAAATCGAATCAAATCAAGCATAGCATAATCGAAAGACATACAATATGAATAAATATCAACTGCATCCAGTTCAGATTTTTTAATTATTTGCTCAGAATACGAAAAATTACCAATATTGCGTTTTCGCAACGCCCAGGCTTTAATGGGTTAAGGATAATAAGAAAAAGTTTATAACTAAAAGATTTTTGCTCCTGCAGAATTTAGTTTCAGGAAGGGATTATCACAAATTTAATGACACTGGTCACACGTGGAATTTCTTATATTTACTTATATTCGTTTAGGCTTTGAGTTTGTAAGATTCCTTAGCTTGAATGTTGGCATTTTCGTCTAAATTTTATTTATTTCTACTCGTAGGTATTTCAAACTGGAAATCTAGCGACATCTTGTCGTCTGACGATATCGTCTTGGTGATACTTTTACTTCACATAATCACTAAAATGTAGTATCTTTTGCGAAATGTCGTTTTGATGATACCCTGCTTGTTTCACGTATCGTCAAAATCGTCTTAGCGATTATGTTTGCTGATTAGGTATCGTTTTGAATTTTTCTGTACGTACTTTTTTTGGGTTTTTAAAATTGAATAAATTTATTTTCAAAATATTTCAATATCACATTGTTAATGAAAAGAGAAGAAGATAATGACAATCGATCGACAATTTTGCGGCAACATTGAGAGATTTGTCTGAATTTTGATTCCAGCCTTTAGTTTTTTGCAAAATCTGGATGCTTCTCCATGTTATTCACCAACATTCTCATTTTTAAAGGATTCAGCTACGAATTATATATGATTGATTTTGATTTATTTGTGTTAAAAATTCAATTCATAAAACTTTTAATACTTACATTTTTTAAAATTAATTTTAAAATATTTATTTATATAACGCAAACCCAAAAGAAAGATGTTTTTATTTTGTTGGAAAAACGAACTCACCCCATATCATAATTTTACGAGTATTGTGCCGGAAAGGAAACAGCAGGAGTAGGTATTTAATGTGAATGTTTTTCATTCTTTTGCCATTGATCGCTTCATTGCATATGTGATGTTGTATGCCACACATACATGTCATTTGTCAGTACGTCTTGCAATTTTGCCATTAGATTATAAATTCAACTTTAAGTGGGCGCAAGCATGAACGCCTGTCTGAAAGAAAGATAAAAATAGGTAGTGAGAAAAAGATAGAAACTCGCCTGTCTTTTTCTAACTACTTTTTGTTTCTATTATACCTTTCTCTTTCAGACAGGCGTTCATGCTTGAGTCCTTGAGTAATAACGTGAGTAATAACGCCAAACCGGTGGACAATTTTCTCTCTGCTGCAATAATGCATTTATATTTGATGAAGTTCCCGGACATAACACCACGCCCTAGGAATGGCCATTACGCCCAAAATCATTTTGGACGCTATGGCTGCCACGAAAAAGATCATAACACCCAGTGAGCATTATGAGTGTTTTTGAGATTCTTTCATTCAAATTTTAAAAGTAAACCAAATTTGCATGTATAAGATAATGCAGTTTTATTTCGGGCTTTTTTAAAAATTGGTTTTCTTAAATAGAAAACTCTTCCGTTTAGTATGAAAGCGAATGGGTAAACCCATAAAAACAAAAGGGGAAAATATGCTCATATAGTAAATAGGAATGGCATGGAAATAAGCGCCGCAGGCGAAAAATGTTTACAAAAATAAAGAAAAAATGAAAATGCTTTAAAAAAAATCGCGCGCTTTGTTGAAAAAAATAAGAAACGAAACTCAAAATGTCTGTTCACACAGGCGCAAGCATGAACGCCTGTCTGAATGAGAGAGGTAGAAAAAATAGGTTGTAAAAAAAAGTTAGAAACTCTGGAGTCTTTTTCTAACTATCTATTTTTACTATCTCTCTCTTTCAGACAGGCGTTCATACTTGCGCCAGTGTGAACAGAAACAAAGAAAAAACTAAAAAAAATTTCCGTTCATTTTGTTTGTTTGTTGTTTTTGGAAGTAACGGCGTTTTCTTCTTCAACAATGCAAATTTGAAAACAAGTGAAAAGTAAAGTCGCCGTAGCCTAGTAGTTAGTGTGTTGGACTGCTACGTAGAGATGCCTGGGTTCATATCATATGAGTGTTTTTGAGATTCTTTCATTCAAATTTTAAAAGTAAACCAAATTTGCATGTATAAGATAATGCAGTTTTATTTCGGGCTTTTTTAAAAATTGGTTTTCTTAAATAGAAAACTCTTCCGTTAAACCCATAAAAACAAAAGGGGAAAATATGCTCATATAGTAAATAGGAATGGCATGGAAATAAGCGCCGCAGGCGAAAAATGTTTACAAAAATAAAGAAAAAATGAAAATGCTTTAAAAAAAATCGCGCGCTTTGTTGAAAAAAATAAGAAACGAAACTCAAAATGTCTGTTCACACAGGCGCAAGCATGAACGCCTGTCTGAATGAGAGAGGTAGAAAAAATAGGTTGTAAAAAAAAGTTAGAAACTCTGGAGTCTTTTTCTAACTATCTATTTTTACTATCTCTCTCTTTCAGACAGGCGTTCATACTTGCGCCAGTGTGAACAGAAACAAAGAAAAAACTAAAAAAAATTTCCGTTCATTTTGTTTGTTTGTTGTTTTTGGAAGTAACGGCGTTTTCTTCTTCAACAATGCAAATTTGAAAACAAGTGAAAAGTAAAGTCGCCGTAGCCTAGTAGTTAGTGTGTTGGACTGCTACGTAGAGATGCCTGGGTTCATATCATATGAGTGTTTTTGAGATTCTTTCATTCAAATTTTAAAAGTAAACCAAATTTGCATGTATAAGATAATGCAGTTTTATTTCGGGCTTTTTTAAAAATTGGTTTTCTTAAATAGAAAACTCTTCCGTTTAGTATGAAAGCGAATGGGTAAACCCATAAAAACAAAAGGGGAAAATATGCTCATATAGTAAATAGGAATGGCATGGAAATAAGCGCCGCAGGCGAAAAATGTTTACAAAAATAAAGAAAAAATGAAAATGCTTTAAAAAAAATCGCGCGCTTTGTTGAAAAAAATAAGAAACGAAACTCAAAATGTCTGTTCACACAGGCGCAAGCATGAACGCCTGTCTGAATGAGAGAGGTAGAAAAAATAGGTTGTAAAAAAAAGTTAGAAACTCTGGAGTCTTTTTCTAACTATCTATTTTTACTATCTCTCTCTTTCAGACAGGCGTTCATACTTGCGCCAGTGTGAACAGAAACAAAGAAAAAACTAAAAAAAATTTCCGTTCATTTTGTTTGTTTGTTGTTTTTGGAAGTAACGGCGTTTTCTTGTTCAACAATGCAAATTTGAAAACAAGTGAAAAGTAAAGTCGCCGTAGCCTAGTAGTTAGTGTGTTGGACTGCTACGTAGAGATGCCTGGGTTCATATCTCGGCACGCTCAAAAATCAAGAATAGAAAACAGAATTTTTTCTGTACCACCTGGCTGGCAATGACAAACCTCCAAGAGTAAAAAAATGCCTATGAAAAGCTTTTCACTTCGCCGTTCGGATTCGGCAAAAATCTGTAGGTCCCTTCCATTCATGTGTAAATATAACTCACGACATGAATGGATGCAAAAAGCTCGGCCTTGGGGCTCCAGGAACTGTTGTGCCATAATAGTAACTGTAGAAAAATAAAGACGAATTATCTACGCAGCATTTTGCAGTTTCTTTTAAAATGTGCAATAACGTCTTTATGGCGTTATTGCCATTTCAGAGTGAAATAAATCCAAAAAATCATGAGTAGCTAATTTTGAATTTTCAACACTTTTGTTCAACAGCTGATTTACACTCTTAAAACCTGCAGAGTAACCTCATGAAACGCAAATACGAATATGCAAGTTTGCGAGCTTTCATGAGGACCACTATTATAATATTCCCAATGTTCGTCTTGGCACAGCAACTATTCACTCAATTTAATCCCAATTGGTATTGCTTTTTTTTAACTCATACAGGCGCCTCCAGATGTTTTTAGACCTTCTGGTTAACGACTACTTTTCGCATTCATATAGTTTTCTCCTTATCTTAATTCAAATCTGGATAAAGGTCAAAGTGCTTTTAGTTCATTATGAAATTTCGTACCTAATTAAATTTATAGTAGGGGAAGGGATAGAAGTTAAAACTTTATAATAAGCTTAAGTTAAAGCTTCAATTTATTTTTATAAGTGAACTCATTTCTTTATTTAATTTATTACACCGTGCGCTAAAATAAATTTTTGGCTTAACCAGAAATACTTAAAAACACCTGGAAACGTACGGTACAACTAGTATTGATTCGATACCCACATAGTATCGATACTTTTACTCATTACTTGTATCGAATAAAAGTATCGATGCTACCGAAAATATCGGAAAAAAGTACCGAATATGTACTTGTATCGAATACTCGTTTAAAGAGACAAATTACTCTTTTTTTAAGTGGTTGTCAAGGAAAACATTCAGGCCAGAACGGCCCATTATGATACAACATGGTTGAGCATACAGCTTACACTACTCAGCACGAGTTTTTCGCCTATAAATCATGGTTTTGAGATATTTCCACTGGAAACACGTGAATCATATAGAAATGACGTTAATTTAATTAAGGAAAACTAATT
The DNA here is from genome assembly GCA_963691655.1 of Toxonevra muliebris. Classification (NCBI taxonomy): domain Eukaryota; kingdom Metazoa; phylum Arthropoda; class Insecta; order Diptera; family Pallopteridae; genus Toxonevra; species Toxonevra muliebris. Next base: position 40,832,061 of record OY829329.1, read on the forward strand.
AACAAATTAAAGCTTGTTAAAAATATTTTATTTTAATGAAAAGGTTTCAATAAACATTATGTTCTACATCATGGTCGGAAATATTTTATAGAACTTCAATACAGTACTGCAATATTGTCATACATTGAAATATTGCAATATGGACTGAAATATTTTGAATAATTCTGCAGTAGCATTTTGAAATATATTATTGATTGTTGTAAAATATTGTAAAATGATCCACAATTTTAAATATTGTATAGCAATATTTCAGTTTATTAAATAAATGTTTTCTTAAAGTATCGAGTATCCGATACTGACCCTTTTTTCCGATACCAAGTAAAATACTTATGTTATAGCATCGAGTAAAAAAAGTACTTGAATCGAATGGAAAGTATCGAGTTTTTACTTGTATTTACTTGTATCGAATCATCACTAGGTACAACCAGGCCTGAAGAATTCAACTCCAGCTTTGACTCTGGTAAATCGATAGCTACACATCGAATCCGATGGAAGAGTCTTGTAAAGCGCTATGCTTCCTAGAATAGAGTAAAGAGTAAAAAGCTGTGATATCAGCTTATTCATGTCTGGTTATGGGTTCAATATCCAGAACTTCAAAGCTCGCAAAACAGGTTCATAAAAAAAATTATTTGAAATTTAAATATATTTGAAAATTTTCAATAGATTTGTTTCATAAATATGGTTATTAAAGCACATATTTATATCGAAAAATTAGAAAAGGAAATGCTCAGTAACAAAAGATAATATTTTCTTAGCAGTAGCCGAAGTACCGACGAACAATGTAACCAAAATTTGATGAGAGTCTTGTCATATATTCTGGATAAAATGTAAATAAATTGTAAATCCAAAAGTATTCTATGAAAACAGATTAAAATCAAGAAATTAGAAATGAAGGCAAATTTGAATAACTTCTTTAAAGTTCCAGTACACACACACTTTTTTCAGTGAAATTCCGATACATTTTAATGCTTTTTGTCGGTCCTGTATCGTAAAATTCGGTACAGTTAGTCAGCTTAGGTATACAGAATCAAGTTGTGCCGAGACTTATTTTATAAAAGTGCAGAAAAACTAGTGGAAGTGTTGGTGTGTTGCACCAACACAACATTTTCAATTACTCTCACAAAAAAGAAAATTATGATGAAGCTGATAAGTTGAAATAAAAGTAAAGTGATGGATTGTTTATTACCTACTAACCATGTATGTAGTTCTACCAAGTTCTAGATAGCTGCAAACATATGCATGCAAGCAAACATATATTTTTGAAACGTAATTGCTTATTAACCTTTTATTTATAGTAATTAACACAAATTTATTAACTTCTAATTGCTACTTAAGGCTTTTCATTTTATGGTTGCCAACGCGTTGATAAATCGAAGAAATAATTTAATTCATGCTGCAAAAAGTAAAAGAAATGTTGATTAATTGCTTAAATGCATACAATAAATAATTTTATTATGTTGTTGCAACAAAAATGGGGAGTTTCTTTGCAGCAGAGTATTATGGTGAGTGCAACAGTTGCAACTGCATGTACATTGTAATTGGAATTTATGCTATGCACATTCACAAGTGTTCGGGTAAAAGAAGATGGTGGTTTTAAGTGCACGCAATTCAAGAGAAAAAAATTAGTTTTTAGTTAAAAGTAGATACAATAATCTTTTAGGTATACGAAGTTGAAGTGGAATATATGTAAATAGCTTTTGTAATTCAATCAAATGCAATTCAATTCAATTAACTTCTGTAAACCACAATCCTCAGCAAAATTGCAATCGAATCGTTTGCCTTCTTTTTAAAATGCCTATCTATACTTTGCAGTTGAGCTGTCAGCTAAGGATTCCTAAATCAATTATATTTGCAGCAGCATCAGCAGGAACATTAGTGGGAGGAGGTAAGTAAAGCAGTGGTAGTTTCACTTAATCTTGACATTATAATTGCTGCAGCAAAACAACACACAAATTCAATTGTTTTGCACAAAATACGATTTTAACCCATTCCCCACCCACAATCAGTTCAATGCATTTCAGTTCACCCACCCCACAAAACCGAGTGAAATGCCTTCCTTCAACTGTCAATCTTAAAATTAAAATCTTCACTCAAACTTCATGCTTAATGTGCAAACAAATTGACTTTTGCACTAACACACTCACTAGCCAGCAAACAATCAAATGAACAGGACACACTTCTACTGCTGGACGGGGTCAGAAAAGGCATTTCCTATGAAAATTGTATACCAGTAGGTACATGCATTTGCTTTTGCGTCACAGGACGACAAAGCTATTCCCTTTTAATACAAATACTTCTGCATATTTGTGTGTGCAAATATTTCCACTACACAATTTTACTTTAAAATTTCAAACGTTACTTGTTGATTTTACTTTGCTGTACTCCTTTCCTATATATCCTTACTCTGATTGCATTCATTCATAGATGATTTTGTTCTCCTCTATTGGCATTTCAAAAAGCTTACGTTGGTGTTGCATTTATACTCCCATGCATTTATACACCCATGCATAGTCAACTTCTATATGTGAGTGATTTGTCTGTCCAAATACATACATATGTATATCAGTTGGTACTGTTGATTGACTGCATTCTGGTAGACCACTTTGACATGTTTGAGGGAGAAATCCTTTGCTATGGCTATGACTTTGTTATCGTTATTGAATCCCTGTCTTTTTGTCTCTAAATAAGAAACGAGTGTGAGTGTGAGTGTAGAGTATTTTGTGTGTATGTATGAGTGCGTATTTTTAAAGCCGAATCACAGTGTGGTTTGAGTATCCTTTTGTTCATTTTATTACTAAGTCAATATTCTTTTAGAGTAAATGGAAAATGGCCTTTTGTTTAACAAATCCGCATAATATTTCGAAGCAGACAATAGCTAGAATGCGGTGCGAAAATGTGCTTCAGGTAAATTTTAAGGAATTATATAACTTCCAATTGTGTTGGCTAAATAAAAAAGTTTGAAATCACTGAAAGATTTGAACAAGAATACTGAGGATTGCAATGAATTTGAATACTTATAGTCTATGGTTGTAAATCTGTATTGATAATGTGAAACCACAAAATATCACGATTTGTGCGTACTTATTAAATTTGTAGGTACAAAAATTCTAACTGTGTACAATTTCCATATTTTGATTAAATCTAGCAACTTCCTTCCTTCCAAGATCCATGCAAGCTTCAAATTCTTAACCCTTCACGATCACAAAATATTTTCATTAATTTTTTTTAATTTCCCAACAATTTCCCTTTTTCGATCGTTTAGGTTAACGGTAAAGAAAAGCTGTATTAGGGTACATAAAAGGCTGGTTTTTGGATCAAAAAGCTTTTAATGTGCTCAGTTCATATGGATATATCTGGATATTTTTGGTCTTGGGATAATATATATATGTATGAAGTATTCAATAAAAAATAATTTTTTATTGATTCTTCCTAGGTAGTTTTTTAATTAATATAATGTAGCCACTTAAATAAAATCTGCTGTTCTCAGCCGTACCTTGTAGAAGAACATAAAATATTGTTAAACCTGGATAAAATGAATGATGATAATATTTTTCGAACTATAAATGTTTCGGTTTAATACTATATTCCCACTTAGCCGAAATTGCGTGGTTTCGACCATTTCCGTGGTTTCGGCTGAAACTGCGCTAAAATGCTAAATTTCGTCATAAAAAAGTATGTCAAACGAAACCAAGGGAATGAGGTTGTTTCAACGAAACCACGCAAAAGTCTAATGCAACCCTGAATGTGTTCACTGAAATGAATATTAAAAGGAATTTTCTCTGAGATTTCTGACATTTAAATTTTGCGTTGCTTACAACCTGAAACCATAGAAAAAATCGAAAATATAAAAAAAAGTAATTTGTGTAGTGCGCTGGAAGAGAAGCTCATAGCCCAAGAATGAGCAAAAAAGGTGGAGGAGCTTCGCATGGAGGAAAAAATGGTCCTACATATGAACAAATAAAGGAGGAGCTGCATAGTGACTGCGGTTGAAGTAAAACAAGATACATATGAATTGACGCTTTCTTCTATACACTTTTATTTTGCTTATTATTTTGATTCTTTTCGTATTCAAATTTATTCAATATTAGCAATAATTATCATAGCCGCTTGCATTTTACAACAAGAAATAAGCAATGTACTGTCAAACGAAACCATAATCGAAACCAGTTTCATGGTCCATACACATTGACAACAGCAGCTACACGAAGACACGACTGCGAAATTCTGTCAGCTACAACTGTCGCCTTGTAGTCAGCTACTAAACACAATGGAAGCGGCACCACCTGCAGGCTGCAGCAAACGCAGCCAAAACAACAAGAGCAAACTCTCTTCTCTCTCTGTCGCTTGTCAAATCAGAAATAGATTTAATATTGGCTACAGCCACAATTGTGGTCGGTGGTCATGTGGTCGTGTCGTCGCCAAAATAATCGTCTCCATAAGAACATGTGTTTTTTAGAATTTGACAGATGTGGTCGTGTAGTTGCCGTCGTCAATGTATATGGTGCATCACAATGTGAACAATTCCAGTTTCGTTTGAAACCATTTGCCGAAACCACGCAATTTCGGCTCAATGGGAACATGGTATAACAAGTTTTCTAATTCAAGAGGTTAAAAAGGAAAAAATCAGCCTATGGAGGTTTTTTTATTTTATTGTATTAGAATAATAAATAAACAAAAAATAACCATGTGCAAATGTTCACAAGAGCAATTCGAATTTCTGAAAATTTAATTTCACTCGTAAATTGAAATTAAAAATAAAACACCAAAAATGCATAATGATTTTACTTTCATTGGGCATTTTCCGGAAACTTCACGATGGGAGAAAAATGGACGATGGGCATTTTGCCTCTTTTCAATTTAAAATGAACTACACACAAATGTGCATTCATTTCTATTTGGTCCTTTCTTCATTAAAAAAAGTTCCGAATATTTGAAATCTCTGGGAAAATTATGTGTCTTCGAATATGACAACTAATATTGCAAGTTGCCATATTTAACTTGGGCTTCAGCTGGACATTGAAAAAATTATCTGATAAATTGGCAAAATTAGAAGTATTAAAATTGAATAGAAAGATAAAACATATACAATATTTAAAGAACGATATTTCTTGCGAATCGAACAAAACCAAAGTCGAAAAGTATTTAAACTTTTTATTTTTAAATTTTGAGATGTTTAAAGTTTTTCTGGCTACAAAAGACAATTTTTAGGGATTTTCTGGTGAGATCTGGTGCAAACTGTCGCGAAAAATTTTACAAAATCGAGTTTTAGATTGACCCAGTAAATTGACGTTTTCTCCATTAAAGTAAGTTCGATAAAAGCGTACTATAGCTCAAAATTTAGAGAATTTAATTCTAGTTTAAAATAGCTAACTTATTTTTGTCCATATATTTGTTATTGTTTATGGCTTATTATAGTTGGAAAAATTTCAACAACAAAAATCTACATTTTGCTTCAAAACACTGACGAAAAGTGATTTTTTAGAACAGCTATCATATACTTCTAAATATAAATAAATAAATTCCTAGTTTATTGCATATTTAGTTAAAGTTATGAGCTGTAAACATGTTCGTAAGCCCCGTGATTCAGCTTCAAACTTTAAGATCGAAAAAAAGTGGGCTCTGGTCGTTACTTCTGATGCGTCCTCAATGGTTTTATGTTTTTATGCACAAAAACTTTGAGTTCATTACCAAAGTTTTTTATTTTTTTTTTTTAAATTCTTTAAACCGATTTCTGCGTGAAAATTGAATTGGTTTAGTTGTGTTATGCTTCATGTTGACACAGTGGATTATATATATATCCAAAATGTTGCAAATAATTATAATTTCACAATTTAAAATTTCTACAAGAAATATTAGTTTAACCAAAATCATTTGACCGCTTCATATTAAATAAAAAGGTCACAAATTATGGAAAATCTATTATAAGAAAGTGTGCAATTGATAAAAAATTCCCACACCGCCGTTCGAAACCGGCGTTAAACTGTAGGTGCAACCACATGGTAACACAATGGGCCGTTCTGTTCAAAATATGTCTACTTAACATAACATATAAAAAAATAAAAGTTCTGCATCAAAATAATTGAAAATTCTGCTCACTGACTCGAGACAGCGCCATCTTAGCACTTTCAGGGTCTCTGAAGTAAAATTATTCTCGAGGCCCAAAATTGTTTCTCAATATTACAAAATTTTAAATTATGATGAAATATTTCATTTATGAAAAAAAGCTTCTTCATTTATTTCCAATGATTTGAACGAAGAAGAGTTGAAAAAAGAATGTAAAATAGCCAAAGAATATTTTGAATTCTCATCTCTACCATGTCCAACCTTAAAATCATTTTAAGAATTAATTTGTCATTGTTTTGTACAAATATTCCCGATGAAAGGTCATTCTCAAAGTTGAAGTATATTAAGAATTGTTTAAGAAGCACGATGGACGAAGAAAAACTCAATGCATTCGCATTTTTACCTATTTACACGGACGAAAGGGGCGAGAAAAACGAAGACCGAGTATCAGTCGTTGTCGAAGAGTTAAGTCGTTGGCAGTGCGCGAAATATAACTTTATATTATTATTATTATACTAAAATTTAAGTACTATTGTAATCAATAAACTAAATAAAATCAATAAACTGAAATAAAACATTTTTGAGTGCCATCCTACATTAATATAAAATAGGGGAGTGAGACAGCACCAGGTATGAGACAGTTGATTTTTTACATCATGCAATATCAATCTTGCTGACCTGACTGCTGTCAAACTTTTCTTTTAGCATGAGCCAGTTTTTGCGGTAAACCTGGAGTGAATAGACTTATTGATTGTATCCTGTATCGATTACGAAAACTTTTTTTGATTTTTTTCAAAGTGATATACCACCTTGATCAAAAAGTTCCCGGAATAACCACGGTGTGGCGCTCCGACCATTCCGATTTGAGTTCTGTTTTTTTTTTTTCTTAAGTTGGTACATCTGTTGTTGATATTCCCTCTAAATCTTAGCGTCATAGCTTGATATTTGCAAAAGTTACGTAGCCAAGAGTACATCTATCTCTGTGTCTGTTGGCGATTTTTTTACTAAATTGTATTGTATTAAATTTTGCTTAAAAAACGCAAAATTTAATATTGTATTGTATTAAATTTTGCGTAAAAAACGCAATTCGCCAAAAGAGACCAGAATTGTGGACAGAAAACTCGTGGAATTTGCACCATGATAACGCACCGTTGCACATTCCCATCATTATTCGTAACTTTTTGATGAAAAATGCAACAAATACCATCCAACAGCCACTGAATTCACCTGATTTGGCTCCCTGTGGCTTCTTTCTGTTCAATCGAGTTAAAAAACCATTACGGGAACGCTTTTCAGCAGCCGAGAGGAAGTAATGGAAAAATCACAGGAAGCACTGATGGACATACGGAAAACCGAATATAAAAAATGTTTCGAGGATTGGATCAAGCGCTGGCATAAGTGTGTTGCAGTCGATGGGGATTACTTTGAAGGGGACAATATAGATTTAAATTAATAAACTTGTATTTTTAATTTTCTGAATAAATTCCGGGAACTTTTTGATCAAGGTGGTATTTTCGAATGAATTAATTGAAAAAGGTAAGTGTAATTTAGTGTTTTACGTATATTTTGCGATCCAATTTTGGATTATGCCAATATATGGTTGGAAACAATTTTTTTTTGCATTTCTCAAAATGGCATTGTTTTCCAGGTATGAGACACAGCATATCACCGAGTATGAGACACCACTTAACTACTGTTTTGATTATTTTTTTTTTTGTAGTTTTAGCCATGTCAACCCCAAAAAAGAAAATCGTCCATCAAATGCATCACATGCAAGCAACCTGTTCATTTGAACATTGCGATAGCGGTTTGGCTGGAGAAGACGATGACTAAGAGGGAGATGATGAATAAAAATTTCTATTTCTTCTTATCTTAGGCACTGAAGGCCTCCAAAATAAATAAATTTATATTTATAAATAGTTATGAGGTTTTTACTTCATAATTCCCAATTTTTAGTGGATTTTTGTAGGTGTCTCATACCCGGGTGCAAATTTTTTTTTGGCAAAAATACACATACAAATCTGGTCGTACAATTTTGCGTGTCAATGGAATCCATATACTTTCTTGGGATGAAAATTGCGTATTTTCATTACCTTTCCGTCAATATATAAAACACCCGATTTGGTTTAACCAGTGAATTTATGGCTCAAAAACAAAACTCGTCTCATACCCAGGAACACTCCCTTACATATATTATATGTATACAATTATTTGTTCAATATGCACATACATATGTAAGTATTTTGATATGCTAGCATAATTTTTCATGCCATTTCATTTTTCAACCCACACTCATTCACAATTTGGTTTAGCTTTTTACATAACTAATGCTACCAACTTAGAATTTGGGCTAACAGGATATTTTATTTTAAGTAAAAACGATAAAAAATTACATTTGCCCTGAGAAAAAAGGATATAAAAGTGCCTGTATTTGTACCGACAATTCTCGTAACGTTAAAATTGAGCATTAAATCGAGTTAAAAATTAAAATAAAATCAAAAATTATTCATCTGCGATTGAGAGCACGTCAATTAACATTGCACCGGAAATTATTCGGAGAAATTTTCCACAATAGCACCAGTTGACCAAATGGTATAGTAAATGTGGCTTGGGCGTAAATCCGGCTAAAACAACGACTCTTAACGGGATCACTCTAAAGTTAGCGGAACAGGCAAAATATTTGGGACTCATCCTAGATAGGAAACTAAGCTGGAAAGCCAACACTTGGGGTATGGAACCTCGGATTGTTCGCTGGCTTTATACGGCAGCCATTAGACCAATCTTATTTTATGGTGCTATGGTTTGGTGGACAGCTCTTCAAAAAGAAGTCCACCTTAAGGCTTAGGGCAAGGTTCAAAGAACAGCATCATTGTTAATCACAGGTGCCTTGAGGACAACCCCTTCCTTAGCCATGAATACCAATCTCTACTTAACCCCTGTTGATGTTTTTGGGAAACAGGTTGCGGCCAACTCGCCTATTTGGTTAAATTCAGCCATTCCCTGGTCTGAACCATTTGTAGGACATTCCAAAATCCTTTCGGAATTTACCAATTTATCCAAGAACATTGACTACACCCTCCCCACACCCTTCTCCGATAATCAGTTCATCACTTCCATTCCTTTGAGAGAGGATAAGCTCGAGAGTTGAGGCCAGAAGAAGGATGCGGTGTACCTTTACGCCGATGGATTCTAACTGGATGGAAGGGTAGAGAGAAAGGTTTTCTCTGAGCAAGTAGGGATAAGCTTATCTTTTCGTCTTCCTGACCATTGCAGCGTCTTCCAAGCTGAGGTAGGTTCAGGTAGCGGCGAGCTGGCTGAAATGTAATAGAGTATCAGCCCATGATATTTATATTCTCAGCGATAGCCAACATGCTATCAAATCCCTAGCCAGTATATCATTGACCTCCAAGGTGGCTTTTGATAGTCGGCGTTTACTCAACGAAGTAGCCGATAAACTGAACGTACACCTTGTATGGGTACCAGGGCATAGTGATATACTTAGAAATAACAAAGCTGACGAATTAGCTAGATTAGGCACAAAAAAGACGCTTAAATATTTAAAAACTACCCGGGTATCCCACTGGCAACCTGCAAGCTTAGTGTTCAAACGGAATTCTTGAAGAAAGCGAAGGCGAGTTGAGTTTAACCCCAAACGCTCTAGGAAGCTGGTATCTCTCGGTAGAAGACAAATATACCAAGTTGTAGCAGTAATAACTGGCTACTGTCTTATAGGCGTACACGCCTCGAGATTGAGAGCGCCTTCAAACAACTATTGTAGGAGCTGTAAAGATGAAGAAGAGGAGGAATCCATTTCTCACTACTTGTGCTTCTGCCCAGCCCTGGCTAACTGTAGGAAAAATGCTCTAAGTCAATATTTTCTAGATGACTTATCCGACTTATGGTCAACTGACCTAGCGGACCTACTTAATTTCATAACAAAGTCTAATTATTTCAACTAATTGGGGGTGGATGAAACACCCAGGTGGTAACACAACGGGCTTAGGCTTATATTTGGCTTAAGTGTGTCCTTACGGACAGCCACTTAACCTAACCTAACCAGTTGACTTTTAAGAAAGTTATGCACGAACATTCCAAATTGATTTTAAGAATCAAAATGGATTTCAGCTACGACACTTGAAAAGCCAAATTCTCCTGTCTCCAGATTTTCTTCGCTTTTTCGCTTCGCACATGTTCAACCGGAGCTGAAGAGTCAGGAAAGCCTGACATTCCTGGACGTTTATTTGGCATTCCACTCAGAGAGGTTTTCTTCCGTTTTTATTAAGCGTCAAACGAAAATATTATGCGAATGTAGAACAATAATGGAGGCGTTTAATGTAGACATAACGAACGTTTGCAGTTGTTTCGTTGACTTACCTTTTTATTTATCAAAAAAACAGTAAAAAAAAGGACAGGACAGAAAAGTATAGTTGGTAGCATTATACATAACCATTCTATGTATTTTATTCCAAATACACATACATACATACTCAAAAGTATTCATGTGAGTACATTTTGACATATGAAACTAATATTTACTAAACGCCAAAACAACAAAACAAAACACTAAAAGAACAGGACGCAGGAGATTCAGCACGATTCCCAACTTTTTTGCGCTTTCGTGTACATGTTACGTGTACCAAGCTCCATAGTGGGGTGAGCTGTATGGAGTGGAGTTGTGTGGCATGATATGCTCAAATAAAAACAAAAACCAAACAAAGCAAAAAACAACAACTAAACAAAATGAAAATGGAAATAAGAATGCGCTTTTGTTTGGGTTCTGATTTTGGCACGCGATATGCTTTTAGTGTGCAAAAGACACACACAAACAGACACGATATATTTGTTTGTTAGTTTATTTATTTGTTTGAACGAAATAAGCGACGAAATGAATGAACGAACAATAGTATAATAGTAGTAGTAGTAGTAGTGAAATAGTAGTATAGTAGTGTAAATATAAAAATACTTATGTATATTCATGTCTATAGTATGTACATATGTAGCGGTGTGATGTTAAGTAGTAACTGTTGATTTTGTATTGTTGCAGCAACAAAACATAATAAAATACAAATACAAACATGACAGCATTTTTATTTTAGTTATTTAGATTTATAGGATCAAATAACAAAAACAACATAAATAACAGTCGTAATATTTTGTAATAAACAAAAAGGAAAATATTATGACAATATTTAGATTTATGTATGTCAAAGCAAAAAGTATAATAACTACCGTTAATTAGTATAGATTTCAAGAAATAGTTGATAGACCTTCTTCTTCCATAGAAACCCAAGCTAACTTTTTGTTTTATTCAATATGTAAATTTTAATAAATTCAATTTAACTACCTAACTTGGATTTTTCTCAATGCACGCAGTGCAGTGAAAGTGTAACATTTGTGCAACATTGCAAATTGCACCCTTTCTTTTTCAATCCTACTAATTTTGCAATTTTTGTTTTTTTTTTTTTGCACATGCACACATTTTTGATGGTATGAGTGACTCCGAATATGCAAACATAAATGCATTTTGTAATATTTTCATTATGCAATTTGTTACTACTGCTACTGCTGTAGTATTGTTGTTTTTATTATTTCTGTTATTTTTGCAACAAAATAAATATATTATGCACGCACATGCACATGCCCTTATTGTCCGTCCGCCTCTCTATCCATATTGCTGCTGCTTTTTCCACGCGCTGCAATTGCATTTTCTGCATACCTCAACTTGAATTGCAGCAAGGATAACGACTATGGTGGCAATGATAAAGCAACAGTACAAGCAACAACATTATCAACACCAACATCGTCGACGACACATTTGCTGTTGGTTGTTGTTAACTGGCTGCTGCTGTTAACTGGTTGCAACATGCAGTTGCACCACTTAATTGAGACACAATGAATGAATGACCTTTTCTGTTTAGAAAAGTGTACCTACTAGTATGATATTTTGTGCTGTTGCATATGGTCTATGGTTGAAGATGTTTTAATTATTAACTCTTTTGCACAGGAAATTGTGGAGCGATTACATAACTGCAAATAAAAGTACAAAATAATGCAAGGTTTTTGAAAACATGAACTTTTATCTCTTAACATTTTTATCTCAATCTATTTTTTTAAATGTTCTTTCCATCAAAGAATAATTTCAAGGATCATGGCCACACCTTCTTATTTTGTGAAATTATTCTTTAAAGCAGCTTCACGTCCATCTTTATTATATATCTGTGGTAAAAAAGAATAGCAGCTTAAGTTTATTTTCTTGTCAGCCAAGTAGATTTGAACAGAAATATTAAAGAAGGTATAACATTATTTCAAATTACTTTATGCTCAAATTAACGAACATTCTTGAAAGGTTATATAATTCTAAAAATTCGCACCAGTTTAATATTTATAATCAGAAATATATGATAACATATTTTCCATCTTAAGTCGAGTTATGATGTTTTTCATTTTTGTCATAGATTGCGTATGTTTGTAATCGTGTAACTCCTAAACGACTTAACCGATTGAAGTCATATTCCCAGAATATATCTGCTTTGACAAGAATCTGAAATATAGCTTTTAGAAGAGTGGGCGTAGTACTTCTCATACAAACCTAATACATTTTTGGGTATATCTCAAGAACCCTTAATAGCACACTACCGCAATTTGGTACAAGAACGTGAATTAACAATGCCATGCTACAGCAATATGGGTGGGCTAGACAAAGGGGTTGTAGCACCTTCCATATAACCTGAATTTTCATTACGGAATATCTTAGGAGCCATTTATGGTCCGGTGCTAAGATTTAGTATGAAAGTATTATATGTCAATAGCGGGCTTTAAAAATTTCTTTCAGTTTGTTGGATTAGTGGGTGTGGCACCATGCCTTACTTCTATTTTCTACTACTGAACTTCTTTTATCAAACAATTTCTTCTTATTTTTTACTAATTTTTACTATTTTTTCTACTACCATTTCTACCACTTTTTTACAACAATTTCTAACATTATTTCATATTCCTTTTGCTACTATTTCAATTACTATTTTTACTACTATTTTCTACTACTTTTTTACAGTTGTTCTCATTACTCCTTACAGATATGTTGGCATTTCTATCTAACTGTTAAATGACCACGTTAGCGTCAACTGAGTTAATAGTTTTCCACATCTTACTTTGTACATAATAACAAGCGTTGTAAATAGTTGTCGAACGGTATCATCAGCCGATATGGCTTTATATTGTCGAAGATGCGCCTGGCGGTTTTTTGGTTGTGCATATACATTAGGCCGGTCCGATTTGGCAACCGATACCGCGCTGTCGAAATTATAATTCCTCTTGTCGTTACGAACAAAAAGTTCTTCTATGACATAAATCTAAAATAAATTTCGACGCTTCGGATTTTTATGGAAAATGTTCGGCTTATATAGAATGTTCAAGGCACTTGGAATTCTTGTAATTCATTTTTCTATGAGAATTGGTATTCGGAAGTTTTTTCGTACGAGGAGCTAATTTTTGATATTTATGTTTAACTCAGGCGTCCGATAGGAAGCGCTATCGAATTTGTTTTTATTTGTTACAGTTTTCAATGGTAGCTAGTCAATTGGACTTGCAACTATCAAACCTGATCTTGTAGTACATTTCAGATGGACTACATAAAGCAGTAGATTCCTTCATGCCTATGTTGCGACAAGCCAGCCTTCAGAAAACTTCAAAGTTTTAGCAAGATATACAATGAAAGTGTACTTCCACTTAAAATACTACGGCTCGGAAATTATATGAGGTAATAGCCCCCGAAAACCAAATATTAATATTGATTGTTCTGACTATCTTCATATAATTGATTTGGAGGACGATGAGGTGCTGTGAGAACCTCCATTCACAAGAAAGATATCATATCATCATTTGCAACAATATCTTGATGACGACGATGAAGAAGATCTACTGCTGCCTGATTCGCTGGTACCTTGCTACGTTCAGGGGCCGAACGATACGTTCAGTTACTAAGCGGCGTGGAGTTGATTGTAAGCGTATTTTCACTGACGGCTCCAGAACAGAATTCGGTTTGGGTTCTGGGGTTTTTATTGAAAATGATGAAGTGCACCTTCACTTCTCCCTTGGGTTGTATGCTTCTGTTTTTCAAACAGAAATTTTTGCAATCATCAAGGCAATGGACCATGTTATTAATAATGGTTGGAGAGAAAGGAGTATCTGTGTATTTAGTGACAGTCAGGCTGCGCTTAAATCCTTGCTTAATCCTCTAACCACGTCTAAACTGGTTATGCATTGCAAATCCAGGCTTGATTGTGTTGGAAAACACAATAGCCTGCTGTTGATATGAGTTCCTGGACACTCAGGAATTTCAGGAAATGAATCGGCTGACCTTCTGGCCAGAGAGGGTTCGGAAACTGGTTTCCTGGGCCCAGAACCTGTACTCTCTTTGTCGTCTACAGCCATCAAGACCACCATTAATGAGTGGGTCGACTTGACCCACAATCGTAAATGGGAGGACCTGAGGGGCTTTAGACAGACAAAGACCATGTTACCTGTTATCTCGAAGCGTCTAAGAGACTTTCTGTTATCACTTAACAGAAAGAGCTGTAGGCAACTGGTGGGATTATATACAGGTCATTTGTCTTGGGCCAAACATTTGCATATGATTGGCCTGGGAGCTAGTGCCTTCTGTGCTTCCTGTGGTCTGGAGGAAGAATGTGAAGAGACGGGGAACCACTTTCTTTGTGTCTGCCCCGCTTTCTGCCAGATCAGAGTAAGCCTATTTGGTACTGGAATGTTGGGAGACGAACACCTGAGCTCTCTAACACCGCAGGATCTGCTAAGATTTATTAATAAATCTGGTAGATTTAAAGAATAGCAAAAGGAAACACAGGATATATAACAATGGACGTAAAACTTGTCTGAGTGCTGTATTCTTAAATACTTCTTTTGTCTGTTCCAACAAAAAAAAAATCGGGGCACAGTGGTTTGACTGCGGAAAAAATCATTTTTTTGACGCGTCGATATTAGATTTTTTTTCTTAATTTCTATTCATAAATATTTCATTACCATATTAAAAAAAAATTGGAGGGATTAGTTCATTAAATAATTGTGGGTAAGCTGTCGGGGTTGATGAATGCTAAACACAAAGTGCTAGCATGCATTTTGAAGCGTTTTTCGGAAGCTTTTTTTGTTTAACTATAGTTATAATCATAAAACTATTTTTTTATATGGGTGTGTTATATATGAAGAATGTATTTAATAAATAAATAAAAAAAAGAGAATAATTTTTTTTTGGAAAAAAATTTGGTTTTTAGAAACTAAAATTTCAAGATAATTCCTTAAGTTTGGTGGACCAGGTCTACCTTGCGAAGGTGTGCGAAATATTCTAATATATAAAAATGTAAAATATAATTTCTTAGCTAAATAACGAAAACAAAATTGGCTGCGGATAGCTGCGGATCCCATTTTTATTAACAAAATACTAAATGCATATCGGGTAAAAACTGTATGAAAATGCGAGTATTTGTGGTATCAGGAAACAGAAAAATATGAATTAAAATGAGATTTTGAGACAGTTGAAACTATTTTTTTTTATGATATATATCTCAGTATCTTGACTGTAACGGATTTTAGAGCTATTTCAGTTTTAGTGTTGTATGGGAAGTGGGCGTGGCAGTTGACCGATCACGCCCATTTTCATAATTTTTCTTTTCCACGACCTAAGAGTGACTCATGCGAAAAATCGTTATGCTGAGCTGATTTCTTATAATTTTTAACCGTACTTTGTATGAAGTCAAACCACTGTGCGGCGTAGCTAAATGTTCAACTCATAAAAACTGAGAAGAAATTAAATACTATTGGACAAGTAAAAGTGGAATAATCATTTAAACGATAAAGTGATAAGTGCACTCTCATATGCTATTTTTTTTTGTATAAGTTTTTTGTTGTTGTAATTTCCGTATAACCCAATCTTTGTCAGAACCGGGCAGCGAAGATGGCCAACGCTAACGTTATTAGCTTTTAGCGCACAAATTTCTATGATCATTTTCATATCAAAAAATTACGCTTATTAGTCCATGTAAGTAATATGGATTGAAAATATATTTTATTTCTTTGAAGCGATAAATTCGTTATAATCATATGGTCACTCTGCACTTACATACATTGAAAATGCACATTTAATAATTATAATAATACCTTATATGAAAATAAATTCAATAAATATTTAAAGCAAATATTGTATGGATGTTTACATAACACATATATACCTGTATATGTATGCAAATATGTATATATGTATTTACTAGCTTCGCAATGTTTGCACACACAATTTCGGTCGCAATTGAAAATGCTTGAATGCATTTAATTACCTCTAATTGAACGACAAATGTGCACAACCAAATCAAAAATTTATTACAACAAGTTAATTAAATTTAGAACGCCAACCAAAAAAACAAAGAAAAACCAAAACATTTTTTTGAAAAACTAATAAAATTTTCAAAATTTTACTAAACAATCAGTATAAATTTTTGGTTTTGTTTTTGCAATGCATGAATAAACAAAGCGTTAATTTGAAGCACTTAATCAAAGTGTTTGTTATGTATTTGTGTGAATGTATGTGTTTTTATTAACAACATTAACGTACACCCCCTCCTCCTTCCACACACACACACAGACATAAGTATTTACATGTAACAGATTTAAAAAAGCTGATATTGCTCAAAATAACAACAAAAATGCACGGACGTTGATAATTGAAGTTAGTAGAAGAAAAACGCCGCACACAGCTACCAATTTTTAGCAACAAGCTTTTTTGCTTTCTAAGCTGCTGGTTTAGTTACAAAAACCTATGATTACATAAAACGCTTTAATACAACAGCTACTATGTTTATGAAGAGGTTTAACTCTTCCCCTCTCCATGCACTTCTGCCGCTACACTCATGCTGCTGGCAGCATTCATGCTAATTCAAACGCTTACATGCACTCGCACTGTATCTTACGCTCACATTGAAAACGTTCAACAAAGTGCAGCTTATTGATCACTGATAGCCAAAAAAAAATTCAGTTTACAAAAATTTACATTGGCAGCCGAGACAAAGAACAACAACGAGAATAAAAAACAGCAGCAACAACAAGAGCAACAGCATGAGCAACGGCAGCATTCAAATTTAGAAGGTGGGGTTTTAGAGGTTCTGAAAACGGCTTCTTCAGTTGCAAATTTCTTACTTTGTGCTTCAAAGTTTTCTGCAAGCGCTTATTTTACATAGAAACTTGTTTTCCGACGTGCTTTTTTGTTATGTTATTGTTGCAGTTGCATATGTATGTATGTATGTTTGGAGGTATGCAAAAGGTATTGCGAGCAATATATTTTGTTTTTATTATTATTGCAGTGTTTTTTTTTTGTTTCTTTGAGGTATACCATTTTAACTGACTGCTTCTTACATTTTCTGTTTTGTGTTTTGCAGCTTTTTGTGACGCCCCATTTTCATATTGAAATTTTGTATATACCTTAAGGGTAACTGTGGAAAAGTTTGCCTTGATTTCTTCTGTGCGATAACAGATGCAGCTGAATTTCATCCAATGTACAGCAAAAGGGAAGTACGAATGTGGCAGCAATAACTGAGTTATCTCCTTTTTACTTCTGTATGTATTCTATAATTCATAACAATACTTAAAAATTTTCACTGCATATTTCACAGCATATAAATTTGAGCTCAGTCATTTCTAATTTCGATTGAGTTGGGGACAAATTAGGAGCAGAAAAATTCTTTCGAAAAGGAGTCGAAGATTGTAGACCGCATGCTAAGATCTCTGATGAAGAATTGCCAATGATATGTAGTGGGGTGATTTGAGACATCAGGATTTGAGAATTATTAATATTTTTGTCAAAAAGGCAGCTACTTTCATTTCTAGTTCTATTTGAAAAAAATGGAATTTCGATTTTTCAAAGATTTTTTGTGAGTTTTTTGGCATTCCGAAATCGATATTTTGTCACATTCCTATAAAGGCAAATATATGTGAAATGTTCGTTATTCTTTCCGCTTTTGAATTGCTGAAAGATTTTGCATAAATGTGCATTTGTTTTGATGACGCATATACCATATTCTAACAAAAATGGTGTCTCGGGGTGATATGAGAAAAAAATGGGGTGATTTGAGAATTGACATAAAAATCATTGTGGCGCTATTTTGTGAATTTTCGACCAATATAAAGCATTTTTTAGGAATGAAGTCCCGGAATTATATTAGAAAAATCGTTTTCAACAGTTCCACCAAAACCGAAAAAACTGTGTCTCGAAATCAGTGGGAAATTTGCGACTCAGAAAGGAGGCACCGCCGTCATCATGTCAATTGCAATAAACACTGGCTGCCAATATATTCCGCTGTTCTATCTTTTTCCCATAAAAAATATACGTTCGGATTTCATAAGTCACGCTACACTGAATGCCATTGGTTATGCAAATGGGAGCGGCTGGATGACCCAAGCTGATTTCAATGCGTTCAGCGCCATTTCATCGTATACATCCACCAAAAAAATCCCACTTTATTGATTCTCGACAACCACACGTTTCACTTGTAAATTGAGGCTATCGACTTGGCTGTCTATAATGGTATTGTTATGTTTTCTCCCTCCGCATTACAGTCATAGAATGCAACCATTAGATGTCGCGGTGTTTAGTCTATTAAAGTCCTTCTGTTTTTAGATTTGCTCTATATGTAAGCCCGAATCGGCGAATCGGATTAATTTAATCTTTTTCTGTCATTTCTGATCATTAAATAAACATTTCGCGTCATTTAAATTGAAATTTAATTAGATTCTGGTTATTTCCAATTTTTTTCGATCATGTTTAAAACTCAAATGATATCTATTAAACTAATGATGCCAAAAGTTGCTCCCGGTCTCGAACTTTATGAAGGTACCAAACAAAAACGGAAGAAGTTCATTCTAGCACACCTACCGGCAAAAAAACAAAACATGTCTCAACTCACCCCACATTACCTTACTTATTATTCCTATTGGCTGCATGAATAAATGAATAAAGTTTTTACTTAATATATGAGTTTATTTGAATGAATAGTTGTCAAATACAAATAAAACCATTCTCTATTACTAACTATGACTTCCCCCCATATTTCTGAATTCCACAGCGGCAGAACATTTAATCGAAATTTGGAGATATTGCCGGTTGAATTTTTTTGTCGGAGCAAAAAAGGTTTGTTCACATAATTACAAATATCTTGGAAACTAGGAACTTGATTTGAACGAACATATAAAATTTCTCATCTTACGTTTATACATTTTGATTCGATTGGATAAATAGTTTTGGGACAATTAAGAAAATTCTCAAGAAGTTTGGAGCTTTTTTCAAAAAATATTTAAAAAAAATTTTAGAAAATTATTAGGCTTTGAATGAACAATGATGCCAGAAAAATATCAAAAAGTTCATGGAACTAGCAGATCAGACGATGGATTCGGAACCAGCTACGGTTCCTCATCAGTGATCTCTGTGTAGTTCCCTAATTTCAACAATCCATATAAGTAAAAATACTGTAAAGTAAATGAGAGTTACAAAGACAGTTATTTTCACTGAATAGTATTATTGAAATGAACTACCGTTCTATGTACTTTTTGACATTCCTCTTTGACACTTTTTTAGATTACAAATAAAATTAGGAAAACGCAAATCTGCTCTGTTTTAATTTTTTTGTTTAAAGTCTGTACTTTTACAAAAAAAAAAGTTAAATATAAAAGATATATAGATGTATAAACGTAAGATGGGAAAATTTATTATCTTTAATTTCATATACTGCTTGTTTAAATCGAGGTCTTAGTTTCTAAGATATTTGTAATTATGTCGACAAACCTTTTTTGTTCCGATAAAAAAATTAAACTTTCGATATCTCCAAAACAACACCATAAAATTAAAAATAGAGTTGATTTTCGTTCTCAGCGCCCAATTTTACATAGGAATTGGATAGAGGTGTTCATTGCCAGAAAAAAAAAATTATTTGTAAACTAGTGTAATTTATGCATATCCTATGATACCGTAACCGTAATCATCTTACAAAAATTAAATTTCAATAAAAAATCAATTGGAATTACCCATTCCATATTGCATAGTTATTATTATTTAAAATTTTTTATATAAAACAGAGACACACTCTATCCAAAGAACTCTAATAATTTTCAAGTTAATGTTCCATAAAATTAACACATTTATTTTAATCAAAAACAAAAAAAAAACTTTTCTTTTTATTTGTTTTTAAACAAAAATCTTGAAAT
This sequence comes from Toxonevra muliebris, assembly GCA_963691655.1. Lineage (NCBI taxonomy): Eukaryota > Metazoa > Arthropoda > Insecta > Diptera > Pallopteridae > Toxonevra > Toxonevra muliebris. Next base: position 40,852,377 of record OY829329.1, read on the forward strand.
ATGTACGTAAATCCCAAATGGCAACTAAGAACAAAAAAGTAACAGCCAAAGAAAATAATAAAAATAATCATTTTGCATTTTAATAGCATTTATTAATCCAATTGTATTTCCACCATAATTTAATGGACTCTGGGCAAAACACAAAAACACAACGCGCTCAAATCCACTCAAGAACTAGACGCAGGAGCAATGAAAAGGCGCTAATGCAATAACATTAATGTCAAAATGGTTTCACAGTGTCAAAAAACATTTTGCAAATCTAATGAGCCTTAACGGCATAAAGAAACACGAACCGAAAAATTTATATTTTAAGAAAAACAAAAATAAATGAAAATAAAACAATTTCTCAAAAAAAAAAAAAAATAAAAAAATTAAAAAAAAAAACATGAACGACAAACCGAAGAAAAACTCTCAAGCACACTAAAAACATAAAAACCATAAAGTAAAAATTGACAAGCCACTCTTCCATGTAATGCGGACGATCCCAACCCAACCTCCATGCAGAACAACCAAAAAAAAAAATTATGTAACTTAAAATATCAAAAGATACAAAAATGCCGCCCAAAGAAAAGTAAGCGTGACATTCTAATGATGTCGTAGAAGAAGAAGCAGAGTAAGCTACCCACCCTTTTCCTTGATGCCAAACAAGGATCTTCTTTTTAGGGCAAAGTGTGAAATCAAGAATTAAAATGTCTTAAATTGGACTATTTTTATTTTTATTCGCGAGGGTTCCTTTTCAAAGTTCCTTTGAAGGCAGCATTACATTTCTTTTAGATGCTGATGATGTCAGTGATTTTTGTAGCTGCTGCCTTGTTTTTGTTATTCCTAATGCGACTACTCCTTCCCATCTGTAGTTATCCATTTTACACTCTTTGTAGTTGTAGTTGTTTGCGCTGATACTTTGTCAGCGTCTTCATGTTTAGTTGTTAATTTTCATGTAAATTAAGCAATAAAATGTTTCTTAATGTTTCAATTAACATTAACGCATTTAATTTTGTTGTTATTGTCTTTTGTTTCTCACTTTTCATTGTTTGATATTTTGCAATTTTTTAACTTGATTCTTTTATTTTTATTTGTAATTTGTGTAGATTTGCAAAGAAATCTTCATTAGCATGATTATTTTTATTAGCAGCTGTTTCTCGCTTAACTCCCGATTAGCATCAGTTGAGTTAATAAATTTTAAAGACAATAACATTGGATTTTACACGCAAGTAGATCAAGACCTAACGTTCGTACAAATGACTTTACAGGAGCTGTAGAGATGAAGACTTTTTCAAACCTACTCAACCCCTGCCGTTCAATAGAAAAAAAACGTATGCTATCGGAAGACAGCACCAGCAGCCTTCTGAGCTATGTATATTAACGGTTTATTTAGCAACTATAGTGGAACAATAAATATAGTATTAGGAACTCTTTGTTATAAGTCAACCTCTCACTGCTCAGCCACTGCTACCTATGTAGCAAAGATACCAAAGATTGAATTTTTTAAATTATTTGAATAGTTTAAATTATTTTAAAATAAAATTAATGAATCTAAAAGTAGTCAATAAATATTTGACATTTGAATTGAACGTACCATAATTTCCACGTATGTATGGGCGAGCGTGATTTAATTCTCATAATTCCCACATGAACATAGGTTAGGTTATTTTCGCACTCGGTATAGATGGCCAACTCACTTAGACCCTACGTGCCGGACACGCATCCTGCTAATTACTCATGAAACCATTTCGAAGCCCTGATAAAAAGTAGGCTTTTTTTATTTTAGCGCCTGTCACTTCCATAATAGGGCTAAAAGCGTATTTGCCTGAAAAGCCCGCTCTGCTTCTAGATAAATCTGGGCAACTACAAATATATTCAACCCTAAGTTTATTACTATACAATTCCCAATCTGGTTTCCGTATATTTCTAAACGACCTAAATGGAGGAGTTGAAAACCCATTTCGAATTTTATATAACGATGGTCTGAGTAAGAATTTTCATTCGAGAGTCGTCATCTCTGAGTTAGCAACATGATCGCAAATGTTCACAACTTCCTTCAAGCTCTTTGTTATAAAAGTCGGCTAGCTCTTTTGCATTAGTGTCCGTACTTCCCCACAGGGTTTTGTGTCCATTTGCGTTGCAAGAGATAACCAAATTTTTCTTGGCTGCAGCTGCATCCCTAACTAGCATCCGAACGTCATCCGGCGAGGCGTCTTTGTCGTATGCAACATAGGATTTGGCTAGTTTGTTCTATCTCAATGCTTGAAACCAATAAATTGCTGCTACTATTTTAATTTGATAGTATATGTACATACAAGCACAAGGCAACCGGGCCAATTGATTCAAGGAGGCGAGTTTAGAGTGGTGGAATTTGATCTGGAGCAGTTTCATGAGACTCAGTCCATCGTAACGTCAGTGTCCTCCTCATCTTCGGTGTAATCGGCGAAAGGGACTTCATAGTCAAAGAGCTGCCTCCCACCGGTTGAAATCTGACAGCTGGGCAATCCCTCATCACCGCCACTGCACACCCTGGCCTTTTCACTCTCCACCTCCAGTTCCAAGGCCTTCTCGTTGCTACGGTAGATAAGAATGGTTCCATCAACGAACTCAAACCTCTAATCCCCGTTTCTCTGCTGCACCTAAATTTACATAACTAAAAAATTTAAAAATACGACTAAAAAGACTGCGTGTGCGAGCGTACGTGAGCAATGTTTTCAAGACCGTGAACGTGCGTGAGTCCAAAAGTACTCTTGCCCCATCTCTAAATTGCCAATGTTATATATATGAAAATGAAATAAACATTAAACAAAAAACAAAAAATTATTGTAGAAATCAAAAATAAATCGTGGATTTGAGAATTAAAGTTCACTACATACAAGAAAAACTAATGTAAAATTGTCATGAAATCGAGTATAAATTGCCTAAAACTTTGGAGAAATTGATCCACCCAAGATTTTTAATAACTTACCAAAGAAACTTAGGTAAAACTTCGTTGGATTGCGTTGGGTAAATTACAGAAAAATTTGTGTGCTTCACCTAACTACTTGGGCAAATAATTTAGTTAAGGCAATTCGTCAAATTTTTATATGAGATAGGTCCACTGTAAATTGCATGCTTTACTTTTTTTTAAGGTTGCTTGCTGAATATTCATATTTTTCATAATATCTGTGGTCAAAAACAATAAATCGACTTAAGACCGAATTGAGTTATAAATGCTATCGTGATCTTTTTACTTCAATGCACATGCACGTGAAATTTCCGAAATTCTATGTTTTTTAAAACAAAAGTTTTAAAAAAAGAAACATATTCGCTGGCATAGAGTGGCTACCAATCACGTTAACTTCAAACCGTGTTAACTCGAAATGAGTTTTTCAGACTTAAGCGTTTACTGCTTTTGACCACAGATATGTACTATAATATGTACTGTGTGGTAAGTCAACACGAGAATAAAACCAAAAAACTAAAATGAGTCCCTTCTGCACTCGTTGTTTACTTCATTATAAATGTTTTCGTTTTTATGTGCCTGAACTTCTTGGATGGGTTTTTTAAACTTTTTATTTTCTCTTTTCAATGCATCTTCCACGCTTTTTGCACGTCGACATCGCCTGTTACTAAAGAAAGAATAAACTATATACTAAAATAAGTAATATGTAAGTATATGCCACAACCGTTTTTTATATAGAAATTATGTGTTGCATACTTGTGGGATTAAAGTAAAATATAAAATAAAAAATACACTTATAAACTCACAAATACTGTGAAACCTCAAACGACACCGACATGACATTTGATTTTAATTTCTATCATTTACACCACTATAAATTTTCCTTATACCTATATATACAGAATAAAATGGATTGGATTAGTATTTAATAACGGTATAGCAAATTTAACTAAAATTTAAAACATCCGCTCATTTTTACACTAAGCCAAAACTTGATCCAACTTTAAGCTTTATTCAGTATCCTCGTTTAGAGTGTAGCATTGAATAGTACAAATTCAAATAGTATCAAGTGTAAATAATTTCGCACTCAGTTTCTACTAGGCTACATATTCATAAGAGGAGTATAATTTTGTTAACTAATACTTACTTTTTAATGCCAACAGATTAAGTAATATAATATATAGAAGAATCTAATACACGAAAAGGAAACGAAATAAAAGGAACAATGAAAAAATGCCTGTTGTTTTTATTTTGTGTAAATTAGATATTTTTTTAAATTTAATTTATAAACTATACTCAAAAAATTGTGTCTATTCTTTATCCCGGGTAAAACATGAAAATCAAGGGCTTAGATAAAATAATAATGGCAACCCTAGTTGAGAACTACTTCGTTTCGTTTCTGCAAATGCTTTAAACTCGGAAATTTCGTCTGTTTGACACTTCATTTATTCATTAATAATAATAAAAATCCAATTTAAAAAAATTTCAACTTTGAAAAATTTTAAAGCATCATAACTTGTACTTCGGCAAAAAGGTTTTAATCGTGTCACTTTGCAGCATATCAACATTAATCTAAAAAAAAATAAACTTTAATGTTGTTAAATCGTCATCAAATACGCAAATTAATCTCTAAAATATTATTTCATTTATGAAACTAATACAATTATTTTTCAATTCACACTTTCAAAACTAAATGAAAATACCCGCAGGGATTACAAATCCCACACCTCTTGATATTTGTGATGGAGATATGAGCATCATTCTGTGATATTTCAAAGGGTGTGATAATTGGCAAAACACACATGCATATGTATGGTAAACATTTCCCAGATTGATTTAACAGTAAATTGAGTTTTTAGCTGAAATGAAACTAACATCATTAAAATAACATCGAATATAGAAAAAAAAAGAAAAAAAAATAACTGGGAACACCATCAGTGAAAATGATATTAAAAACAAAAATTCCAATTTTATGAAGAATAAATAATTAAATGATAAACTAATTTTGCTGTTTAATAAGTACCTAAGTGTAAATATATACATACTTCCAACAACAACAACACAAATATTTAATACTAGATACAACAAGAAATGATATATGAGTAGAAAGAAAATTAAAAGGATACTGCTGCGATGCTGCCAAAGCATACCCCCAAAAATAGAAAGGATGTGCATGCATTTAGTTTTTCCTGCTTTTTTTTTTGGCTTAGCAGCCGCTTACACAGCACGAAAAATGAAACTATAAATCTGCTTAAAAATTGCTTGTGTTTCTTTTTTGCCACTTTTATTTGCATCAAGGAAGAAATTTTTGATTTTGAGTCTCGTTTCGGGAAGGAAAAGGAGTGAATGAGTTGGAGTTTTGACTTGCTACTATCACTGCTACTGTTGCTACACTGATGATGATGATGAAGATGAAATGAAATATATTTTCCATTAAAATTTTGTTCAATAATTAAATATTTCAAAAAATAAACTTGCAAGTGATTCTACATCACAGTAAAGCTGTTTTCCTCACATTCACCATCATTCCTTTCTTACAGAAAAATATGAAATAATGGATTTTCATTAGTTGTTGTTATATCGTTAGACATACATAAATTTTCAACAACACCCCAAAAAATTTGCAATACCCAGTAAAATATTTCAACAATAACACTGTGCAACACAATTTCGGATCCAGCGTAACGACTGTGATAGCTGAAAAGTACTTGACCTAACAATAAAAACCCTATATAAGATTTTGCCAAAAGTCTTGGTTGGGCGTTCGGTACAGCCTATTGAAGTTGGTCGGGTTTTGTGCTCATGAATTGGCGTTTTCTGCGTTTTTAGGATATAACGGTGCATTTCTCGATGTTTACGTCTGAGAATCTATTATAGGAAAAGGTGTAAGGAAAGTTTTTGCTTAACACTACAAAGTCATGTCTCTTCTTCTAATGGGTCTTCTTTGGCCAAAATTGTAAGTTTATTCAAAAACTGCCATTTGGAGTAAAAATCGGATGTGGATATGTGAGAAAAAATGTTTTTTTTTTTTTTTTTTTTTTAATATAAACTAGAGTCTCAGAACATGACAAAGCTTAAAAACCCCCCATTTTTGTGATATCGAACGAAAACCGAGAGAAAAACGATTTTCAACATATTTTACTAAAAAGAGAGCAAAAATGGATGCTATTTTTGTCCAATAAGCGAGCTGTCATAACTCAAAAACGCAATTTTGCAGAAAATTTCAATTGACTCCCACTTTGCAGAAAAAGAAGAAATCTTATAGTTCTCACGCGCAGAGTATACAAGATATTAATATGAAATTTGTACACAATATGAAGCGTGACATAATGAATAATTCTGCATCATTAACTCAAAAATTGTTTTTTTGACTAATGACAGTCTTTTAGTAAATGAGCGAAATGTAGTCAAAACAACAACAATGTATATAGAGACGGGCAAATCAGACGGCCGTTTCGAAATCCGCTACGCTTCCTTATCAGTGATCTTAGTGATAGTTCTTATACGTCTTTCTATATCCTACATAATCTACTAATATTTATCTGAATTCATAACCTAGAATTACAGATTTGATTTCAAATACCTTAGCTGAATAGAGATATTGAAAGAAACTACCATTATCGGTCTATATACTTATTTGTTGTTGTGTTTTTTTTTAATACACGAGAGAGTGTGTGTGTTTGTGCGAAAAGATTCAAGGTGCCAATTCTTTGAATAGGCCCCTTTCGATTATTTTATGATAGTTTTTTTAGGAAACTATTAACATTAAACCTAAGCGTCAATTTTCAAAGTCATGACTTTAGTTAACATTTCTTCATAGTTGACTACATTTGTTCAAGTGAAAATATTTTCGAACTCAGTTTCTACCAGCCAAAAGGCTATGCGACTGTCAATACCTCGATTCTACTGAGGTTTGATGCCATTGGGGCCAAAAAAGCTTCACCAGCCGACTGACTAAAAGAGCAAATAGCAATAACGGCATCATACAACGGAGACAACAGGTGGCAATGCCATGAAAAACGAAGACCCCAACCTTCTCTACTAATTGTAATACAAATCTCAGCACTGACACTAACAGGATAATACAGCCGCAAAAAATTGCTTACGGTAGCTATTCAAACGATAATTAACTATTTTTGAGGCACTACTACATAGAGTCTCTATACTCCACTAAGAGATGAGCATTGCAGTAACTACATAAAAAACTGTAAAAATAACAAAAAATTTTCTAATTAATGCATTTTAATTACAGAATTGCAACAAAAAACCTTGTAACTTTAAAGAGTTTCAGGCAAGGACATGGTATGAAATTCATTTGAACCAGTATTGATAATTTGTACATTTTTTACGAACCAATATAAGTAAAGTTTCTAAAATTTTGTGAAATATGTGTGTATGTAAACTTTTTATGAAGATTCAAAATTATTGATTAGTTTCGTTTCATTTTCATATATTGGTTAGAGTGGCATGGGAATCGAACCCAGTCCTCCCTGGTGAAAAGCTAGTGCACCTACTAAACTATCGAGGTCGTCTTTCATATATTGCAGCAACATGCAAATATTCACAGCTCATAAAAACAATTCTGGGAGTGATCTGTCCTGAAGCGTATCCCAAAAAAGAATCACAATCCTGTTTCTACTTTTTTCCATAGGTAAATTAAAGCAAATGTGTTCAACATGCTCTATTTGTTTTTTAATCTGATCTTATAATCCCCAGGTAGATACACTTAAACCTGCTAGAATCGTAGAACAAAATGAGAAATGACCGGGTTTTCTCAAACTTTTCTAAATTACGTAAACAACTTCTGTTTATTATTCCTCTCCCGACATGGCGCTTTAAGTGTTTTCAAATTAAGGTCGTGACAAAGAGAATCCAATAGTTATTTTCCACAGTCTTCCACAAATTTCACCGGGCTTTTAGATTAATGCTCTGGGTCATTTATTATATTTCGTTTCCCAAGCCAATTTTTGTTAAGAGCTTTTTTAGGTTTTCATTTTGCTTGCTTAATGTTTCAGAGTTTAATCCAAGAGAAGCCGTTCCAAATCGACATTAGCCCATTCCCAGAATACTTCTTCCCTAAAAACCAGATTTGATTTACGCCACAATCTCTTTATCACTCTCACCTATATTTGTTTTTTTTAGTAAGTACTAGGACTATTCCTCGATTTGCTCAGTTTTATTTTTACACTGTTTCAAAATTTAAGCATATATTTTATTATTTTAATCATTTAATCTTCTTTAAAGTAAAGTTTTGACTCAAAAAAATTAAAACGAAAAAACAATTTCGCAAAATTCATTCCCCATTTTATACTTATCCTTATGATGAGTATATCCAAGTTATGAATGTACTTTTCTTAATCCATTTCTTGAAAATCAAAGGTTTTCTATTTCTGGATTTCGACAATGATCGTACCTAATCATTTCAAAAACTTTGTTATTTATTTTGCAATCTCCTTTTTGTCGCTGGGTACACTGCATTGCACTAACACTGCCACATAAAACTAACAACCTATGTATATTACACCTTCCCGTTGACTATGTAGATGAAAAACTAAAAGAAGGATATGACGTTATACTTAAAATTTTTGTCAGCCAGGTGGCATATTAGATTTATTTTATATATTTTTTCACTGCATTGCTTTCCCATACCTGCTTGCCCGGTTTTTTCATTAATTTCCACAGGATAACAGTGTTAAAAAATAATTACACTTTTAGTTTAACTCATGCCAACCAGAAGCAAGCCAGCCCAGTTGAGATGATAAGGTTTCAAACGATATACAAAAAACTACACAAATACATGCATATATACTTGTACATACATATATACATCCATACATAGTAAACTGTAACCTTTTCGAAAACTATTTATTTCAGTTTGGTGCATTATTTTGGCATCGGTTCTTTTGCATGTCTTTTTTTCTGCTGAAAATGTACAGAGGTATGCTGTTTTTTGTATAAACTATTTGAAAGCTGCTTTGTATTTTTTACAACCACAAAATGTCATTTTTCAAAAATACAAAAAGCAGAGAAAGAATGAGAAGTGTACGAGGAGGGGCAGGTATGTACTGTCCAGTTTTTAGATGTATTTTTACTGAAACTATACATTTTTGTATTTGGTAAAGAGATGTTTGTTTTTTGTAATTTATTTCATAAAAACTAAAAGGTACACACCGGCACTATCACCTTCTAAGTCCACTGCTGCATGAGTGTGTAAATATTTTGGGGTAAGATTGAGGATACAGATGGTTAGTATTTTATTTGAGCAACAAATAGCTACTTTCTTTTGTATACCGAACAATGTTTTCAAGCTTTTCAACAAAAATAACTACTCCTTCTTAAGTACATAAATAGTTTTTCAAATAGTATGAAAGTAGTAGATAGGAAGGGCTGAAAAAGAAGGTTTATATATGTATGTATGTATGTATGTATGTATGTATGTATGCATTTGTGCGATCCTATGTCAATACTTGGCATGAGTAATTTGCTTTTAAGCGGTTTTTAATATCAAAGCTAAACAAAAGCATAAAATTTATTTTCGAAAAATATTTTATTACAAATTGGCAGCGTACCACTACTTTAGAATAAAGGTAGGTAAAATATATAATAATTATAGCAATAATTCTGTAAAATTTTCATTTAAAATGAAAGTCTGTTTCAAATTGTTATGGGATATTTATGCTAAATTTTTGTGGACCCTCAAACAACACAAACATCACAAATCGAAATGAAAAGACATTGAAATAAATAAAACTCATCCCCTTTTAACAACAAAAGACGCCAAAAGTTAAATAATAAAAGTAGAAATTTAAACATTTAAAAGATGCTTTCATGAGCGTAATAAGATTTTCTCATAGTACTGCAATGATGTGGTGCGAGGCAAGTTGCCAAGAAGTTACCATAACAGTGGAAAGCGTAAAGTCAGCATTATTACGTTAGAATTAAACAGGAGACACGCGACCCCATGCAAAACATTTCGTTGACCTTCTCTATCTATCTATCTTCCACTCATCCTCCTCCTTTTCTCCTCAGAATAGAATTCTCATGCTAATAAGCTGTCATTACAATATGCAGGGGTGATTTTTTTCACACACAAAGTCTCTTAGAAACAAAAAACTTGAGCAGGTTTCATTTCCGAAATTCGCCACGCGCGCTTTAAGTTAGAAGCTTCTCAATAGTCTATGAGTATTTTTTTTTACTCATGTCAGGATTTACACTTGCGTATGCCAGTTCATTACCTTGAATTTACAGTTACTTTTAAATGATGCCCTTTTCTTTTAGCAAAAGAAGGTTCCTTTTTTTAATTTCTCTACTTTTTATTTTACACATTGATGAAAGCAACACATTTTTTGATATTTCTCAAACGACTCTGAGGCAAAAAAAAAAAAAACTTTTATTATTTTTGTTTCTGTGGCACATCTGAACATACCGCACAATTACCATGAATATTACCGCAATGACTTTTCAAACAGCAGCTGCTTTTAATACGTTTATACATTTAGACTATGAAGAAAGAAAAAAGATGCATTTTTAATGAAATTTATGAACTTTTCCATTAGTGGAATATAATTCTAGAAACAAAAACTCATTTTTTTTTCTTCAGGTTAGATTCAAATTTTTTTATTTCCATTTAGAGGAGAATACAAAAATACACCCAAAGAAATTAGTTTTGGCGTAAAGTCTTTCGTAATAATATTTCATTCGGATAATCTTTTCAAAAATTTTGTGAGAATTAATTATAAATAAGTTGTTACAAAAGAAGGGACTGAAGAAGGGATTTAATATCTTCTTTACTTGATTTTTTTTTTGCTTTTTAAAGATATTTTTGATGGCAAATTAATGAAAATATAGCAGCAAAATCCTTTCTCTTCTAATTTACCAGAATGTCAAGGTTCAAAGGGAAAAATACATATAATTTTCAAGAGTAATCGACTAGCAAAAAGAAAAATTGCAATGAAATCATTCGTCGCCGGGAAAAATTCCAGCCCCAATTTTCGCAAGTGAAGAAGCAGCGATTTGCTTTCCCACTTATTGCATTTTATTAAGGAAAAAATGTTACTATTCAACTTTTTTGCCAAAAATGTAGAGTAAGTCTGGCAAGAAAAATTGGTTTTCTTCGGATTCCATATATAACAGTAGCTAAAAGCTAGTTCCGACTATTATAATTTTCCACCAATTTAATAACTTTGGCCAATTTCTCAAACAACAGTGTTCGTATATTTACCTTATAAAAGTGACGAATAGTTTGTCAAAAACACTATTTTTGTAAGCACTTGTAAAACATTTAGAATATAAATTTTGTCACCTATCTCGGAGAGCATTTAAGGAAAACGCCTGGTATGATGGGTCAAAAAATTTGAATTTTTTTTTGCTTAAGCAGCTTCTAAAATGTCTCTAGAATATGTGTATAGACTTTTTAAAATTCACAGTCGTTCGAAAGTTACGGATATAGAATATGGCAGCCATGCATGCATGAATTTTCAAACGCGTTTTCCTCAAAAATATGTTTTTCAACCTGGCTTGCACTATTACTTTTTTTTTTAATCAAGAATTTTTAATTTTTTATGATCAAAAAATTTATTTTTAAGTATATCCACCAACTACAATCATATACTTTACAAAAATATATTATTTTGTTTTTGTTTTTTTCAAACAATTCTAAAAGATGCGGTGTGCACTTTACAAAGGAACAATTTTCGGAAGCACCTTCACATTCATTGCTATAAATTGCTAAATTTTTGAAACAATTGCATTAAAAAATTTAAATTCTTTTGTCCAAAAAAATGTTTTAAATTCTTGAATATGTTAGCAATAAACACACTAAATTGCAAAAAATACACCAGTATCTTTCAAGCGGAAATATAAGCAATAATAGGTGAGCATACTTCTATCTCAAGTGCAACTACAGGAATCAAAACATAACGATCCTAACCGATAGCCAAGCAGCTATCAACGCGCTTAAATCTCACAAGGTAACCTCAAAACTGGTGATGGAGTGTCTAGATAAACTAAATACGCTTAGGTTATATGATCGAGCTTGGATCCTTAAGATTCCGGGTCATATTAGGATTAAAGGGAATGAATCTTCGGATACACTAGCAAATAAAGGATCATAAATTCTTTTCGTAGTTCCGGATCCATTCTGCGAAATAGGTAGAAGAACACTCTTTATACACGCAAAGAAAAAATTCCTTTCTCAGAAACGAAATTTTCACTAAACGAACTACGTTTACGGAATGTTTTCATGATAAACGAATATTTATTTATCATAAAAGACTGTATTCGGTTGCCATGAACGAAGATTTATTCATCATAAACGGTTGAATTCCTTCTCAATAACCGAAAAACCATCATATTCATCATAAACGGTTCAATTCTTTTACGATGAACTAAAAACGTTTGCAATAAAATGCAATATTTCCCTGAAAAATATAAAAAGAAAAGTAAAAACAATTTTCGTATGTACATTGGCATTTTATTATGGTTTTTGTTTAAATAAAATTTTCTGATTAAAAACTAGAAACACCACGCACTTTTTTATAGACAAAAAGAAATGTGATGAAATAATTTCAATGTACAATTAAAATTCTTCAATAATGCGTTGACAAATGATACTCCCCGTTATGTTGTGTTGATTTGTTGTTGTGTGGAGTTTGAATGTAAGCGTCGCTGCTGCTTCTTTTTGAGACGAGAGCGAGATGAGAGGAAAACGAAAATAAAAAGAGAAGAGAGTTGTGGACTTTCGTTTAGCAGAAACGTTTTTTTCATTTGCCAGAAAAGAAAATTGCCTTAATTTTATAATGAACGAATTTTCGTTCATCATAAAATTGTTAATCTTTTGCAGAAAACGGTTTTGGTTTCTGCAAACACGGCAACGTTCCTCAGAAACGTTTTTGTTCAGCGTAAAAGTAATATATTCTCCACAAACGGGCGATAAACGTTTCATTTCTTTGCGTGTATTAATCAGGAAATAAGAAAAAATCAAAAGGCAATTATACTGGGAACACCGACCAGGGCTAGAGCATTCGAAAGCACTATTAAGAACCTATAAGCTAAAACTCTTTAAGGAATGTATAAATTTGTCAAAGAATAGTCTTAGAATCTTTACAGGGCACTCGCGGGTCGCAGTGCACTACCTCAACAATAATATTGAATTACTAATGGAAAATTATATGGTATTGAAAGCAAAAGTTGGCATTATTTCATTTATTTGAAGTTATATATAAACAGGTTAATGAACAAATGTAGTCATCACAACAACAATGTATATAGAGACGTGCAAATCAGATGGCCGTTTCGTTTAGTCATATCGCTCATTTGCGACTATACCGTCATAATTCAAAATTTTTAAATTTTCAAGAAACGCTTTTAAAGTTTTGAATTTTGTAGGGGGAACTGGGTTATTGTGGGCCGCATTTTCATTTTGGATAAAAATTCGCAAAAAAAAATATCTTTTTCTGAAAATTTCAAAGCTTTAATTCGTAGTACGAGAAATAACCATTCTTTGGGTCGCAGCAGCTCGGTCAAATTGTAATAAATTATGCAAGTTATAACAATTGGCGCAAAAATGGTGTTTTTACGATTTTGAAAAATCTCGGGGAATTGTGACCACTTTGTAAATCAATTAAAAATTGTGGTACACAAACTTTATTTTTGATTCAAAATGATAGAAGAATTATCATTATTAAAAAGAAACAAAATAAAATGAGGTGAAAAATGACAATCAAAATCAGTCCGAAACGCAATGTTCGCAAATCCAGTAACTTGCAGTCATTCTGGCGCATGTATACGTGCGTATACAATAGGGACGGATTAGGAATTTTCTCCATTGCACCCATTTTGAGAACTAGCACCATCTTGTGAATATGGTGTTTTGATTATCTCCACAAATAAAGCTATTTTTGAAAATTTCATGAAAATCGGTAAACATTTTCAATAATTTTTATTAAAGAATATAACAGCTTTGTATACGCCCTGTTTAAGCCCTGTTTTCACATTCTGCTGTCGCAAGGAAGATGTGAAATTCTTTAGCAAAATAAGCCATCTAGTGTACACAAGCCGAGTACTGCACGAAAAATAAGCTTAGCATGAGGCGAGCTGATAACAGTTATTTGTAATTTTCAACCATTACTAGGGAAAAAAAATATGAGCATGGTCCACAATTCCCCGTGGTCCTCAATACCCCAGTCTCCCCTATATATGTAATAACGAAACATTTGGCTTTTGCAAATAGGTCATACAAATTTTTCTGTTTAAACCATTTAGCCTGCATCATTAACTCAAAAATGCCAATTTTAGAGTTACCACGGTATAGTCGCAAATGAGCGATCTGTCAATATCTAGTACGAAAAAATTCCGTGTCGCATATTACCCCACGTCTCATATTACCACACCATATCCTTATTATTTCTGCCCTAGATCAACTAATCTTTAAATTAAATGGGTTTGAGTATATTTTTAATACACAAATGTTGCACATTTTTAATGTTAGAAAATTAGTAAAAAAATTAGAACAAAAAAATATTAAATTATCGAATCATGCAAAACAATAATAATTTAACATTGTGTGGTAGCTGCTATTTTATTTGAGCCTTTTAACAATTTTTTCGTTCGTAAATGTAAACTGTAAATGTTCGTCGAAATAGAAATAGCTTGTCCCCTCAATTTTGATAGCGTTCGAAATTCCCAGCAGGTAAAACCATTTAAATTCAACAAATCGATGCTGTTCATAATCAGTTTTCAAAATATCACAGCCTGAGAGCAAAATTACCCAAAAGTTGTATAACGCAACTAAGTACATGCTAGACTTACACAAAAAACCCCTAAAGCAAATGAAACAAAAGATCAGCAATAACAATATTCAACTAATTAGCTACACAAATAAACTGGAAATTCCCATTGTAGCATTACTAAGAACAAATATAACAACAATAAGGAAATATATAGGTATTAAGTATTAAAATAAAAAAAAACTCAATTAATTAAAAAAAAATAATAATATCACACTCATCTTTTTCTACATATTTACTGTTCTCTCTTATCAGTTGAAACGTCAGAGCAGAGCTTAAAACATTACATATTTTCTGTTGTTGTCGGTTTCTTCTTAAATTGATAAGATTAATAAAATCTAATAAAATAATAATTTCAAAAAATCAATACCTATGGAGAACCCCGATCTTGACGTAGCTGTCAGTCACAACAGTTCAGCAGCCCAAACCGAAACATTTCCAAGAACGTAAAACAGTGTGAATACTTGAAATCGTCAAAATTGTCGTTTTTCTTCTGTACATAGTACGGAATAGCAGTGTAAAAACATAATTTTGTAAAAACAGAATTTGAGAAAGCATAATTCAAAAATTACAGAACTTAAAAAATTCAGAATTTTATCAAAGCAGAATTTGGAATTTTGTTTTTTGGAGCGAATTTTAACAACGATAGCTTAGCAAATCGTCACGTATCACTTCCGTCCTCAACCCCGACAAATTTGTTTTGTAAGGCGCCGCCAACATTTCCTCCATTTCGACGCCCACGCGAGTATATTATTTTCACGCGCAATGGAAATGTCCGGGGAAATATCAAAATCGAGTGATGGAACGCGGCAATCATTTGAAGTTTTGGAGATCACTTTGAATATTGTAAATCGAATTTGTATTGGATTTGTAACAATCTATATGAGTTGGATGTGTTTGCGTACGGGTTTGGCAGGTACCGCTATGCACGCTTGGCTGGTAACAATTGGGGTAAGTATTTTAAATAACGTTCATACCTAAAAATTATGAAAGGATAAAGGAAAGGGAAACAAGAAAAAAATTGGGAGAATAAGATTTATAAAAATAAGGAAGAAAAAAGATAAGAGAAATACTAAATCTACAAATATAACACGAATTTAGGCAAAAACTTTGTCTAGATCCTTTATGAGCTATTATGCCATTAAAGTAGAAGAAAACGTAATGAGGTTCCTCTAGTATTGAATTTTTCTTATACATTTTTACAAGCTATCATTAGCCTAGGCGTTCCTGAGATCAATTGGTATCAAGCACTTGAACATTTACTTCACAATTTTTACGAGAATCAAACACCGTCATTTAATTCTGCACAAGGTTTTGACTAATTTTTGATATTAATTGACAGCGGAAGGAAAAAGTTTTTGTACTTTAAAATTATGCCTATTCTGGACACTAGGCGAAAAAGTCGCATTGTGGATACCATGTCCAACCAGATGAACAAATGGGTGCTTTTCCAGAAGCTAGTTGATAAGCTAAATATCAAATCAGGAACTTATGGGCATATCTCTCTAGAGGTTTCTTTTGTACGTGAATCACTTAGAATATGAGTCATAGGCAGATGAATCATAAAATTACTAGTGACATAAATATACATACATACAATCCATGTTTCAAACTCCACAGCAGTTGCGCTGAGTTTTTTCATGACAAGTTCCGTTGTCAGTAGTCAGAGAACTGATTATTTCAAAGATAACTGCATCATTTCAACCCTTGTGGTTTTGTGCTTTTTCAAAGAGATAAAACTAGGTTAAGGATGCAGTCTGGTGTTCGAGTTTCAAAAACTCGATTTTTCTATTATGTATTTCAAAAGTACAATATATTAAAAGTATACTGTAAAAATTTCATACCAAAATTCAAAATATTAACGAAGTTATAGCACATAGTCGAGAGCACCTATTGGTTAAACTGTATGTATTGTTAAAATTTTGAAACCGTTATTCTCGAAACAACGTTTTTTTGATCGGCCCACGGGGTTTGAAGAAATTCTATAAAACCGATTGGGCTGAATTTTCAACAAAAAAAAGGGTGATATTTGAAATTTTTTTAGAAGTCTGCCACTTTGTTAGTATTCTATTTAATTTTTTTGTCTCCGATGACTTCAAATGCTGTACACACCTTTTTTTTAGGTGTCCACTTTGGACGTAAAAAGCACAAACAAATATCGTAAAATAAACTCGAAAATTTTTTTTTGTACAGTTAAAAATGTCAATAATAACATATAAAAAAAATTTTATTTTGTTATAATAAAAAATTCCCGAAATAATCTTGAAAATCAGGCTGGATCACCAGACTACATCCTTAAATACGTATCAATCTCTACCGTGCTCATCCCCGACAAATTTGTTTTGTGAGGCGCCGACATTTCTAACAATTAGCCGCCCACGCGACGTTGCATCGTTCGGTATATTTTTCTCACGCGCAATGGAAATGTCCGGGGAAATATCTAAATCAAGTGAAGAAAACCGGCAATCCTTTGAAGTTTTGGAGATCACTTTGAATATTGCAACTCAAATTTGTATTGGATTTATAACAATCTATATGAGTTGGATGTGTTTGCGTACGGGTTTGGCAGGTATTGCTATGCACACTTGGTTGGCAACAATTGGCGTAAGTATTTTAGATAACGTTTAGTGTTATGAATCCCTAAAAATTATAAAAAGATAAAGAAATTTGTTGACAGAACTTAGATGTTTCTATTTGAAGGTCACACAAAGGACATTAGCTTATCGGTAAGGTCAGTTCACAAAACCATTCCATTTGCCAGATAAAGGAAAGGGAAACTGGAGAAAAATTGGGATGATAAGATTTATGAAAACATGGAAAAGAAAGAAAAGAGAAATACTAAGTCTACACGAATGTATGCAAAAACTTTGCGCCTAGGTCCTTCAACAGCTATTATGTCATTAAAGTAGAAGAAAAAGTACCTCATTGCCTATAGTATTGCTGTCTGGAACATATTTTATGAACAAGTCTAATTAATTAAGGTGCGATTACAATTTTCTTATATATATATACAATCTATCATTATCCTACGTGTTCCTGAGATCATTTGGTCTCAAGCAGTTAAACATTTACTCCAAAATTTCTACGAGAATCAAACACCATCAGTTAACCCTTAAACGCCCAATACGTCCGATTTCAATTAAAAACATACCCAGAGATAGTATTTGTGATTCCGAACAATGTTTGTTCTACGTGTTTTCAAATAAATTAGTTTATGGTGCAGTTATTTTAATTTACATGGTTGACCTCTGTAGTAACCTTTGGCGATTCTCTGGGGAATAAATTAAAATACATTCGCAATAATTTTTAAAAACAGTTATTTGGTGTTATCCCATACCGTCTGACACAAATTTGTTCACACGGCAATATATTTATTACACAAAATTCGAAAATAAAAACACCTTTTTTTCAGTTAGCTGCTTAAAATTTTTGCAAAACATGCTTTTCGAGCTAAAAATAACTGTAACTGTACGACAGTTGTCATTTTTCCATTCTTATTTATACGTATCGATAAAGAAAACTTTAGACAGTAAGATCAGATGTTTATTTTAAATGGCGAACGTAAAATGGCGGCACAGGCAGGCGCGGAAGTGGTTGGTCACTGCAGTGATCAGTGAGTATTTAAGGGTTAATTCTGCACAAGGTTCTGACTAATTTTTGATATTAAATGACAGCGGAAGGAAAATATGCAAAAACAAAACAAATTATATCTATTAAACTATTAAACGATTTTTAAACATTTTTTACTTCTATCGTTATCTTTCTTATAAATCAGAAATATAAAAAATTTAATTCTAGTTACTCTATGCGACCAAATTTGTTATCTTTGATATGGGGGTTGACTTCGGGCTCCAAGATCCCATTTTTTTTCTCTTTATTTATGGTTATAATTTCATATACAATTAACAGAGCAATGAAATATATTTGAAGTTTTTCCACCATCAGATCGCTTTTTTGAAGCAATTAAATTTGCGAAAACAGTAACAAATATAGATATATTATGAATACCACAAAATTTAGTCTTGGTAGGAATATCCGTTTAATTGCATTTATATATAGAAGTGGTGAAGTCATGACCCCCTGTTTCACCTCTACATTTTTATCTCTTTTATACTCCTCGTAAATTTAACGCTTCACGCCATCTGTTGCTAGGAAAACTCCTAATAATATATCCATTTAATTAAGTTTAAATTTACGTTGATTCCACAATTCGTTCTATTCTTTTCAATAACTTTCAAACTAAATCCTAGGACAAATAGTTGAAATTAAAATTTCTTAACCTTACTAGTCTCGAGAAACTGTGAATGCTAAAGATTGCTAAGCAGAAATAAAAACGTTTGTCAAAAAAATTGCACAGTGTTATTTAAAGAACGTTTACAAAAAAGTGGTTGGAATTAATTGATTCTTGTTGGAGTTATAGACGTATCCGTGACAGTCCTTTTTTTTAATGGAATCGAATATGTCTTAGGAGTATTGTGCTCTTTGAAAAAGAGAAAACCAGATTAAATAATTCTTCAATAATTTTTCTTCATTTAGTATATGTATTTACAAGCGATTAAACGAAAAACACCTGATCGTCCAATATACAAACCTACAAAAAAAATAATTTCAAACTAATTAACCGTTTTTCCTTTTTTCTGCTTAATCATTTAACCTTCATTCAATATTAAAGTTCAACTTTCTAATGGCCGAGGCAATGATGTGCCACTACAGGAACAATGTCATAACATTAAATTATAAACGTGCAACAAAAACCACAATACATTGGATCCTGCAATTGTTGGGCGGTGGATGCGGTGTCGCAGGTACACTCGTTATAGCAATACAGCACGGTTTTTCATTACACTCGATACATGGTAAATTGGGTAAGTAAATAGCGCGTTGGGCAGATCTGGGCTGGGTTGAAATATGCCTACCTTCATCAATATCTAATAATATCTGTACATATATTAATAAACTTTAATTTTTTTAGGTTTTTCAGCATTCATTCTTTGCCTAGTGAGCATGTTGGCCGGTTTGAGTGCGCTATTCTCACAGCGACTGAAAAGGGCAATTAATCCGCTGTTAAATAAAACCTTGCATAATTTTCTGGGTATTGGAACTTTTGCTGTAGCTTTGTTAGCACAATATTACGGTTACGAAACTAAGTTTTTTAGTCGTAAAGTTTTTAGTGATTTTCAAATATTGATGAAATGCTTAACTTTAATATCGTTGTTATTAACTTGTATTGGGCCATTCAAGGCGTTGTTTCAGAAAATTGTCAGTATCAGGAAACATTTTTAAGCTCAACTGAAACTAGTTGTTTGTTATCATTTTTACAATTTTTTTTATTTTAATACTAATCATGTAATTTATATGTAATAATCCTGTTTATTTATATTTTATCTAACTATCTAAAACAATTGACTAAATACAAATTGTAAAGTGACTGAGAGTCAGCATTTGCCATTTATTATTTATAAAATTATGCGAATAGAAAATGATTTTTGATGCAAACAGAAAATTTAGTTTTTTTCTGTGATAAATTATGACATATTTGCTAAAAACTTACGACGGATTTGTTGTCATAAGCGTGAGGTTCACCTACTTCATGTGGTCAGGGAAACACATGATCTTCTAAAGTAACATTATTGTGAAATTAGAAAAGCAAACAATTCAGAACGAGTATAAAAACATTCTCGTTTTTTTTTCTACAAATCAAAAACAATAAAATTCTTTAATTTTTTTTTCGCTCAATGACTGAAATTTATTTCGACTATTACAGTGAAATTTTTTAACAATTGGAAAAATTTTTATTTTGATGATAAAAATATTTTTTCTTATCATTGATATTACATTTTTGTCATCATGAAAACAAAAATATTTTTTCCCCAATGACTTAAATTCTGATTTTTTTTAATTTTTAAGTGGTACCTACTCGTATAATTTAATAAAGCCATTTTAAGTTACCTTTACATATAACTGTCAGCTGACTTCGAAGAAATTAAACAATTTTGTCATCTAGCGCAGTCAGGAATCTTAGAAAGTAATACATTTTCAATTTAGCTAGTTGATTTCTCCTGCGAACTTAATTCATGAGCCAGCAAGTCAGCTGACTGAACCACAAGTATAAAGTTCCTTAATTTTAAATAATTAAAATTTTGCAGCCCTCCTTCGCATATTTAAATTTGTCAAAATTTGTGTACCTACAACCTTTCATATGTATGCAAATGAGAATACCAAATATTATCTTCAAAGCAATTCACAATAAATCGTATGTGCAAATACATAAATAAATATTAGATATCAGAAAAATAAGAAGATCAGCCACTATACAAAAACGAAATGAACTCTAAGAATCTAATGATTAAATGCTAATGTTAAAATCCTGACACTCGAACACATGCACACAAACTCAAACTCAACAAAACATATGAACGTATGCGCATCCGTTTCCGCTTGAAAGAAAACTCATTTCTTACACACTTTTTTTTATTCAATTAAACCATGAAAGTCATAAAATGAAACGACTTATCGAAGAAAAAACAAACCTGATGACTCTTCATCGAATCGATTTATTGAAACATTCTAATCACACTTCAAAACTTGAAAATCTCTTGCGAAAAAGTTTCGCACATAATCTTTTTTATATATTATTTCACATTTTTCGTTACTTTTTTTTTGGGTTATATAAAGCGTCTATGTACGTCATATATTTATTACCACACGCTGCTGATAAACATCAAGATATGTGCTATGAAAGAATGATATAAACATCAGGCGGCAGGCAACAACAACAGCAATTCACATAAAAACTTCACATATGAACATTTTTGCTTGTTTTTTTTTTTTTTTGCTTTTTAATTTCAATAACTCAAAAATTCATTGCAGAAATATTGGTACACACGCATACACACTAAATTGTCTGTTAAAAAATAAAAAAAATAATGTATGGATATATATAATTTTATAAAATATAAAAAGGTAGAAAATGGGGAGAAGGAGAAGCTAATCATAAAAAGAAAAATGCGCTACGATTTCACATAATAATAAAGATCAGCGTTCTTAATCTGCCAATAAAAGTAAATCAAAGCCACAAAAGCATTACGTATATACACACACAAACACATACACATTCATGCATGCATGTTCACATGTATTCGTATGTACGGAAGGACTTTTTGAAATCACCCCGAAAATTGCAAGCGGGTGAATTGCGTGCGTAAGAGGCATTTCCTGTTTTAAATTGTGCATGTGTGATTTTTTCCATATTTGTATATATTTTTGTTAGAGAATTATAAGCTACTTCTTTTTTTAAATCATAAATTCAACGTTTGTTGTTGTTGAGTGTTTTTTTTTTTTTTTGTATCCTGTTGAAAAGTGTAATTTTAAAAAGTCATAATCGCAGATAAGTGCGGTCGCTGCTATTCATTACAATGGATTTTAGTGCAGAAGTATGGTTGCTTCCTTTCCCCTTCTCCACTCATTCTCTATCTCTATCGAATTTATGGACAAACATAGATACTTCTGCATACACACAAACATATCCATATACTCGTTTATGCACGTATATATGTAAGTATTTGAGTACTTATGAACATATGAAATTCCGAATTTCAGTTGCGAATTTGTGCATATTTCTCATTCTTTGCCTTTTTTTCATTCATTTCACTGGCATAAAGAATCTTTCGGTCTTTTCTTTTTGAAATATTTGCTTCTATTGTTATGCGAAATTAGAATATTAAAAGTTATTGAAAAAACTGCTGACAAAAGAGGAATAAATATTTGAAGTAGCAGAAGAAAAAGAGAAACGTTTTTGAAAATCATTGCGCTTTGATGAGAATTTTTTTTTTCTGAATGGCTTAAATCTGCCTAGATGCTGGTTAGTAAAATAATCGAGAAGCAATTTAAAATTTTAATACTTTTCATATTTAGTAGTATTTCACATGCATATTTACATTGAAATTAATAAATATTTCTACAAGAAAATAAAGTGTTCACAAAATTTAAAATTATTATGAAATAATAAGTAGTAGTCAGTTCACGGTTCATAACGAATATGCTCTCCAATGCAGGAATTGTAATCTTAAAATTATCACATATAGGATCAAAAGTTTTTGTGCAAATCCAGATCTTTCACCACAAAAACTTTTATTTTCTTCTCCGTTGTTACTGTGGGATCAGTAGAAAGAAAATAATTCTCTCATCTTTACCGTCTTAATTTATGACACTGCGGAGTGATTCAATCCCATAGAGAAGAATGAAATTTCGCATATATATATAAATTTGGTTGTTGATGGCAGATATAAAATCACACCGGCTTCTTTTTAAATCGAACCAGCGGTTTCAAGGGGCCGAGAACCGGGTTTTGATCCAGATCAGCGGTTCTAACAAATTATGCACCACTGAGCCGAATCATACTCCAAAATTTGTTTGGTTCACAACCCTGAAGCTGAAGTCGTAAATGGATTTTAAATAAATTTGATTTGGCTTAAAGGTAGGTTAGGTTAAGTGGCTGTCCTTATGAGAGTATCTGTATCATATATGTAAATTGAGAGATCTCGTTAGTTGACACTGCGAGCAAGACCTGAAGACCTGTATCAGAAGGTGCGCCCGCAAAACCAAGCAAGCACACGCCGTACATTAGAGTCACATATATAAAGCTCATGGTAAAAACTCTAAAAACACTGTCCTAAAAAAATCAATTTTTTCAAAAATAACAAGGTTCTGAAAGTAGATTCTGATAGAACTTTCGGCGTTTTAAAAGTTTACGTCTAATTTTCTTTTTACGCGGGCCTAACCTTTGTCCATTTCTAACAGGCTAAGTATAATAAATCATAGGACAACTTGTTCGTTTTGCATCATAGCTTGTTTGTATGTTCAGCATCTTATAATAGAATTTTTCATAGAATATTTTCTTTCAACATATTAACTCTTTAGTGCCGACCGTTATGGGTCTTTTTTGCTCTTTTCTAAAAAGTTATATTTTTGACCCATTACGAGGGTCGATAGAGAGTTAATATGTTCAAAAAATATGTTGCCCATGTAATTTTACTATAGATCACTGAACAACAAAAATCTGTAAACTCGATTTTAGTAAAACTAAACCCAAATTTCAAAAATGTTTAAAATTTTTACCTTTTATACGCAGTGAACTGGTGTGTCTTTAAAAGTATTTTCTAAGCTAAAAACAACATTAATTAATTAAATTATTCAATGGAATATTAATAATATGCAAGAAAACGCGTAATTTTTAGAATTTATTTCACATTCAACAACAAATACCTTTTTTCTTATACCTTTGAGAAAAGGAATCACTTTCAAATCACAACAAATGAGCCATTTATTATTCATATTTAATTATTTCCAAAATTAATCTGAACGGTTCATAGTTTTCTTTCATACCGTTTCCATATGCTATCGGAATCAATGCCCTGGTGTTATCAAAGTAAAGAAGCACGGCTTTTAAACTTATTTTGGAAGAGTCAATAAATAGACGCCTTTCATCAGCGGAATATTATATACTCATTTCTGTCATTAAACTTCCAATATCATTACAACTAACAAATGAGTTA
This sequence comes from Toxonevra muliebris, assembly GCA_963691655.1. NCBI lineage: Eukaryota > Metazoa > Arthropoda > Insecta > Diptera > Pallopteridae > Toxonevra > Toxonevra muliebris. The sequence goes on from OY829329.1 coordinate 40,876,643, forward strand.
TCCTCATTAGCAGTAAACTATGTCATAAATGCCAACTGGGGTCTTCAGTAACTGGTGACGTTTACCCCAGGTTCTAACAAATAAAGAGACTTCAAATCTGCTACCAAAATTTACGGTTTTGATTTAGATAGTTCCAGTTTTCGAACAAGAGCATTCAGATGTTCTAGTGACATTCATTTTGGTGGACTAGTTGCTTCACAAGGTGTTTATTCACAAAAAGATAGATATAGTTTTTCATCAATTTCTGAAAACTCTATATTATTGGATGTTCATCACAATGAGGTACAGACAGCAAAGCTGAAGATACCCCTTCATATTCAAAATTTTTTCGTCAGTGTCTATTTAAATTCAATACAGTTTTATTTGTGCAAGTATAGTTAGTAATTATACTCTCTAGGACCTAGCCAACCCATTTGAATTTCATAGAGTTTCGTTGGCCTTTAGAGGAAAAATTATAAAATCTGACTACAATAAATTGCAACAATAAGTTACCTATGACCATGAAATTAAACCATTGTATCAATTACAGCACAATGTTTCGGTGTCCAAGATTCAGCAGGAAATACTTTCAACTTAAAATACAACTTAAAAATATCTTAAACTTTACTATTAAGAAAATAAACATGATTTTCTGAGAGAATGTGTTTTTCGCATATGTAGCACAACCAATCATATTTTTCTGCACAATTTGTCATTTTATGAAACCAAAGAAAATATTACCTATTTAAAAAGATAGGAAAAGACTTTAGCAAACTTAACTGAACTGGGCTATAACCGAAGTAATGACATTTATAAATTTAAAAATTACTCGTAATGGGTCAAAAATGTAACTTTTTCGGAAAAGGGCAAAAAAGACCCATTACAGTCGGCACTAAAGGGTTAATATGTTGAAAGAAAATATTCTAACATACAAACAAGCTTTGATGCAAAACGAACAAGTTGTCCTATGATTTATTATACATAGGCCCTTATTATGAACTGCGTTCGATCTTCGGCTGTATTCGAATGCCCTGATCGAACGAATTTGAGTTTGGTATTATGACGTGCTTTCAACAGAGAATAGAGCTATTGTGAATTTCGCTCATTTTGGCTTGTTTACGATAGTATATTTCTATCAGCTAATCGTCATTTTGAAAAATAAATACGATTTATTTAAAAATTAAGTGGTAAAAATAAGAGCAAAATGGTTATGACTACAACGGAATTGTGGTTCAACGATTAATCGGAGAGGATGAGAGCTTGATGGAACTGGCCAGAAGTAGAAAACGATTAAGTGCAGCCTATCGAAGAAGCTTTGGCATATATGAAATTTGTGTACAGATTTTTACAGAACTTTCGACTGTCCAAGGAGGCGTTTGTGGAATTGATGAGCACTACAGATGAACTGCTGAAGCAATACATTTGAGCAAGATCAATTCCAAATAAATTAAAATTGGCAACAGTTTTGCGATTTTTGCTCAGGGATCACACCAACTAAGCATTGGGAATGAGAATACTCTTGAACTTGCACAGCTCACGGTGTTTGAGGCGTATCAGAGGCTTTAGATGTCCTGGAAAATTTGCCAAAGATGGATAAAATTCAATTATATGGAGGCCGAACTGCAACAAGCAAAAGTATATTTTGTTAATAAAAGCAGAATGCCGGGAGTTATTGGCTAGTCTTAAACCATTTAGTCCCAACGAGAATTCTTCCCATTTCTTCGTCGCCAGAACTTTTGAAGAAATACCCTTTGCAATTAGAGGATTTGCTTCCATTAATGACACAAATCTCACCAATTGCAATTTGTTGCTCACCACTTTAGACCTGCATAAAATTTACAGAAATCGTTTAAAATTAGTTTTTAGTCATCAAAAAGTAAAAAAAATGACAAAATACTTACATTTTTAACAATTTTGAGTAGTAAACACCTTATCGAAAGCAAAATTGTGTTGGACAGAAAATTCGATGCACAACGAAAATTTCGTCAGGGCTCCACTGTTCATAATACGAATTTTACATTCGATATTCAATCTTCGATAACTAGCGAAGATCGAACGTCGAAGCAGCTCATAATAAGGGCCTTAATCTGTTAGAAATGGACAAAGTTTAGGCCGGCGTAAAAATAAAATTAGACGTAAATTTTTAAAACGCCGAAAAACGTATAACTTTTTTTCTCGAGTTCTATCAGAATCCACTTCCAGAATCTTGTTATTTTTTTGTTTGTTGAAAAGGGAAATTGGTTTTTCGTAATGAAATTTCACGAGGCCTTAGATAACAAAATCGGTCAATTACCACGCCTACTTCCCATAGAGCTAAAAAAATAAAAACGCAGTAATTTGTGCAAAATTAAACCTATTTCAACGAAATTTCACGATATTGCTTATATAAGTCGCAGATAACGCTGTAAAAAAAATTGCTAAAATTGGTCAACTGCCCGTCTCCTGTAAAATATTAATGTAAAAATGTCGTGATTTGGGTGGTTTTAATTATTTGAGGAAAGCAAAAAAAAAACTTTTATTTTTAAGCTGCTATGTAATTAAATACAGCATGGATAAAGATTAAAAAACTAAATAAAAACAAATTGAAAATATAAAATAAGTTATATAAATTCATAAATTCAAAACAATGTGAAAATATGTGATTTTGGGGTCGGCGTGCATCATTCCCATTATTCGAATTCTTGAAACCAGGTTTAGTTCTATCGACAATTTAGGAGGCATGATACCACAAGAAAAATTAAACCCCAGATTCGGTAACAGCATCTTCAAACTTAGTAAAAACATGAACTATGGCCGCCCCAAATAAAAAAAAACGACTTTGAAGTTTAAAGACGAGCTTTTTTTTTAATTCGCGCAAACCATATTTATATCGCAAGATATTTTTTAAGTAAGAAAGGGCTAAAGATATCGTTTTTATTAAAACTTGTCAATATGGTTTGCGCGAATAAAAAAAAATTCGTTCACTTTTTTTTCTGAGGATATACTTCAGTTTTTAAATAAAAAAAAGATAACTAATGAAAAAAATATCAGATGATCATTTAAATCCCTTCTTCCATACGATTTTCTAACCTTTTCATCAAAATTTGTACAACAACATTAAAAATATTACATGCAAACTTCTGGAAAGTTTTGAAGGTGTAGAAAAAAAAATTATCTTCCTAATGGAAATATGGAATGTTCCAAAATTTCAGGCCAGTAGTAGATATATCTTTGGCTTTAAGACTGCATATAAAATAATCCAAGAAAAATTATCAATTGTGGCCACGCGCTTCATATACTTAAGTGACCCAATGTGCGCTGGTACCACAACTGCATTACTTCTTCTTCTATTATAATGAATAAAATAACAGAGTTGTTAAATTGCAAGTACCACTACAAATAGCAGTACAAATACTGGTACTTTGCACCTCTACATTTAGATAGTGCTGGAAAGTGACAGCAAACATTTAATCGCCCAAATTAAATTAAACGAACATAGGCTTTAATGCCAAAATTTATTTTACATTTTACACGACAAGTTCACTTGAAAGTAAGTCGAATTTGTAAGCAAGAGAATAAAGGGGGGATATAGACGTGCTTGACGAGCAAATTTTCTTTTGTGCTGTTTGTGAAAAACAAAACAGTTTTTTAAGGAAATACGTAGCACTTTTCGGTATAACTATTCGATCGTATACTTACCGAACATGCTAATGAGGTCTCGTGAATTTTTGTCAGTCAAAGATTTGTTCTTTATCCCAGGCATAATCACAGTAAATAAATTAAATATATACCTAAATAAAATGATTGCGGTATAAAACATTTTATAAAAGCAACTCATTAAACCTTAAGTAATTGTTATAAATACTAAATAATATTTTTCTTTTCAGAATGTAATCTGCAATATTTATGTAAGGGCATGACATATTATTGTAAGCATTTAATGAACTTTTAATACTCGTCCCCAAAAAACCACTGCCCACTATCCAATACCCAACGCCCATCGGTTTTGTGCCTGACCTTTGGTCAGTGTCAATCACGAATTTTTAACCTTTTCATCGAAGAAAGTGAGAAAGTTAAAAAAGGGTGCTGCTGCTTCTGCAGAACAAAAAAAACACACTCTTTCAACCTTTTGAGGTGTCAAAACCACTTGTTTCACGCCTTCTTTGTCATATGTGCCACCACGGTCACGTGCTTACTAAAAGCAACGCTTTTTGATGTTTTCATTTTTCTTTTTTAATAAATTGTCATTTTATGTTGAGGACAGTTGAAAGCTTTACTTTTTAATTTCATTTCATTTATTGTTGAATTCCTTTCCTTTTTTTTTTTTTTGAGTTTGAGTTCGAAGGCAGAAATTGTTTTCAACGGAAAATTTATTGAAATTTTTTTAACACTACCTACACACATTGTATTGTTGGCATTACAAGTATTTGTTGCACGCTGCAAGTCAAATGTCAATTCTGGTATTTGTGGGATAAATAAAAAATAAGGGAATAAAATATGAAAAATATGGAACTTTCCTCAATATTTTGGTATATTTATATTTACTTTTCATTATAAATAATACGTGTGTCTATGTGCGTGGGAGAGAGGGTATGCGTGTGATTATAAATGTTGTCAAAATATTATTTTGTATATCAGCAAATAAAAATTTGCGTTACGTACTACAAAAACAGCAACAAAATTGACTGCTACACCTTTCACTTTAATGCGACGAAGTATTTTTAAACATACAAAAACAACAACTTTTTTAAGCATACATTTAGGCATATAAGCGTGTTTTTCAAATTTGTTATTGTTCGTGGGAGAGGAAACACATCATTACTTTCGTGCGTTTGTATATATGGGCGTATTTGCTTTGTGTCTCCGTGAGAGTGTGCGTGCGCGTCTGTCTGTTATTCGCGATATGGCATACGCATCATCGGAATTAACCCCATGTGTAAATAACGCTGACATGTCACAGCAATTTTCTGTCAACGCTTATTTTTTCTTTAAACTTTGTTCCCCAATTTCAATGGAATATTGTTTTGTATTTTTATTTTTTTTTTTTTTTGTGAGGTTATATTTAAAAGATGTGCGTCATAATAAAGCGAACATGTTGGCATTTTTGTGGTTGCATAAACTCGAGTATTTTTTGGTTTAAATATTTGAAAAAGTTCATTATTGGTTAACTTTCAGCTATTACCCAGTAAAAGAATCCGCTACTTAGTCAACATCGACAATTTACTAATCATTAGTTTATTACAATGCCGCTCCGAAAAATCAAATCGAAAAAAGGGACGACCCGAAAGTCAGGCACTGCCACCTATAAGACTAAAGTACCTAAGCCCCAGATTATAAAAGAAAGAAAGAAAAAAATAGATAAGAAATACACTAGCCGGGAACCGAATCCGGGACCCCAGAGATAAGGGTCTGACACGCTGCTACTAGACCACAGAGGCGGTGGTTTTTGGTACGTACCGAAAAATTAAAAATGGCTACCAAAATTCAATTTCACACAAATTTATATGTATGAAATCAAAATATATAAATATCGCTTGTTTGCTGCAAGGTTGTATTGATAAAAAAAAAAAAAAATCGAGTAAGTATTCAGAGCTAACTGTTATCTAATGCTTTATCTTGTGCAAATCATAACGATATCTTATGAACTCTTCTCGTGAGAAAAAAATGTATCATTAGTCTGTTCTACCGAGTGTAACTTCACTGAAATCTTTAAATGCGATTTTCTCGAATATTAAGTTTTTTGACTTATAGCAGTCTTGCAGCAAAAGAGCAATTTGTTCTGTCGGGTGGGTTTTCAAATGATATACACGGAAGTAATAATTTAGTTAATTGGTCCTCTCATAATGGACTTGCCTTAAACATTAAAAAGTGTTTTCATGTGACTTATTCTAAGTCTCACCATCCAATTCCTTCCTCGTACAATATCAGTGGCGATACCCTTAGGACGCTATCCGAGATTTCGGACTTAGGAGTAGTTTTTGACACAAAGCTTACTTTTGCAAGTCATATCAATTGTGTTATTCCTAAGGCCTACTCTCTTTTAGCTTTCGTTAAACGCAATAGCAGCTATTTTTTCGATCCCTATACAAAAAAATTATTATATAATTCTTTTGTAAGATCTAAATTAGAATACGCGGCAATTATCTGGAATCCTTTCTATGAAATCCATTCACAACGCCTGGAAAAAGTTCAAAAGAGATTTTTGAGGTATGCTCTTTCCTCTTTAAGATTCGAAGAACCAATTCCACCAATTCAAAAACTTCTCAAGGGGTCAAAAGTAAATATTGCTGAGAGAACCTTACATAGAGTAGTCACTGTTATGGCAGGATAGCACATGTTTAAAGCAGAATGGAAATAAAAATAAATTAATATTATATCCGAATTAAATGATGAGTCAAAGGGCAACTTGTCCAATCTTCTTTGATGCTTCTGTCAGTCTTTGGATTTCGGTAAGCAGGTACATAGGTAACTTAAGTGGCTATCTTTATTTAAAATACACAAGCAGCCGTTCTGATGCCACATCCTCATTATTATTTCAACTGGAATACAATGGTTTATATCTCCTAGTGAGGTTTAGTCTTTGTGATGACATCGAGGTCTTTCAGGAAGGATAAGTGTGAAAAGACAAAGCGTTCCAGGTGCATAAAAAGTGTTGAAAGTTTCTTCAACGCCCAAGTTCGTGCAGCAGAGGCAGTGGATATGTGGGGGATATAGATAGAGCCAAACTGGTGTGCGTCGATAAAAGAAATAACTGTAGATTTTGGAATATAACATATGACCCCAATTGGTTTACAGCACCTCCAAATTATATATGTACCATTACCTCAGCCCTCCACTACTTCACTCAACCGTGGTGCGTTCACGAACTCTTTCAAACTTGAACCATCTCCAAATTTCCAATAGCTAAAAATCCTTGAACTGTAAAAAAGCATCTACAAAAATTGTCAAAGAAATTGCCGAACACCATAAATGCGCTTTAATTAAAAATTAAAGCCTTTACGTTCGTAATTATGAAGTTCTCACATAATGGGGTTCGAAAATTGAAGAGGGTAAAGAAAGTAGAAAGTATTTATTAGTTAGGTAGGAAAGACTGCCGCAGCTCTTCAATGTAATCTGTGAATAATTCAGTTATAAGAAAATAATTTTCTGCTACATCTATAAGCACCAAATACAACAACAAAAACAACAACCACAGCAACAATAAAAATAATAACAAGAAAAATCTGAGCAATAAACAAGAACATCATTCCAAGCATCCAACCAGCCAAAAACAAAAATGAAAACGACGAAGGGAAAGGAATAAAAGTAGCAAATGTTCAAACAGCGACGCCTTCGTCGTCTTTTGGCGGCATGTAAATAAGAATTATGAAAATAATAATGGAAAAAGGATTAAGACACACAGACACATGGTGGTAAGGGGAAAGTGGGGCTACCAAGCTACCCAAAAACTCTTAACGACGGCGATGTAGATGATGAAGACGTTAGCTAGCGCAAGGGAGAAGCTGGGAAATTTTGTAAGAAAAGTATATGAAAATTATGCGGTTTCCATTGCAAACTGATGAAAAAATGTGCTCGCGAACAGAAGTTTGGCTGCACCCATGCCCACTCTCTCTTATGTGGTGGGCTGTATATGTGCAAATGGTGCTCCGTGTGAGCATCACAAGCACATACATTTTTAAGGCATGTCGACATGCAGTCGTCGCATATAATTATGGAATTTTCCTGATGATGCTAGTTTTTTGAATTTAATTACTTTTTCCAAAGTGTATGCTGAAATATACGTACACATGTACGAGTAGCAAACGAGTGACGAAGGAAAATTCTAAGATGTTTATGCACAAAATTTTACTCGATTTTTTCTTTTCATTTTCTTTTCTACTAAAATTTGGCAACAATGTTTTGCAACTGAAATTACCCCGCATGAGGACACATGCTCTGAAGATGTTGAAGTGAAGATTATAACGAAATGTTTTTCGTTCACTACTATCTCACATTTTTTCTTTGCTTTTGAGTCACCTGCTTGATTTATCATCACCTCATCAACATGGTCCCGTCATCCAGCCTCATTTCCCACCATTTTATGCTTCTTTTTAATTTTAATTTCAGCATCAACAATTTTCTCACCTTTCGACTGAACTTTTAAAATGTGTCGTAATTGTCTTTTATTTTTCTGGTGGCTGGTGGATGTTAGCTGGTGGCCTGACTGTGTCACCCTCCTCACTTCATTCTTTTGAAATTAATTTTTATCTCTTGAGACATTGTTTTCAATATGCTTTTCTTATTTCTTTCTAATTTTATTTTTCTTGTTTTTGTATTTTTTGTAGCTTCACAATTGCACAACAATTACAATTCAGCAATTATTTTAAATAATTTATTGCTTTTTGCGTTTTTATTTATTTTTATTGCATACTTTTATGCGCTTCGCATGTTATTGTGTGCGTATGTGAAAATTTTGTTCTTCAGGTTTTTAATTAAAACTTTTTGTGTGAAATTAATAAGCGTACAATGAATGTAGCTGCAATTTTTAGCAAACACGTTAGAATGTAGCCGTTATTAAATATTTCAGATACTATTTATGCCTTAATGTATACTGTAATTTAAGAAAGCTGCTTTGTAAAGAAAGAATATAATTGTTTTTTATGAAATACCTAGCATTATTAAATTTTCATCATAGCCAAATTTTTACATTTTTACTGAGCAAATGAATTCAGCCACAAAATATTTTACATTTGATTTCAATATTACACTATGCCACAAAATTGATTTTTTTTTTCATCGAGCTGAGTATGTCACGTGTATTTTACAATTCGTTGGTGTCATTGTGCTTGAATCTGAAGCCCGTTTAGCTTCTTCGCAAGAAAATGGTGCTTGAAAACAGAAAAATAGCGTTAACCTATATTGTCCCAACGTTCGATGAATCGAGCATTAATTTATATATTTTTTTCAAAAGTAATCACTGTTTAACTATTTTATATATAGGGTAGAAGGGGGAGCATTCGCCACTGGGGCACATTTTCCACCCCCCCTCCCCCCCCCCCCTTATCTTCTAATTTAAGAAAGTTTTATAATTGAAACAATCTATATTTTTGGGGTTTTTTCGATCATCTCTCATTCCTTCTACTTTGACAGTTGAGCTTTGTAAGTGATCGTGGGCAGACGTGTTTTTGTGTTTTTCGGGTGGTTGCAAAAATATTTGATAGTAAGTAAATCTTTTAATAACTTTTTTATTTATTGAGTGAGAAAAAAGTTGTTCAACTATGTTATTCCGGTGTTATAATTAAAGAATAGGCAATAGTTAATTTTTATAAATGTTCAAAAAGTTTAAAAAATTTATGTTTTTATGAAAGTGGTTGCTCCAGGGGCGCATTCACCAGAATGCGGATGGGGCGGTTTCGACGGCATATGATATGAATTTTAGACAGTATAATGTTAAATTAAGTCATATCTAAATAAATTCCTCTCGGTCAGTAGTGGATAGTACTATTTACATGTATATACAAATTCTTATTTTTTAATAAATAACTTATATATTTTAACAAAATATTTTAAAAATGAATTATTTATATTTTTGTTACTTTATGTTATAAATAAATTTTCATAAATTAAAAATGAGTAGAACTTATTCTGACTGATAATATGTAATAGTAATATACAAGAGCCAAAATTAAAAAAAAAAATAACTATTACTTTATCAAAAACCTTGAATTTTATTCCTTGGCGGTTGCACCTCACCCCCTTGACGAATAAACGCCATGACTGGGACACTTTCACCATTTTGGACTACTTGGAAAATCATAAAAAAAAAAATAGAAATTATTAAGATAATCAACTCATAAAGATAACAGATGAGAGCTAATAAATGTAAATTTCTAATTAAAAAATAATTTAAAAAAAAAAACTATTAGTTTAGCCTAGACAACACTTTAAAAAAAAGTGGCGAATGCTCCCCTTTCTACCCTACAAACTTTAAAATTGCATTTAGATAATTTAAACATAGGTATTGTATTTCAGCCAGATAAACAGGCATACTTTTTTATAAAGTGGCCTGAAAATTAACCAAAAATAGTAAAATTAATTATTTTGCATTTGAAATGAGAAATTCACCTAGATAAAATAAAAAATTTGATGTAGAAATTATAACTTCACAGCTCCTCATATAATTTAAAGAGACTACAACTGACCAAACTTTTGTAAATAAATGGAAAAATAGGCAAAGTTCATCAAAAATGCATATTTTCCACATTTCGGTGTTAAATACATTTGATCCTAGAGAATACTTATTGCTTGTTATGTGGCGTAGAAATATTTTTGATTTTTTTACACCTGGTCAGCTTATTCTCATGGGGTAAGCAAAAAAAATATTCTACACCCTCTTAAACTCAGAAAAAAATTTTCTTTATTTTTTTTATGTACTAAAATTTCTTATTGAAGACATATGGAAATATGAAAATTTTCAAAATTGGGTCATGGCATCTAGTATCGGGTCAAAATGAGTTAATACGACTGTAAAACACAATTCTAATTTGAGGTTTATTGTTTTTGGTGATTATAAAAAAAAGTGTGGTATAAGAACAGTTTTTGTGAAAAAAAAATCCTCCGTTTACTCCCCATACTCCACACTTCGAAAGTTTAGCTTGGAATATTGGTACTAATGGGCTAAAATAATGATAAAAGTTTTATAGTATGTTTGGGAAAAGAATACTTATCAAAAACTATGGAGAATCATAGAAGTTCTGAAAACCACCAACATTCCCCTCGCCCCTTCTCATTCAAATTCCGAGACTCCAAATGACTTTAACATACATGTATAATTGACAGTCCAATTTTTAATGTTGTACAGTGTTATTATTTCATTTTCAATTAAGTGTTTATATTTCAAAAATCCATTACCACTGATGTAGCTTGTTGATAATGATACTCATAACAATTCCAGGGCAGATACACAAATATCATCCAAACATTATCGTCATCTATCGTCATCTATCGTCATCATCATTGTCATCATTGCCACAGCGTACAATTTACCTGAACAAACTTTGATACCACTGCAATCATATACGAGTACTTGCACACAAACATACAATACAGATTGTTATATCATAGACTTGAAACATTACATTTAAACATGATGATACCAAGAACAACTGTGAATACGAGAGCAAAAATAGCAAAATATACACTCGAATGCAATTTCAGTAATTAAAATAAACACTGAGCATACAGAAACTCAACTCGATGTCAATGAGGACGACATAGTGCTACATATAAATATATATGTGTGTGTGTTCACATACTAATACATAGTATATGTATGTGGTATCACCAAAATGCCCACATTGAAGAAATGGCATTGTCAATCATTGCAACGCACTTTCGTACAGTGTGACAAAATGTAGTTTAAATGTTTTTCAATTATATTTCATTTCCAGCTGCCTCAGGTTCGTTTCCCCAAAAAAAAAAATTTCATTCACAACTGGAAAAAAAAAGCAATCCACCAATTGCCGTACTTGTCCAGCAGCTTTAGATCAATCAAAATTCGATCGAATCTCTCGATTTATATTTTCAGGTTTTGCCTGTAAACTCATCGTCGAATAAGAAAGAACAACTCGCCCTTATTTGCTTACTGAAATCAATAAGGACAAAAACATTAATATTTCTACTACTAACAAATGTCATCCGCGATTACAATTTCTGCCATAACATTCCTAGACAGAATCAACTAGGAGCAAAAAAGACCCAAGTTTGCAGGTGACTATGGTGTATAAAATAGGTTTATGGAGTATCTAAAACGGATGAAATGATTGGGGCAGGAGTTGACGGAGAATACCCGAGAAAATCTCTATTTGTGGATAAGAAAACAGATATTTGTGACGCAAAGTACATTTGATTTGAATGCCAGGGCATAATGACTGCTTAGACAACGAAAAAAACAAATAAACTCGTTAAACCACGATCATGTGGCTAACCATGAAGTTTCATTAAACTAAATTTTAAAAAGTGTCAAAATGTAAAGATACAGAAATGAAACGCTTGATGACAGACTAGCCAAATATTTGCCAAAGTAGAACAAAATCCTTATTTAACTACGTTCGAGTTACCACAGGGTTGAGACTTCTCAGTGCGACCAGTTTTCCGTATCTAAACTAATAGTTCAATATACAGTGTTACTAAGACTTTATTGACACTAATCATTTAGTGGTAGGCAAATAAAAACGAGCTACCACTAAAAGTTTAGTGGTAGTGCAAATCAAAACCCACTACCAATAAACGTTTGGTAGCATTGGAAATCAAACTCCACTACCACTGATTTTCAAGAAGAAATACAATATGCATTTTTTGGAAAGTAAATAAAACAGAAAAAATATTCATAATTATTTTTTTATGAAACTAAAGTTAAACACAATAGATTAAGCACGATGATGCATTTGATGGGCCCTACCAATCAGCAAAAGATTTACGATTAATGAAGAACCACTAATTAGATATGAAAAAACCTTTTTAATTAGAGAATTAATTATATTTTGAGATTGTTCCCTAAAATTTTGGAGTTGATCCGATAGTTTATCAAAAATTCATTGCTTTTGAAACTTTAATTGGCGGATGAAATAAATATCCGATGACTACATTTATATAAAGTTCACAATTTAATTCCAATTTATCTGCCAAAAATCCCGTTTTTAAGTTTTCAATAGTCGAGATTTTGTTAATGAATTATTTTTTTCGAAATCGTTTAAATCTCCCTCCAGATTCATTAATCAACTGACAAAACGTTTTCTTTTTAATATAAGATGAATTATTCTCGGGTTTTGGGGTGAAACTCTACCAAAAAAAGAAGGACGAGCACGTGAACATCTATAACTTCAACATGAATCAATTTTTTCCAACCACTTTTTGTGTAAACGTTCTTCAATAACACGGTACGAAACATTTTGCTGGTATAAGTTTTAATTCGAATCTTGAAATAGGAAGTTCTGCTGAGGAATGCTGCTTCTATAATTTTTTTACGTATTTGGAATGAATACACTATTTTTTGGTTTTTTAACTGAATATGTATACTGTTACCTTTTCCTGCAGACAAGTCCATAGGGCTTCGCGGGAATTAAGTTATATAATAATATTAAGTCAAAAAATAATAATAATAATATCAACAAATTTTTGCGTCAGCAGATGGAACAACGCGTTAGTTATACGAACAGGAAAAAGGAGATAATGATGGATAAGTAAAACAGAGGATCATGAAATTTTCATTTTTATTTTAGAATTTCAATGCAAAATCGAAAATATTTTCTTGCTAAGACTAAATTTAAGTGTTATTGAAAATATGACATAAACCTTAATCACGATTTGGTGCAAATGGTCTTGCATCATTGTAAATGCAAAAAATTTCTACTATCACAACAACAAATATATGCGATATGCAATAAAAATTTGCATTTGCAATGATGCAAGACCATTAACAATTTATCGTGAATTGGGCTATAGATTTTTAAGAATATCACATGCCTCTCTCTTTCCCCGCCGGAGGGCGGGGGATTTTGGGGGTTCTGATTTCCCAGTCCCCCCCCCGAAATGTCGAAACTTTATTCTAATTTTTGAGATTAATTGACAATGGATGGAAAAAAAGTCAAAATAAAATCTATTTAACGATATTTTTTACTTCCATCGGTTTTTTTTCTAAAAAGTCAAATATAAAAAATAAATTTGAAATCTTAGTTACACTATGCGATCAAATCCGATTTGTTTTCTTCGACATGAGGTTTGACTACGGATTCAAAAAGAGAAGGTGATACTGAGCACTCCTGCATTCATAGTTTTTCTGGGTCAGTAACTGTTTTTGATTTAAGGTTTCGTCCTGAATCAGTTTGAAAATTAATAAAAATAGAAAAAATTATCGGATCCTTGTAAAATAAGACTTGCTTGAACCCCATTTTTTTCCTAAAACGTGACGTGATGGGAAGTTTGTGACCTCAGATTCGTGTTCAACGTGAAAAATTCTTACGCAAAAACTCCATCTTATTAGCAAAACCCATCTTAAAATTAATTTTTTAACGCATTATTGCCCAGAGCACCACGAATAGAAAGATCTCTTTCAATGCTGTGACTTCACGAATTTAGGGAATATAAGCCAACCTCATCCGGATTCCTTATCATTGATAATGGCTCAAATCCCCAATGATGATCATTTGAAAAAAATGAGCCTCTACTATTTTTGGTAATTTTTTTGAGGTTGGGTACATCATCAGAAGTGGGAAGTCAATGAGTTAATGAAATTATGTCCCTCACGATAAAAAAAATGCACTAGAATGCACATTAAATAATATTTATTTGAAAAAATTTAATTTGATTATTCTGGGAATTTTTTGTCACTTTTGGCCATTTTTTTGAGGTTAAGATTAAAAAAAATCGGAAAAATTTTCACAAAATTTTAACTTTATAGGGTCCATCAAATGTATCATTGATTTAATTTTTTGTATTTAAAAATCAGTTTGATAAATATTATTTATGAATATTTTCTTCGAATGAAATCCACCCCCGAAAAAAATTTCTTGCTACGGCCCTGCCTAGAACCATAATGCACGTAAATTTTGCGTGTAGTTATTGAAGTGAAACTTAAGTATTTAGCGAGGGTAAATCGAAAATTTTGCAACGGAAATCGCGTTGTTGCTGCACTCATACGAAACTAATAAGAAACGAAGTTATGCTGTTGTTAGTGTTTAACGAATGAGGTGATATGGGGATCGGCTACATACAATCATACAGAGAGTCGACTTCTCGCAGTTTTATCTCATGTGTTTTAGTGAGAGAGCTTGATTGCATATAGCTGCTTTCCTCTCATGTATTATATACGTGTACTACTCCGTGTTTGTGCCGATAAGTGAGTACAACAGATAAAAAGTAAAAGAGAAGAAAAGACGGCAAAAACTTCAACAGAATTTGTTATAAATGTTTTCTAATAATTTTCAAATAAACAACAAAGTTTCACTTCTACTGTAAATGCCTGCAGACACACAATTTTTTGCCACAGAGTGTAATTAGTTAATCTGGTGGATGATCGGATCCGATGGTGTCTGTTGAAACTTAAAAAACCAATTTTTGCTAGAAATACTGGACTCAGGTCGCATTTTTTTTTTAGATATAATCAATCGTAAAAACCCCTCGTTCATCGGCCAATTTGTTAAACTTTCAATAAGTGTGCCGAAGAGCTTGACGGAACAATCATGCAAAAATTGCCCTTATATTTAGAGGAGCTATCTAGGTCTAAAGAATTTCTAAAAAGTGTGTCATATATTATAATCCCAATTTTTAGATTTTTTTGGTTTACACCGTTTAATGACGTTAAAAGACTGAATGCGATCAAACTTTAATTTTTAGTTATCCATATTTATATAGATTTAAAAAATTTCGGAAGAAGAAAGTTGGGGGTTCAAGTCACCTGTATTTGAGCGTGGCCTATGCCCATCGGATCTTTAAAAACTACTGTAGAATACCCACTTATTCTTTAAGAATCTTGGCCTAGATTAGAATCCCATACCAGCATTCTAAATGTGCTCTTGCTTTAAGAGAGGCAAGAAACGATTAAGTCATTAGATTCAATCAACGCAAGAACCTCGAAAATGTATAAAAAATATTATTTTAAAACTTAAAAGTACAATTTTTAACACTGTGCAGCAGCATAATCATCAGTGGCAACATCATGAAGAGAGCAGTCAGTGTGCACAGTCAACAACGTTGGTCATAATGATTGCATCCATTGTAATATCATTTGACCAAATGAGTGTTATTTCAGTTTTGCGAAATTCAAATGCATCAAGCATTTATCATACGCACGAAGTCTGTGTGCGCTGAAGATAAAATGAAAATTGTTGCCTACCATTTAGGCGTAGATACACAGCCAAATGCAAATGCATGGAGTAGGTAACAGAAATGCATTTGCTTAAAATAACAAACATTCATACATCCATGCATACATTCATTTTCACATTCAGTTATGATTTTATCAAAATTTAAATGTCTTCAGCCTTGAAGCTTCCCCGTAATATGTTTCGCCCACAGCCTCGCTTAAAATTACCTTGAATGTGTGTGTGTGTATAACATTAACCACAAAATTATGCTTTTAATTTCGTTGCTTCACTTCATGGATTTGATATTTTATGTGTTTAACGTTTGCATTTATCAATGAAAAGGCTTAATTAAATTCAGTTGGAGACTTTCATTTAAAGGACAGACGATAAATGGATGGGTGTTTTGTTTATTTGTTACTACCCGCTCATACTCACATGTCCTTACATCATCCCTTCACATCCGTCTCCTTGTATGTGTGTACGTGTGTGTGTATATAATAATGCTGCATTTGGTTGCGCTTTTCATTGTCCTCTTGTTAATGTTTGTTTAATTGCGTATCTTTGCTTATTTATGATTTAATTAAATGCAATGCTTTTCCACACCACAATGACACTTACGAATGTACGAGGGCATTAAATGGTTTTCATTTTATGAACTGTTTATTTTGATTTTAATGTGCAGTCAATTGGATTTTCTTTATTGAAGTTAAATTGTTTGTTTATTTGTTTGCATTTTCCATTAAAATTAGCCAATATTTTTTGTTAGTTACAATCACATATTAAAGTAAACAGTATTCATCCCCTCTATTCTTTTCACCTCGAATTTATCATAATTTATCATTTCGCAAATGGTCAACACTAATTTTTTTTTGTCAGAAGGTAACCTTTTTTAATTTTAAAATAATAAAAACCCACCTCCTTCCTTCCCATCGCATCAAAAACAATCAATCAAGTTACCCACAAAAATAAAGCAACATTTGGTCAAAAGGTAAAAAAAAAATTATTGATTAATTCAGAATAAAAAAACAAGGATATTCATATATTTGATTACTCAATGCTGCTACTTAGGTTCATGTTGTTTTTGTGTTCATCTTCACTTTTTTGTTTGCAATCCCGGAAACCGGAAATTAACTTAAAACCGCCTTTACTTTTTTGCCTTCGCAAACACGCATTTCGCTGTTCAGTGTGAAGCGAGCAGATCCTTTTCCTGCTTCATCTTTTTCTTCCTAGTACCTATCTTTGTATGCATGTACATATAAGCATATCCTATCGTTGCGTAGCGCATAATTGAATTCTTCTGCTTGACGAAACGCAACTGATTGATCAATCAATTTGCTGAGGTGCTCAGTTGTTCCTCCTCTTGTTGTTATTGTTGTGCTTTTCTACTTTAGAAGGGGTGCTTTTTCAAAAATTTGAAAGCATTCGAATTTTTAGAAAAACAAAGTTGAACCTTTTGCATGAGAGTACATATGTATGTAAGTTGAAGTTGCATATCACGAAAACTCACACATAATTCAATTATAATTTTAGCAAATGGAAAACATACTCGCGATGGAGTGTGGAAATAATTCCTCATTTGAAGTTTTAATAAAATCGATATTCGAATTTTTTTTATGCTTCATATTAATGCTTTTTAATCAATTAAGGATCTTGTTTATCGTCAAGATGAATTCAAAATTAACCGATAAGACGCACAGTGTAATTTCTCCATATAACAGATGAACACATTGAAATTAAGCGCTAGCACTTAAAAGACAAATATTCAGAATTATTTTGAGTTGAAGCCAAATCGGGCACGTCCACTCCCCATGCATCCGTTATCAAATTAACACTTCCGAGAGCGCGCTCTGAAAAGTTCACGAGAGGGCGCGCCGCGGCAATACCAACGGCTAATGGTAAATCATTCTGCATCTCAAAACTTACAAAGTCACTTGAGTGGCAGCGGTCGGCTACTATGATTTGTATTTTAACCCTTCTGTTACATTAATAAAAAATCACAGATTAAGGCCACAGAATGTCCTGGTCAGTGTTTTGTATGCATATCGTTCGAAAACTCATAATTTGGGATTTTAATTTTAACATTTATTAATTGTACTAGGTATATATTTACTATGTGGGCTCAAGGCAATAGGTTGTATAAACTGTAATCGTCGTAAGGGGTTTTGGATACGCAGGTTTTTTGCAAATAGTGCAGTACTCGTACGTACGAATCGTACGGCGAATCCAGCTGAGTAAACTGCACAAGTTGATTAGCATTTCTCTTCTTCAGAGCAGCGCCTGCCAAAGTGCTAGGCTCTTGTGTTTCTGCTCGAATATTTCGCACAATATCTGCCGACAATTGGGTTCTTGGCTAACATTTTCTATGCCGAATCACTCCCTGAAGAAGGTCTAAGCCCAGATTTTCGATTGAATATGTTTGACGCGTTCCAGAGGGTTGATTTCTATCCTTAAAACGAAACGAATTTGTTTGTATGAAAATTTTTTTCATGTGCGCTGTGAAGCATAGATCGAATAACTCATCTATGTAGTAACTCCAGGACGTTCCTGAATTACGTTTTCTACCCTGGTCCTAGCATTAATGGGTCCAGTCGGTTCCGTTGATCACTCAATATCTTTATCCTTCGATTAGTACATGGCAATGCTGCTATCATCTGCCGATAGTGCTCCAACAACACTTTCCTCGTCACCACTCTTTATATAGTCGTCAGAAGATTCGCTGTCCGCAAACTTTTCCACTAAATAGTTTTCGCAGCCAAACGTCACTACATTCATTAACAAACCTGCTTTCTTTTGACTTTCAGTCAAAAGATGTGGCCGTTGCGACAAAATACTGTAAGTACGCGAATCTCAGGAGAAAAAAGTCTAATAAAAAATTTAAAATACTTACTGAAACTAGTTATCTTTGCATTTTATAAAAAGTAATAACCATCTTATTATTCACGCAAAAAAAAAACAAACACAAAAAAAGGCGGGAACTACATATTTGACGTACAAAAGAGGTAATGGTCATTGAATGACCTTATGGTACACGCAAGTAAGTTTTGATATTGCCACTTACTTTATAAAACAAAAAGATTCTTTTTATACTTTTTCGGAGGGTTTCCCTTCAATGCAGGAATTCACAAAGGGAAATCTCAAAATTTTGTTTATTTTAGGAAATATTGGCAAATTAAGCAAAAAAAAAGGGCACGAGATGACCTTAATATAACAGAAGGGTTAAAAACACAAAATAAACAATTTGCGGCTAATTTGCCGCGGCGTGCCCTCCGAAGGGTTAATACCTTCAAAACTATCTGAGCAATAAAGTTGATGTTTTATACAGAAACTGCTAATATTATAAGCATTTTGATAATAAGCGTGGTTGTGATTAGAAATAAAACATGATACCTAATGGCCGTGGTTCAAACTACCCGCACAAAGCAAAAATTTGTTGTCCAATGGTTGTAAATCTAATCAATTGGATTGAAATTATTTATATTTTTGTTGAAAATAGCCTTATCATATGTTTTCTTAGACAAAATCAGGCAAAGCGTTATAAAAAAAAAAGATTTTATTATTTTTCGTTAACATTTGATAGACCCTCAAAAATTATGTTCCAAGATTGTCCTTTGGGGAATTTTCTTTTCACAGGACTGCTCTTATATGGTGATAATTGTAATTGCTAGAACTTTTTTATTTTTTTGAATGTTCCTCTGTGTATGTCTTTTTTAAAGTTTAAAATTTAAAGCTCGCAGGGTCGAAGTTAGTCTCTCAATGTGACCGACTTTTCGTTGTCGTCGTTTTTTGAGAATATTAACTACGAAAAGCATTCGAAATACTATCGCTAACGAAAATGTTATAGTCACGAAAAATACCGATTTGATCATTTTAAAGTCATGGTAGGTCCAATACCGCTTGCCAGCATTGCTTGATTCATTTATTATTATGACAATTGCGTCTTTATGTTGATTACCTTTTTGATTATGTCTGAGAGTATGTCAACATCAGCCTCAGTTACAACGACAAAAATAATAATCATAAAAAACATACCAAGCTAAATTACAACGTCTACAATAACGACGACGACGACGACAACTGAAATATGATTAAAGCAGCTACTAAGATATGCAATTGTGAAAAAGTCGCAAAGTAGCATGTGCATACACACTCACACACATGAACACATACACACACATATACACTGTATGGGTAAAGAAATCTCAAATCACTGGGGACAAACGAGCATAAAAATGGCAAAAGCTCACACAGCACGAGGGATTTGGAATGTATCAACAATGAAAATGTGAATGTATGTACTCGTAAGTGAAATGACGCAGATGGATACACTCAGAAATACTCGTTCACTCGCGGATAGCAAGTGAAAGGAGCGAGTAACCAATGCCATTTGAAGGATACTTCACTACAGTAACTCCACATGCAGTGGCTCATAATCACTTTGAGCGTCTGCAAAAGCATCAAAATTAAATCCAAAGAAATATTCACATTTATGAATGGATCGGATCACATGTTGACTTTCGCTTTTCGCTTTCATCTCATTTATTTAAGTGGAGTTGCTTGCTTGCTTGCCTTTTCTCCTTTTGCCGAGCGAGTTTCAGTTTCTGCACATACACATAGAATATTCTAATTGCAATAAAAAAAAGGCCTCAAGTGCGTCAGTTGTCACATTTTCCACCTTTTTTGCTGACATTCAAGTTGAGGTAATTTCATAAAAGGATCTCACAAAGCAACCTTAAACATTAGCAGTGGTAATAATCATCGAATAAATTATGCAAAAATCATTTCCATTGTTATTGTGATGTTGATGGGAGTGGTTGAAATTTACTCTTGTAGTGTAGTCGTCGCTGTTGTTGAAAGTATCTCATTACATTTCGTTGTTGTCAGCGAATATGGTTGTAATACTTGAATTTTTAATAAATTCCTTTCAACGCTCACATATCCTTCTCAACATTATATATGTATATTTTAATAAAAGACATTAAATTTATATTTTATTATATTGTTAAAGAAGAGCTTTTTGCGTAAATGCATAAGCAGAACTTTGATGTTATTATTTGGATGTGCCTGGGATTGAAGTGGTTGTATTTGCACCTGAGATTTCCATTTTAATGTAACGTCCAACTAACTTGCTGATTCCAAGCCAGCCTTAATATTTTCCGAAAACTTCTATTTAAATTCGAAGAAATATAATTTTCTATATACAGCTTCGGTCAATAAAATAGCAGTAAGTTATGAAAAATGTTTCATACCACGGAAAAAAATTTTGTAGTTGTATATTCATATATATTACAGCTTGAAGTTTTCAATATTTGTAACAAAACTAATTTGTATCTTAAATGCTTAAAAAAAATAAAAAACTGTCACAACTCATGGAAAATAGCAGTGCTTGTAATGAAAATACGGATAAGAACAATATTTTGGAAGACGACCTCAATTGTCTAGTGGATAGTGCACAGGACTTTCACCCAGAAGGTTGTGGGTTCGATTCCCGTCTTTGTCCACCAGACAAATTAATTCTCATAAACTTCTTATATTCACTATCGATATGAAGTGAATAAGAATTATAAGAATGTTTACAAGTACACACCTTGGTTGGTAATGGCAAAACCACCGAGCTGATAAAAAATTGCCACACAGCCGTTCGGAATCGGCGTTTAACTGTAGGTCCTACCATCGTCACTGCCATACTCTTGTCTCTGGAGACCCGAGTTCGATTCTCGGCTTGGGTATGATTCTTATCTATCTTTCTTTCTCTCTTCCTTTCTTTCTTTCTTCATAACTTGGGGCTTTGGTACAATAGATCTTATAGGTCGCCTGATTTTCGAGACGTCCTTCCTTCAAATAATAAAAATAATATTTTGGAAATAACTTTCATTTCATTTTGTTACAAGAGAGTAAATTTTTGTTGATTTACTTTCACTTTGATAATCGTTTTTCTGGTGGAAAATCCTTTTGAAAGGCAAATACCACTCAGTATCTAACGGCATGACTACAATCCATGACTCCCACGTACCTTTTTGATATCCATGCCACCCTTGGTACAAAGAATTGATTCAATATGATTGTAAGAAGTGATATTCTAAATGGTAATCTTTGCATAGCTGAATCTAGCAGTCTTAGAACAAATTGGATATAGTTTTCAGGGCATTTTAGCCTTTGACTATATTATATAGTATCATATCCATCCATACATAATCCATTCGGTTTTTTACCGTCACCGATATTACTTCAAATACATAATGGCGGACACAGTTCCTGCCCGTAATAGTTTCCGTGGAGGTTTTGGTTCTCGTGGTAGCCGTGGTGGTCGTGGTCGCGGACGTGGTGGCAAGGAAGATTCGAAGGAGTGGATCCCAGTAACTAAATTGGGTTGTTTGGTACGCGATGGCAAAATTCATTCACTTGAAGAAATTTATCTATATTCGTTGCCCATCAAAGAGTTCGAAATCATTGATTTCTTCTTGGGCTCAGCTTTGCGGGATGAAGTTTTGAAAGTCATGCCTGTTCAGAAGCAAACTCGTGCTGGTCAACGTACTCGTTTGAAGGCTTTCGTAGCAATTGGTGACAACAATGGTCACATTGGTTTGGGTGTTAAGTGCAGCAAGGAAGTTGCCACCGCTATTCGTGGTGCCATCATCTTGGCTAAGCTTTCTATTGTACCAGTACGTCGTGGTTACTAATAAAATCGGTAAACCGCATACAGTGCCATGCAAGGTTACTGCCAAATGCGGTTCCGAATCGGTGCGTTTGGTTCCAGCTCCCCGTGGTACTGGTATCGTTTCGGCTCCCGTTCCAAATAAATTGCTTACGATGGCTGGTATTGAGGATTGCTATACATCGGCACGTGGTTCAACCGGTACCTTGGTAACTTTGCCAAGGCTACTTATGCCGGCATTGCTAATATTACGCATACTTGACTCCAGATTTATGGAAGTAGATGCCTTTGGGCCAAACCCCTTATCAAGAATTTGCTGACTTCTTGGCACAAAAGCCAGGCACTGGCCCACGTCATGTTGAAGCTTAAGATGTTCACATTTTCAACGGGTCTCTTGTTAAAGAAACATTCAAAATAAATTAACCAAAAAAAATGCCCCCTTACAGTCATCTGTCCATAAAATATTCGAAATTGGCCAATCCAAAGACCACAGATTTCCGATATATTCAAAAGTTAACAGAGTCAATATATCTTGATCAAGATCAATATAGATATCAAAATGTACATCGACGTAGTAGCTATAGTTTTGTTACCGCAAGCATCAAAAAGATATTAAATTTTTTTTCAAATCATGAGCTGAGAGATTATTTTAGACCATGACGAGAATCGAACCCGCAACCTGCCGGGTGCACTTCTACTAGATTATGCACTTTCTACTAGATTATAAAGGTCGTCCTTTGTAGTTCACATAGGAAAAAAAAATTGTGAAGAGAAAAATCTTTGGTTCGATTCAATAGGTCGTTTAGTTTTTATCTATCACGCCCGCCAATTTAGAAAGTTCGTCAAAATAAAAACTGGAAAAAAAGCGCTTCAAAAGATGTGTATGCGCCAAGAATCTGATCAAAACTAATCGTTGTTGCTTATAATTTTGAAAATATTTTGAACTGACCTCTGTAACTTTGTAAATATATTCATGAATAGTATATCAATCGATTTAGGCAATAAAAAAAATCAACTTTTTGAACCTTCTAATTCAGGACATCCCCTAAAAATGACAAAAATTACCCTTTCGTTTTTTGTGTACTGATTTCAAAAGCCTGCATGGCTTATTTGACTTATCCGATTCTCAGTTTTATATAAAACCAAAATAAGTGGTGGCACTCGCGATCGATTATGTGTAAACATCAGTGTTTAACTTATATTTATTTTCTTGTTTCATTTAGTTATTTATTTACTTAGTTTATGAGTATAAAGTTCTCACAGACTAATTAAAAGAGATTTAAAAGCAAACAATTTAAATTAATGGAAGTAATTTAGGATAATTCAGAATTGTTTGAGGGTTTTTTGGCTTAAAAAGACATTTGTTTAATTAACAAAATTAATGAACTCAATAATCAAAATTTTGGTCATTGTTAGTTATGTCATTTCACCATGGTTCGGGCAATTTATGGACTCCATCCCAGTACACTTCTCATTTTTTCAGGTTAATCCATCAAGCCAATTTTTCACTTCTTCGTACGGAACGAACTGCTGTTCCGGAAGTCCATGCTGCAGCGATCGAAACAAGTATTAGTCGAAAGAAACAAAGTCTGGTGAATACAGCGGGAGTGGTAAAGCGTTGTATTTGATGTTTTCCAAATAGTTTTTTACATAATGTGCAACATTCGTTTTTCCTTCAATTTGATCAGTTATTGTCAGTATCGTTCAGCAGTAAACGTTTTACCAGGCTTTAGCAGTTCATAGTAGACAGATTCCATTTTCGAATTTTTTCGATGGTCCTCTACGGTCTTTGTTACTAACGTCAAAATCACTACTTTTAAGTTTTTTAAATCATCCTTCATAAGTGTCTCAGCTTGGAGCATGTCCACCATAAGCCTCGATAACCACCAGCAGCTGTTTTATTAAAATAAAGAAGATTACTAAACTTCCCCACAAAACTTCATATCCTCGATTCAAACCATACATAATTGCTTTGGCATCTGTTAGTCAACACATCAGTTCATATTTATACACCTACTATATAATTAGAGTAGCTGTCAAACTATAAATACTTTAAAAAAAAGTGATATAAAGCTTGTCAAACCACCCTGTGAAATGTAGAGATTACAACACGAAAGTATGCTGTATATTAATTACTATTTTTTATGTAAATAAAGTAGTGGAGGGTCATAGTAGGGGGCAGGCTTCCGAGTCCCCTGTATATTTTGTATTAATCGTATTGAATTTTTATTTCGATGCGAATAACCTCCGAATTTTTTTGCTTTGTTATTCATATCAAACTATTATTTTGATGCGAATAAATGAAATAACTTCTTTTTTTTTTTTTTAAAGAACCCCCAAAATGTTTTTCTGGCTGTAGTTGCAATTACCTTGACTAGACTATAGTGTGATTTTATGGTAAGATAAAAAAATACAGCGAGCTTTTAGGGATGGAATAGACGACCTCGATAGTCTAGTGGATAGTACACTAGACTTTCATCCAGAAGGTTGCGGGTTCGATTCCCGTCTTGGTCTGGTGGTTAATTCTAATAAACTTCTTATATTCACTATCGATATGAAGTGGATGAGAATTATAAGAATGTGTACAAGTACACACCTTGGTTGGTAATGGCAAGACCACCGAGCTGATAAAAAATTGCCACATAGCCGTTCGGAATCGGCGTTAAACTGAAGGTCCTACCATCGTCACTGTGGTCTAGTGGAAGAGTGCCAGACTCTTGTTTCTGGAGACCCGAGTTCGATTCTCGGCTTGGGTATGTTTCTTATCTATCTTTCTTTCTCCCTTCCTTTCTCTCTTTCTTTCTTGGGGCTTTGGTACAAAAGATCTTATAGGTTCGAGTCGTCTTTCCTTCAAATAATAATAATAGGGATGGAATGAAATAATCTGTCATTCGAACTACAAGGTACATTAGATACAATTGGCACATTTTAAGTACAATTTATCATTGATCAGAAGAGGGTCAAAGCCATAAGAAGATTTTTGAAATTTAACTAAAACTTTTGAAATGTAAACTTCTTATGACATTGAACCTACTAATAAACATTATGCGATTTCAAAAATTTTTTTTTGCATTATGTTTGCTTCTTTTTATAAAAAGTAATAACAGAACTCTGAGCTTTGAAACAAATCTTGGCTGAAAATTTTTGAAAAATCGAAAATTATGATAAAAATTTCGGTACTTTCATGACCAATGTGGGCCCTTTAGATATTATCAGTTTTAAAAATTTGGTCCCCTTATATTTATCTAAATGACTAGAAACTTATCTCCTCTCTTAGTTACCGATTTGTTGTGCCCTAAAATATAAAAACATTATTTTTTGTGATCAATTTTGTAACTTACTGTACGTGTGCTGCAATAATTTAACCAAATTTAACTAATCAGATATAAAGAAGCCAACGGCTATAAGCAATTTTATTTATTTTATGGGATATGCATGATATATGGATAAATCAATGAGAATGAATTACAATAGTTATATACGAATATCGTTTTCATGTTTTGTTTACTTTTTTAATTGCTAAATGCCTTCAAAAACGATGAGCCAATAAAGTATAAAATTTAGGAGCATTCATGCTCATTTAGGTACAACTTTTTTGGTAAATTAGATACAATTTGAAATTTGGAAATTTCATCACCTCCGCAATAGATGCTTACAAATCAAAAATGAAATTTTGAAATATTTAAATGAATAACTGTAGCTTTTGTTTGGAAACCATTTTGATATTTAACTTCACTTATACACATACAAATATTACGGTATTTTCAACCACTCGGCCTGTACGTAATATTTGTACTCGAATAGAAGACACTACTCACTACCGTATTCAAAGAGGTAATTTATTTCTAATCCCATTCCCCTTTGACCGTTAATGATTGCATATATTGTAACCTGTCTGTTATGCAAGCATTTTTTTCAAAGTATGAGGGCTTGTTCTGATAATTGCGATTCATCTGTCGAAAAACCTTCAGATAGGAATGAATGAATCTTTGCCAAGCACTTTTGTGGAAGAAAAGATTATAAAATCATTAAAATTTAATTTTTTATTTGGAGAAATATTAACATTTCAGTTGTCAGGTTATGTAAATACGATTTCTATTGTTTAAGATTAAGATTCCTACTTAAAACCTTGAGCCAAACTCGCGAACATGATGCAGATTATAAATATAAGAGTTCATTTAACACATTATAATCAAAGCAAGTTCGAATTATAAATATTTTTCAAAACAAAATTCCTTTAAATATATTTACATATATATATCTTCATAAAGTTCAATAAAATTAAACGCTTGTGTTTAATTTCTCCCTGGGGAAAAATCATACCAAGTCACATTCATTCTTATCACAAAATAAAACGTAAAAAAATATTGTCAAATTTTATTAACTGCAAATCTTATTTGCATGTTTATTTTACATAATTTTCCCGATGTTTTCCCCTCCTCGTACAAATTTCCTCTACATATTTGAAATGCAATAATTTTACGCTTTTCCAGTTGTTTTTCCACCAACGTAAATTCGATTTACGCAATGCTAATGCATGTGTCAATCTCATCAAAAAAAAATAAAAAGATGCCAAAAATCCTAAAACCCCTGGAAATTACACACACATACACAACCAAAGAAATTTACCCTAACTTCTACCGAGGAGTGTTTGAAAGAAAAACAAATTTCACGCTTTACGTCGCGGTTTTTTATTTTAGCGAAACTTAAAAACATAAAAAAATTATTTGCATATATAATATGAGGAGCAGAGCAGCAGCGAGAGAAGCGTGAGGCGTGATGACATAATGGTGCACGCTTAAGAGAACAATTGTGACGGCGACACGGCATAGACTTGAAGGAAAACCTCATCAAATCTCATCATAATTCAGAGTGAAAGAATCGTGACTTTCTTACGTAAAGAAAAAATAAAATTTTCGATCTAACATCGGAAGCGGATATATCAAATCGTTAGCATTTTGCAGACATTATCGTCGTCACCGCACTAGCATCATCAGGGATGCAACAATTATTTCATCTGCTTACAGTATTACCATATGAAATCGTGCATTCACAAGCAGTAGACACAGCTCACCCTCCATTGTATTGGAACATTTTATGTTTTCTTTTAATATTTTGTTTAATTTGTAAATTCATATTTCATTTTACATTCAAATTTTTTTTATTTTATGTTGCCATAAGTTGCAAATGTTGAAGTTTTGTTTTTTCTTTTTGCAATAGATATCAATTTTTATTTGTTTTTCATTTTTGCGGCAATATCGAACACCGTGCTGCTATTCGCTTTCCTTACCGCTCTCCGCATCCTTAATGTATTTACATGTAGCTGGTTTAATTTTACGCTTATTGGTTTTTGGCAATCGCCTGTGCAAATACGCGTCAACAGCGATAAGCTTCTCAATGCAGCTTAAATTTAAATAAATACAAGCAAAGTGGAAAAATAATACCGATACAGAAACTGAATAAACGAGGCGTGCCTTTCCATAAGGTTGGCATAAAAGAAGCTAAATAAAAAGGTAATCATTCGTCACTCGTCTATGGAAGTTATTGACTTTTGAATTGTATCGAATTTTTTGGATTCAATGGAAATGTGTGTATAATTTAAATAATAAAAACTGCGGCGGTGCTACGACGTTTTAATTCGTATAAAGAATTACCTAACTGAAAAGAAAGTGAAAAAGAGACGTGTATTGATGGAAACGAAGAAGAAAAGATCTAGTAACAGATACTTAGGGTGTTGTTAGGTTAGAGATGGAGTAATACTCTAAGCCAAAGCGGGTCAAAGGGGAGCCCACGTGTACAAAAACGTAAGAAATTTCACACATAAAATTTCCTTTCCAAAAACGGTATTTTCATTTCCATTTAAATAGAGCTCAGACGTTTATTGTTTATGTGGAGGTGGCCGTCACTGCTTTAGCCCTCCGACCAGGCATATAAAAATTTATTCGAATCGTGACTTAGGTATTTCATTTAAAGTAAACCTAGTAAATTTTACGAGTCCAGTTTTATATCTTTTGAATTAAATCCAATTACGAAGTGCATCCGATTGCACTAGAGAAGGCCGTATTTAGGGAGGAGGTTTTGGGGGTTCTGACCCTCCCCTTTCTCCCCGCCCCCCCCCCCCCCAAATGTGAAAACTTTTTCCTAATTTTTGATATTGATTGTCAATGGATGGAAAAAAAGTCAAAATAAAATTTATTGAACGATTTTTAAATATTTTTTAAACGGTTTCTTTCTAAAAAGTCAAATAAAAGAAACAATTTTAAAAATAAATTTGAATTGAAATCGCACGAAGTTGTGCTACATGGCCAAAAACGGTATTTTCATGGGTATCAACCCCATTTTTCTAAAACGTAACGTAATGGGAAGTTGTTGACCTCATATTCGTGTTCAGAATGAAAAATTCATTCGCAAACACTAGGAACAATATTGTTCACCAAACCCATGCAGGACAGTGTTATTGAATAAGCTTCAATGTTCTTAATCTTAAAATATAATTAATCCTTTAACCCATTATTGTTCAGAGCACCCGCGACTCGGAAGATTTCAATGCTGTAACTGCACGAATTTAGGGAATATATGCCAACCTCATCTGCGCTCCACATTATTGATTATGGCCCAAATTCCCACTGATAATCATTTGAAAAAAATTAGTCTCTGACTATTTTTGGCATTTTTGATCATTTTTTTTAGGTTGGGTTCATTATCAGTAATGGCAAGTCAATGAGTTATCGAAATTATGTCTTTCACGATAAAAAATGTATTGGAATCCACATTGAATAAAATTTATTTGAAAAAATTTAAATTGATTATTCTGTGAATTTTTTTTGTCATTTTCGGCCATTTTTTTTAGGTTAAGATTAAGAAAATTCGGAAACAAAAATTTTTACTAAAGCTTTAAGACATTTATCCACTTTTCTCCCTAGTCTGATAGGATCCATCAAATGCATCATCGTATTTAATTTATTGTATTTAAACATCAGAAATTTTATATGAATATTTTATTTTATATAAATTTTGATCACTCAATTAGCAGTGATGGAGTGGCGGTGAAGCAAGGTACTTCGCTAATTGAGACCAATGTTCCAGCTTAAAGTTGAGAAGAACACTTAGCCTTATCAACCATAGACAGAAATGCATTGCAAACAGGGATGCCAACTCATTTTTTCTTTCTCCCCGCTAGCTCTCGAGAAAGTCTCCGATTTTCGCCCGAATTCCCCACACCGGTATTATTTCATATTATAACAGTGCGATATGTACTTTCCACATAAACATTTTATACAAACGAAAAATGCCCTTTCTGTAGGCTTAAAATTACTCTCGGTGAGTTTTGTTGTAAAGGGGCCCAACATTTTCTCGGTCGAAAATTTTATCAATTTTAATCGGATTGTTAAATTAACAAAAATGTATTTTCTAATTCCGAAATTCCTTTGACATATATTTAAAGACTTCAAGTACAAGAAAAAATTGTGTATTGATTTAAAAAAAAAATTGTATACAGTCTCAGGGGCTCACTGGAACGTCTAAAAAATACCTTTAGATAAATTATGACTGTTGCCCCAGGACATTTTACGATTATTTTGTTTAATCAACAATTCACAAAATAGTGGATCGCCAAAATTGATTTTTTAAAAAAGAACTTTTTTCGTAAAAAATAAAGGTACAAATTGAGCAAGGAATTTTTCAAACTTATTTTTTCTAGTACGTCCTGGGCCATTGTTGTGTAGAAGAGCATATTTAAATTTTAGTTATTCTGCACGCCAATGGCAAAAACCTTATTTTGAGAAATACATATAAAATGTATACTTCTTTAGGAGGTGTTGGACGGCCAAAAGAGAAGCCGAAGCCACTTGCGATCTTCTTGGCTTGTCTGACACTCAGCATTATAATCGTTTATATCTACGAAAGCACTCAGAGTTTCTCTCTGAAATTTTTACAAAATACTTTTGAATTACAATAATTTCAAATAGCACACTTTTTTAAAAATCGATTTCTCCAGACCAAAATGTAAAATATTGCATAAAGTTAAACGATATTTAAGTCCCTGAACGAAAATGTGCAGTCTTGGTTTTATACACTCCCCTTACCAAATCTACTTAGTAAATGAAAAGTCCAGTGATAATTTACTTGCTATTAAAGTATTTGTTTTTATAGTGTTGGTTGCTAATTGGTCAGAATTGTAATTAGGAATCCACCTTGATCAAAAAGTTCCCGGAATTTATTCAGAAAATTAAAAATACAAGTTTATTCATCCAAATCTATATTGTCCCCTTCAAAGTAATCCCCATCGACTGCAACACACTTATGCCAGCGCTTGATCCAATCCTCGAAACATTTTTTATATTCGGTTTTCGGTATGTCCATCAGTGCTTCCTGCGATTTTTCCATTACTTCCTCTCGGCTGCTGAAACGCGTTCCCCGTAATGGTTTTTTAACTCGATTGAACAGAAAGAAGTCACAGGGAGCCAAATCAGGTGAATTCGGTGGCTATTGGATGGAATTTGTTGCATTTTTCGTCAATAAATTGTGAATAATGATGGCACTGTGCGACGGTGCGTTATCATGGTGCAAAATCCACGAGTTTTCTGTCCACAATTCTGGTCTCTTTCGGCGAATTGCTTCACGCAAACGTCTCATAACACCCAAATATTTACTGTCTGGTCTTCTGGCAATAATTAATGATGCACTACACCGTTGTAATCCATGGAAACCGTGAGCGTTGTCTCCTTTTTTGACTGAAAACGACGTATTTTTTTGGTCTCGACTCATTTGGTGAACGCCATTCACTTGCCTGATGTCTGTATTGCGTGTCGTACTCATAAACCCACGTCTCGTCTCCAGTAATGATCCTTTTGATGAATGTGAGATTGGATTCAGGCTCGCAAATCATGTCTTTGAAATTGAGGTCTTTTTGCACCAACTTTGCTGCTACACGACGGAAACCCAAATCATTAATCAAAATGTCTTAGACGGATCTATAGGCAATGTTCAAACCCTCCGCTATCTCTCTGATGGTTAATTTACGGTTATTGACCAGCATTTCTTTTACTTTATCAACGATTGGACGATTTTAGAGCCAAATGACGATTTAGTAACACGAAATGACGTTTTACGAAAAGTTTGAAAAAAGGACCTTTGAAAAGAATCTGAAATATATCAAGGAATAAATCGCCGTACTAAAAGTTGCGACAGATTTGATTTAACCGCAATGCCAACGTGATATTTTATAAAAAAGAAAATGAAAGGAAAAATGCAGTCAAGCAGGAAAGTGCTTAAATTAAAAAATGGACGACTTTGTAATAAAATTGAGTAAGTTTAAATATTGGCCATATTTTGTTTTATTTAACTTTCTTATGGGTAAACTCCAGACAACTAAAATTTAGCAAAAGAAAAATGCGCAGAATTGACAGATACAGCAAATGAACTACTTCATATATTTGATAGAAGATACGGAATTAGCAGTTGAGGAAGAAATAGTAGGTAATTTATATTTGTAGGCCTCTACAAAACGTGTTCGCAGCTTTTGTGTTTCCTGGTTAAATAATTCAAAGCTAAAAACATGGCTGCAAAAAGTAAAAAAACCGGATGGAAAGGTTTTAAACAAAAAATATATAACTTATCCTTAAGGTAAAGCAAATCTAATCCGATATAGCAAATTCGAGAGGCATACACAAAGTGCGCTTTCCATTCTTATTCAACTATTCAAAGATAAATTACAAATTGGCAGCAACAACAAAAACACGAAATAAATTTTTAAGAGCCTTCATTAAAACGCGAAAAAGCCATACAAAGTTCGTAGACTTCGTAATTTTTTGAACCTGCCAAATTTGTATGGGAGATGCACGCACTTCATAAAATTCCGAAGCTATTTTGGTGTGTAACAGCCTAGTAATTTTACACGATTGTTTCAGTGTTTCTGCTGATTAAAGAAATTTGATACTAAATGCGTCTGGTAACATTTTGTACCCATTTACATTTCTTATTCTTTTTTGGAAATAAATAAAAATTATAAAACTGTTGTTTAAAACACTGAACAAAAATTGTCAACAACGGAAGAGTATATACGAAAACTATGATTTATATATAGAATCAAAAGTATATTTAAAAAATCAACCATTATCACTAAAACAAAAAACTCTATTTAAACTGTCAGAAAGTCGATTTACACGGTGATCACATGGTGCCTTCATTAAAATGCTTCATAAAATTCCGAAGTTTACACGCAATACGAGTTTCACACGTTTTGATGAAGGCCCTTATTTTATTACATTGCCAATTATTAAATTTTGAAATAAACAAACATACCTCTCATCATGTTTTTGTTTTATTACTTAAAATAACGATTTCAACTGTCAAATGACGCTTTTCAAAGTTGTCTTGAACATTTTCCAAAAACAATTTTCTGGCAACACCGGAATACCGGAGTTAGAGGCACTAACTCCGGTATTGCCAATTTATATATCGTGTTAAACAGCTAAATATCGTCTTCGTTCAAGCAGAAATCACCAAGTCAAATTATTTTTTTTAATTAGATCCGTATTAATTAGCTTCTATAATTCGAATGACACAATAAATTCGATTTCTGATGATCCAGTTAAAACGTATACTAATGTGTGTAACTTTCACTAACTTTTTAAGTGTTGTCAATGTTCGTAGCGCTCCACACACTGCATAAACGAACTTTATCACAGAAATTAAAAAAATGGACTTAGTGAATTTTGCCAGAACGACGACGATATCTTCTTTTGTATGGCATATAGAAACTTTCTCATCGGATAAATAAAGTTACGGGCAAGATATGTTTTAGGGGTCAATCCAAAATTCAGAGTCTGCAGTTTTTACTGCTTGATTACTACTCAAGGAAAGTATATTTTCACTGTCACACAGTGCAATTTGTCTAGATTAGTAGATATTACAAAACGAATACAATTGTGAGTCCTGGAGACTCATGGTATGCATCCTAGGGTTAAAAATCATAAATACATTTACATTTCTTCTTCATCTCAGCAACAAAGTAGGGTGAACATTCCCAAAAAATAAAAAATCACAATAATAAAACAAGACGAAATGAATATTCACCCAAAAAAAATTGAATTATTAAAATAAATCCCATAGGCGTAGGCATTTTCAATTTTCCTCACTGCACCCTCATAAGTCCATCTATAGTATATCCCACTACTGCACACACACCTACCCACACAAGATAAGCTGATGTATCAATAACGAAATCGATTGGCGGACAAAGCCAATAAAAACACCATGAAGAACAACAAAAATTCAAAAAATAAAATTCACAATCTGCACAAAATATTAACAGCGAGAAATAACTGACGAAATCAGTGAAAATTATTGAAAGGAAGTGAGAAAATGCACCCAAAGAAATGAAGAAGGAACGAATACAAATACAAAGTATGTAATATGATAAAAGAAGCATTCAATGAATGCGGCAGCAATTTACGCCGAAAACTCATAAGATTTCTTCTATATTTTTTATTAATAACAACAACAAAAAAACAAACAAACAAAAGTCGAACGATAGGGAAAAGTACAGAAAATGTCTTAAAAATTCCCCAGACGCGTATAAAAATAATGCGCCTTAATATTTTTAGCTCCATTTTTTCTGTTGTTCCTTTTTTGATTTGGATTACGTTTCCGTTTTTTTTTCTGTTCGCATGTTTATCCTTTTTATGTTATGCGTGAATATTCTCAAATGAAATGAAATTCATACACCGTGCATAAGTAGCGTAAAATGAGTATTTTTTCCGGGTGTAGGTACATCTCACACAAGTACACACACATATACAAACACAACGGAAAACATTCAAAATGGAATGTGTTCAGTAGATAAAATCATTGGCTTCAATGTGTATTTGTTACTGTAGGAGGGAAGAGGGGGTGAAGGGGGACAGTTGGAATATTGTCCTGAGGCTGTGATATTTATGATGATATTATTGTTCTGCCCCACTAACAGTTGCAAAACGTTATAAAATGATTTCCTTATTTGTTGCATAAGAAAAGTTTCACAAAGAAAATCTCCAAAAATCATAAACATTTCTTCTTTTCTTTCAGCAGTTACTTTTATCAGTTATCCTTGTAAATCCTTGTAGTTGCTTAACTTGCAGGAAGAAGCTTTTCTGCTTCACGCCTTCTCGTTTCATTTTGATTTCGTCGACTTGATATGACAGCGTTGGAGATTTCTTTGATTTCTGAAGTGGATTTATCAGTAATGCTTTTTCTTCTTTCTCCTGTCAAGTCAAAAAACAACAACAGTCAAAATTTATTGACAGCAAATATTCATCATGTTATACTGACAGATATGAATTGTTTGTAAGTAAATTTATTTGGCAAAAATAAAATTTTGTGATTGATTTCCAGAAATTTACGAAGATTTAGTGGGTAATGTGTATGTGTTTGCTTAATTTAGGTATTTGTGTATAATAAATTAGTAAGTTTTAGTATTTAATATATACATAGATTTTGTAATTGTCATGCTTATTTTAGTTACTAAGTTCAAACGAAAAACAAATGGGCTGAAACAAAAATGTATCTGTTATGGAGTGGACGGCTTAGCCCGTGAGAATTACACCAAAATTCTGGCAGGTCCAGGAAATGTTAAAGGTTAATAATACGAGTAAAGGGCAAAATAAACCAAGAGCGTGTCTTTACCAACAGAGCATAAAAAATGGCAAGATGACAATCTTTCTTTCATGAAATTTTTTGAAGTGAAACTTCTTTAGCGAGGGTAAATCGAAAATTTTGCAACGGAAGTTATGCTGTTGTTAGTGTTTAACGAACGAAGTCATATGGGGATCGGCTGCTTACAATCATACAGAAAGTCGACTTCTTGCAGTATTATTTCTTGTGCTTTAGTGAGAGAGCTTGATTCCATATAGCTACTTTCGTCTCATTTATTATATACGTGTACTACGTCGTGTTTGTGCCGACAAGTGTAGAGAGTATCAACCGAAAAAAGCTTCAGAAAATAGAAAGAGGATGAGTGCAAACGCTTCAGCAACAACGGTTACGTGAAAAATCGCATTTTTGTTGCACTCATACGAAACCAGTAAGAAACGAAGTTATGCAGTTGTTATTCGGCTACATACAATCAAGTAGAGACGCAACTTCTCGCAGTTTTATTTCATGTGCTTTAGTGAGAGAGCCGATATAGAAATCTCAGCTTGATTGCATATATCTGAACTTTAACTGACGGTTAGTAGTAGTAGTTAGTTTTGATTGATTGAGTTGTTTGCAAGCGTATTTTCACTGACGGTTCCAGAACAGAATTCGGTTCGGGTTCTGGAGTCTTCATTGAAAATGATGGAGTGCAACTTCGCTTCTCTTTTGGGTTGTATGCTTCTGTTTTTCAAGCAGAAATTTTTACAATCATCAAGGCAATGGACCATGTTATTGATAACGATTGGAGAGAAAGGAGTATCTGTGTATTTAGTGACAGTCAGGCTGCGCTCAGATCCTTGCTTAATCCTCTAACCACGTCTAAACTGGTTATGCATTGTAAATGCAGGCTTGATTGTGTTAGAAAACACAATAGTCTGTTGTTGATATGGGTTCCTGGACACTCAGGAAATGAATCTGCTGACCTTCTGGCCAGAAAGGGTCCGGAAACTGGTTTCCTGTTGTAAAGTGTGGAGTTTGTCTATGTATGTAATTCAGCGTAATACGCCTCGTGGAATGAACGGTAAGTTTGTATTACTTTGCCAGGATAAAGGCCAAAATAAAAAACGAGAATTTAAGTTGAGCTCGAGTCAAGCATCAAAAAAAATCTGATTTATTAATTCTTTTTCTTCCTTATTTATACAATTAAAATAAGTCTTATAATCTCTTATACTAACATAAAGTGGGATCGGCCAATATCCTTCGATCCCTTATTGGTTACATTAATATCTTATTCTACTTTCTATTACTATTCTTCTATTTTTATTGAGTGACTTCTTTTGGGCACTTTGAGTTGCATACATTCATATGCACATATGTGTCATAGTGCAATGCACTGTAATACAATGCCCTATGCA
This sequence comes from Toxonevra muliebris, assembly GCA_963691655.1. Taxonomy (NCBI): domain Eukaryota; kingdom Metazoa; phylum Arthropoda; class Insecta; order Diptera; family Pallopteridae; genus Toxonevra; species Toxonevra muliebris. The sequence goes on from OY829329.1 coordinate 40,913,122, forward strand.
TATGTTGATATGTAGGTTAACAGAAAGAGCTGACTCACAGTGCCTTACAATTGGTAGCGCACTACCGGACACTTGTGTATCATAACGGGGGTGGCACTACACTGTCCTCTCTTTGTCGTCTACAGCCATCAAGACCACCATTAATGAGTGGGTCGACTTGACCCACAATCGTAAATGGGAGGACCTGAAGGGCTTTAGACAGACAAAGACCATGTTACCTGTTATCTCGAAGCGTCTAAGAGACTTTCTGTTATCACTTAACAGAAAGAGCTGTAGGCAACTGGTGGGATTATATACAGGTCATTTGTCTTGGGCCAAACATTTACATATGATTGGCCTGGGAGCTAGTGCCTTCTGTGCTTCCTGTGGTCTGGAGGAAGAATGTGAAGAGACGGGGAACCACTTTCTTTGTGTCTGCCCCGCTTTCTGCCAGATCAGAGTAAGCCTATTTGGTACTGGAATGTTGGGAGACGAACACCTGAGCTCTCTAACACCGCAGGATCTGCTAAGATTTATTAATAAATCTGGTAGATTTAAAGAATAGCAAAAGGGAACACAGGATATAGTACAATGGACGTAAAACTTGTCTGAGTGCTGTATTCTTGAATACTTCTTTTGTCTGTTCCAACAAAAAAAATTCTGATTAGTGTTTAACCGGACATTGTGTAGAGAGTATCAACAAAGGAAAAGCAACAACAAAATAGAGAGAAGAGGACTGCAAAAACTTCAACAGAATGTTTTATAAATGCTTTTTAACAATTTTCTAATAAACAACGTAGTTTCACTTCTACTGTGAGTGCTTGCAGACACATAATTTTTCTATAATGCAAAGTTTATGAGTTTAAAAATATTTAAATTTATTTTTAATTTAAGGTCTAGTTTTAAGATTAGCACACTTATTGCTAGTTCCATTAGTAAAGATTCAATAATTAAATAGAAGAATAAAAACAATGGATGCGTGCAAGGCACGCAAGATATTTGATGTGTAAACAGTTAAACCAATTGAATGCCATATACATAAGCTCACATATGTATAGCCATTTATAGGGATTTGATGTATAGTGTATATGCTTAGGTAAATAATTAAAATTAAAAGAATTCTTTTATAAACTTAAAAATTTATTAGATATCATTATCTTTTTTATATATTTATGTAATAGTCCAATTCACTATAAATTGCAAATGACCTTGCATCAATGCAAATGCAAATTTTTGTTCCATATCGTATGTATTTGTTGTTGTGATAACAGAAATATTTTGCATTTGCACCAAATAGTGAATAGGGCTGATATGTTGTAGTTGAATCATTTTTCTTTTACTCAATGCATCGGGCACGATACGCTCGCATATACGCAACTGAAATTGCATCTTTTTTTCCGCGCTTTAAGTTTTTCTTTCTGTCGATTTAAAATTTTATTAAATTAGAAAATTTTACATAACGTCGTATAGGTATATGAATTTGTACACATATACTCCAAATCAATTCTCAGGCGACGATAAGTGCTTTCCGCATTTAACCTTAGAAAAGCAACAGGGGTGACCAGACACCCCACTACTTTTTAAAAGCACCGCAAAGAGATTTGCCTTAACTGAATTTAATAAAAATAAGAAACAATGTATTTTCTTTGAAGTAAATAAGTGATTTTATAATAAATAAGTTTGATTTTTTCTGTTTAACATTTTTGCTATTTACATAGATAAAAAAATGTTGCCTTTCTAAGGTTAATGTACAAAGCAAAATTTTTATAATACCGTGGTTTTCTATCATTATCACTACATTTTGTTAATACATTTATTGAAACCTAGATTCTTTATTACTTATCATTTTGTATTGTTTTTATGTTTTAAAAAATACTTAATTTTAATCCAATCTAACTAATCGAATGCAAAACCAATCAAACGCCTGTGTTTGCTACAGCGACTTCTCTGCTTGTATGGTATGTCGATCTCCACACGTTTAACACCAACAAATAATTCTGCCACGAATAAATGTACACACACATTTTGTTTTCGTATGTTTCGTTTGTATGTGTAAGTAAATTGATCGAAACATAAACAAACAAACTCCGCTCGTATTTTAATTTCTCCCTCTCTTCTTCTCTTCTCTCTTCTCTTTGTTATTTAGAGTAACACAGTCATGCCGCGCAGTAGTGCGAGCGAGAGGGGAACTGGACGTTACCGTTATCTTACATCTTACGTTACAGTTATTCTTACATTTTACACATTTGAAATTTTTCCCATACCGTGAGCTAAAATGTTTACACATCAGACAAAAATATTCAAAAAACGAAACATAAATGATTTGAACTTCAAAATAAAGCTCTTAGAACTTTCTCTGATCCCCAGGGCTCCATGGAGCACTGTTTGAAGACCCATTGGTTTAGCTCAATAAACAATAATAAAAAATATATTTTTTACTGCTTTTTTATATGTATAGATAGTTAGGAAAACAATTTTTTTGCTGATGTTTGTAATTTGTAACCAGAACAGTTTTGATTACGTATATTCTTCTTTTTCTTTTCCTTTTGGCAGCGAAGAAGTGGTGCTAAATAACAAATGCTTACGAACATCTAAGAAAAAGTGTAAAGAAAATATGAGTCTTCTGAGATATTCATAAACCTTATAAAGATTCATTTTCTTCCCAGTTTAATTTTTTTCTTTAAGTCCTTCGTATTAACTTTCCAACTAATTACATGTTGTGAAATAAAATTGGTAAAACGGAAGTTATAAGCTCTTGAAAATTACTCTTTGGCGCATAATCGCAAACCACAAGAAATTCAAACCCATATTCTTAAATCCTAAAATTATTTCTACAGAGACGCAAAAACTTACCAGGATTCGATTAGTTACGCATACCGTTATCTTATTTTTTAGTCTACGTCGCTGGAATTACCCGTTTACAACTTAAAATAAAATTTACCTTACAACTTTTAAAGGCAAAATGCTGCGTTATTCATTAAATTTAGTTTCATTTATCCAAAAACGTTATTAAAAATTTAAAATCTGATTTAAAATATGTATACATAGATCCCCCGTCATACCTACCTACCTGCCAGTTTTAACAAACAAAAAGCACAACAACAAATTCAAAACAAAACCTTTTCATATAATAATAAATCATCGTCATGTTTTTTATATACAGCACAAAAACACCGAAACAGATGCGACCATGAAATAAACATAAAAACTCATTTGAAATTCCTTTTTTTATTTACAAAAAAAAAAAAAATATTTACTTGTTTTGTTATGTAATTCTTCATGGTTATTATTTTCTAAAGAAAAATAAAAGTTGAATGCCTAAAAATATGCAAGCTTCTGGGTGCGCACAAAAATACAAAAATATTGCGCCGTTTGTAATGTAATTTGAATTCATTTATCTAAGCGCATTCTCGGCTTTATCCGCTTTTTTCTTCTTTTTTGTAGAGAATAAATGCCTCTAATAAGTAAAATATGTAAAAGATTATAACAATTACATAAATATTTTTGTATGCCATTTGTTCTCATTATTTGCTCAGTGCACCATGATTATGAAGAGTAAACGAAACTTGTTCTTTTTATGTCTAACCTGTATTATTAACAGAAGTCAGTTGGTGGTCAAAAAGTTATAAGAGAAAGAGTAAATCAAGTGATAAAAAAGACCTAGATCTCGCCTCGTATTCAGCTAAAAAAGTTTATATATTTTAGTCATATTCTAGCAAAACTGGGTAGGAATTGGCATTGGGGATTAAGATTATACCTCCACTCCAATTCCAAAGAATTAATTATAATTTTTTATGATAGTTTAAAAAAATGCAATACCATTGCAAGAAATTGTAATCAGGAATTAAAATTTGAAATTCTCGAGAAATGAAATAGGAAATTTTATCGATTAACCTTTAGAGGGCCGGCAATTTTCCATAGAAATCAAACATTTTTTCATGAGAAAATTTTCTGAAAAAGTACACATATACTTTTAAATTTTTGGTATTATTTTTCTCGAGCTCTAGTAAAATAAGGAAACTAAATAAGAATTATGTTTTCTCTTAATTCAATTAGAATTTAAGAAAGAGAACTAAAATAAATTCAAAAATTAAGAAAATACGCAAAAACTTGTAATAAATATGTGACCTTGGACACCGAAAAGGTTAATATGAAGTCTATTCGGTAAATACAAACGCCAATATATGTAGTGGTCACTCCGGTCGGCTACAGTAAAACAAACGACTTTCTCTAAAGATGTTCTAATTCGTCTGAACCTTGTTTTTCGGAGGTTTTTGGGGTCGCTGAATCCGAATCTGTAAATAGAACTTCAAAATTCAATATGACGGATCCAATATAGCGGACGACTTTTTCAAAAAATGTTCTGATTCGTCTGAAACTTGTTTTTCGGGTGTTTTTGGGTTTTCTGAATCCGAATCTCAAAATTCAAGGTAGCGGATCTTCACCCTCTGAAATTGGTCACTTTTCTTTTGCGTTACCCAAGGCTAATGACGTGGACCCAGAAAGTTATGTAGGCCCGTTTTTTTAATTTTTTATTTTTTTTGTTTTCTTTTTTTTTTTTTTTTTGTTTGTTTTTTTTCCATTATTTTTTTAGGAAACATTTAAAGTTTTAAATTTTTTTGTGAGAAAGTTGCCATATTGGATCCACCATCTTGAATTTTGATATTCTGTTTACAGATTCGGATTGAGCGACCCCAAGAACCCTCGAGAATCAAGTTTTATTGTTTTTTTATAAACTCTATATTGTTGGCCACTATAGTGGCCACCCCGGTACTCTAAAGATTACTAAAGATTAAACTGTAATTCCTAATTAAAAATATTTCAGTCACTTTGACAAATTGAAAAAGTAATTAAGTAGAAAGTATTTTTTTTTTTTTGTTAGAAATGTTAGGAATTAAATTCCAATAAAAACTTCACTATGTTTTTGTTTTTGATTTAATTTTGCATAAAAAACTGTGAGCTTACTTATTATTGACCGTTATTTTATTAATTTATCTTACACCATGTTCCCATTGAGCCGAAATTGCGTGGTTTCGGCAAATGGTTTCGAACGAAACTGCAATCAATCGTTCACATTGTGAAGCTGGTTTGGATTATGGTTTCGTTTGATAATTAATTGTTTATTTCTTGTTGTAAAATGCCGGCGGCTAATATAATTATTGCTAATATTGAATAAATTTTAATACGAAGAGTATTAAAAGTATAAAGAGGAAAGTGCCAATTCTTATGTATCTTGTTTCAATTCAACCGCAGTCACTATGCAGCTCCTCCTCCAAGTGTTCATATGTATAACCGTTTCCCCCTCCCCTCTACGCAGCTCCTCCAACTTTTCTGCTTTCTGCCTATATACTTGGGCTATGAGCTCCTCTTCCAGCGCACTACACAAATTACTTTTTTTATATTTTCGTTTTTCCATATTAATCAAGTTGTAAGCAAAGTAAAATATAAATGTCAGAATAGAGCAAATTCATTTTAATATTCATTTCAGTGAACACATTCAGGGTTGCATTAGATTTTTGCGTGGTTTCGAATGCGGTTTCGTTGAAACCACCTCATTTCCGTGGTTTCGTTTGAAATACTTTTATATGACGAAATCGAGAATTTAAGCGCAGTTTCAGCCGAAACCACGCAAATGGTCGAAACCATGCAATTTCAGATCAGTGGGAGCATTGTATCAGTTCAGAACTTTTAATTATTTATGATAACCAAAGGTAAATCTTAGGTGAAATCCTTATGCTTAAAACAAAAGAAAATAATATAAAGCCAAGAGTAATCACCAAATACAAAAACGCATATGTTGAACATATTGTACAATTTTTGTTGTGTATTTTTTTTTAATAAAGTAAATTGGATTTAAATTTGTAATATCTGCAAATGTCATAAAATTATAATTTTCCAAAAAAATGTTTCTGATTTTTCTTAGTTGCAGTTTTAACTTTCAAACGGTATCAAAAACTTATTATTCCAGAACACTCACTTTTTTGATTTTTGTAAATAGGTACTTTGTAACACTGTTACAAATATTTCACACATTTTAAAATTCTAATTTAACTTCAATTTTTATTTGCAATCTGAAAACCAACGAAAAATCATAAAATGCACACTACTTCGCTATGCCTGCTGCCCTTCAACCTGCCATACTTCTGCTCTTCAATACAAAGAAGAAACTGTTTACTTAAGCATCAATTTCAATTTGCATTCGAGTATTTTTTTTTTTTTTGTTTCAGAACTCTGGAAACAAACTCAAATTTAAAAGTGTTTATGGCAGCGAAATGTAAATTTTTATTTGTTTTATATCTTCTGTTTTTTGCAATTTACATTTCACATACACGCATATGCAGAAAAAAGTGCGGAAAGATGAGCGGACGGACGGCCAAAGGTCCTTTTTGTGTAAGGGTGATTTTTTTCATACCTTCGCGCGTATGTTTGTCGCCTTTTTGAACGTATGACAAGCCTCCCCCTCGCCTCTCCCTCTTTTTTCCCAGTTCTCTTCACTTCAAAAGGGAAACACTTGTGTCAAGTGCATATCGTTTGTTCGTTCGCTCACTTGAAGTTATTGTGACAACGTTTGCACAAATTTTCCGTTATTTTTTTTACATTTTATATCCAAATATTTTGTAAACTTAGGAGGAGATGTCGATCTAAGAAATTTTGATAGAATTACTTTTTTATGAAAATGTACAATAAGTATTAATGAATGCTGCAATTTACTTTCTATAAAACAGTTGAATTTTATAGCCTACCATTAGGCATTCGAAAAATATTCGAAAATTGCACCGCAATATTGCAAATTGCAACATAAAGACCAATTGCATTCACATACACTTTTCATACTCTCCCTTTTTCCACACACACACACACACACACACATTTTCATCATCTCTGAAACGCAATTTCAATAAAAACGATTCAGTATATGCAAATTGCTGCAATTGCAATTTAATTGAGTGCATCCTTGCACATATGCAATGCGAAATGAAAAAGGAAACAAATTGTAACAACTGCATTCATGTTCCTCTTTTATCATAGCATGTGACGTGACGTAGAAAGTTGGAGAGGAGACGAACATTTTAATAAAACGAAAAGAAAAGAAAAACAAAAACAAAAGAGAAATCTATACATATGTATGTATGAACAATATCGTTATGAACTTCACGTGTCGTTTTTGTGGTATTTTAATTTCAACATAAACATTTATGAAAAATTTTGCTATAAATGGGGAGAATGCGCTCAACACTCAACTCTACCTACAAACATTCACACGCATAGACATGAAGAGCAGTATTGCATACTTTTAGGAGCGTATGAAATTTTCACATTTGTTTTCTTTGCTTTGCTTTGGATTCAATGCAGTTGGGGGCTATGCCATTGTATGTGCGTCGCATAAATGCAGTTGCATTTTACTGCAAAATGCCTTTATAAACATTTGCCGCATTTAATTAATTGTTCAATAAAATTAATAAACATTTACATGCATACACTAGCAATCAAAATCGTGTGCTGTGAAAAAGGAAAAAGAGAAAAATCACATAGCAATGCAATGAATATTGTTGTTATAAAATGTAACGACACAAATTTTTTGGTTAAAGGATGTGTGCATTTTTTTTTGGGGGGGGGGGGAGGGGGGGCTAAAGGAGATGAGTATGATGATGTTGCAACGGCTGCATTGCTATTTTTAGTGTATTGTGCATTGCACATGAAAGTGTCGAGTTGTGTTGTATGCTCAAGAGATGGGAACATTGTGTAAATGGCTTCATAAATATAATTTTTCATAAAGTATTAATTGTTTGCCATTTTCCGTTATTTTTTGGAACGAGAAATATTGTAATGTTGTATGTATATAAAATTAGTAATTAATATTTGAAAACAGCTTTTGCAGAGTTTACGAAATGTACGATTTTGGCCATTTTCTATCGTCTATAAAGTCAAGACAGATTTTTTTTTGCGCTAGTTTTACCAGAAGGTGGTAATATTTTCCTTTCGACCGATTATATAAATTACAAATTTATGCAAAATTCTAACCTAAAAATGTAAAAATTTAATATTAAATTCAATTTGTCCAATCTTAGCGCAGAATTATACTAGGTTAGGTTGGGTTGGAGTGGCTGTCGAGAGACACACTTAGGCCTGAACGGCCCATTGTGATACCACATAGTTGGACCTACAGTTTAGCGCCGATTCCGAACGGCGGTGTGGCAATTTTTTATCGGCTTGGTGGTTTTGCCATTACCAACTAATGTGTGTACTTGTACACTATCTTATAATTCTCATACACTTCATATTGATAGTGAATAGAAGAAAGTAATGAGAATTAACCACCAGACGAAGAAGGGAATCGAACCCGAATCTCTCAGATGAAAGTCTAGTGCACTATCCACTAGGCTATCGAGGTCGTCAGAATTATACTAATGGTGCTTAAAAGTAGTTTATTATAAAACCAATGGTAAAGCTCGAAATGAAACCAAAAACAGCATTTTACATTCTAAGGTCAAAGTTTTTAAAAATTTAAATGAATTCCACGATCAGATCAAAATCTAAAAGTTATGTTAATTAATGGCAGTTTTCATCGAAACTAATAAAAAAATTGTTCAAACAATTTGACATTCTTGCAAATATTACTGAAGTCTTAGTACAGATATTTCTTATAGTTAGACACAGGTTGAGTTCATAAATGATCAATATCGGTACAGTGAGAATGGTACCTTCCATAGTCAACATCGGGCAATTGTCATGCCTATTTCCAATACAACTAAAATCTACACTTGTATGGGAGGTAGAAGTGGCTATTGCCCGATGTTGATAATTTTTACAGCACATATTCTAGAAGCTATTTCCGAATGAATACCGAATGTAGTTTAATTAATATTTTGCCTTTTTTACTGTAAATTTATTAAACATCGCCATTTATAAGAAAGCAGCTTTTTATTTTTCCATTCGAAAAGCCTAAGAATATCTCAAAAATAAGTTATCGTAAAGTTAACCACTTGTAAACCCAAAAATATTGGGGAAATATTCACACTAAGCTATTATAGAATATTACCTCAAAAGTGTATAAAAATATTTGACAATACTTTAGTTCGTTCCTTATCTGCAAAACACTGATTACCGATATTTTTTATAGCAAATAAATCTTCAAACACTAAAAACATTATGTAAAACTTCGAATTCTTTGAAAGCGAATACTTACACGTAGTATCTATAGTCATTAGGGTACGATGAAAAATGAATAATTGCAAAGAAGAAAAATTTTTAAAAAGAAAATGTTTCTAAAGAGGATTTGTGCACATGGTAAGAAAGAATGTTAGACTTTTAGAGAAGAGAAAACTGTGCTCTGTAGTAAAAGATGAACGTCTGCCCTTCAAAATGGAAAAGACATTTCTGTCATTAACATAATTCAACGTTGCCAAATATAGTCTTATGAAAATAGTCAATGCTGCATGGTATGTTAGAAACACTGATATTCACAGGTAAAAAAATAGAAAAATTAACACATCAACAGACTGCAACAGCATACCAATGAAGAAGCACTAGTGCTCTTACCTTTCCAGTTAATTGAATGCTTATACAGTCAAACCTGCTAATTGGGGAACCCCTCGGAACCAAGCGATTATAAAGGTTATATTTTTTACTCAAAAAATGGAAGACGAGATATGCATGTAGGCACATAAATCATTTATACATGTGATTCAAATAAAGGAACATATTTTTGGGAAACGTTAAATAGCCAAGAATGGCATTAAATTGCAAAGAGACAGCGCAGAAAAGTTTTTACTCACCTGAACTAACAGGTGACAGGACAGACAAGTTTTGAAATCAGCTAATATCTTCAGGTTCCAAAAGGGTTTCGAAAATTCCGAAATTTTGAGATTCCTCCTGTTAAAAATATGAAGACGATGTTATGCCTGGTTTTAGACACCCGTTTAATGTCGTGAAATTGGAAATATTTAATGCTGATGGATGATTTTAACAGATTTGTCTTCAGCTTCCAAAAATACTGCAGAAAAATTAGGACACATCTCAGATACTACTTAAAAAGTCTTATTTTGTTGTACAGTGTAATTTTTGCTTTGTTTTTGAGTTCAAGAATCACTAAAAATATTCGGTCAAATAGTGAATTTTTGAAACTCTAAATAGCACACAGGTCAAGCATTGTTCATATATTCAAAAAATTGCGGAGCAAATGAAGCCAATTTCATAGATATATTAACTCTTTTCGTTTATGATTTTTCAACCCGGAAAAGAGTAATGCCAATAATGAGTTATACTTTTAAAGAGTCATATTAATTCTAATAGGAGTCATATCTAAAATTTAATTTCCTAGTATTTTTGACTTTAAAAAAAATTAAACCAACTCCGCAAATGTCTATTTAACCATTTTTTGATTAACCATTCGAAATTCGTAATCTTACAAAGAGTTAGTTGAACTCAGACTATTAGTTAAATCAACTTCCCAAAATGTTACCTCAACTCTTAAAATAATTCAATTAACAAAACGAAATTCTTAAACTAAAATCTAAAACATTTAGTTTTCCAGGTTTTTATTTAGTTTCTTTAATTTCTTACATAAAACACAATATTTACAATTATTTTGGGTTAAAAAAATGTAATATTTATAAATACTCATAAAGGCATACACCACTATTTAACCTTAGGAAAGCAACACTTTTTTGTCTACGCAAATAGCTTATTTATTATAAAATCTCTTAAATAAAATATAAAATCAATAAAAAACTTTACGAAAAATTCATTTTATTTATTACTATAACTTTAATACATTGTTTTTTATATTAAGTGCAGTTAAGACAAATTTTTAAACCATTATAAATTATAAAGAAATTAGACGTTATAGAGAAAAAATAAAAACACCATCATGTTCAGCGTCCTCGAATTACATAAGATCAAGTTTCAAAACTCTTGAACTTTTTGGCCGTTGTACAATGTAATTTAATAATAAAATTGTTGTATTAGCATCTCGAACTCAAACAGTTGCTTTCTCGAAAAAATTTGTATACCTTCTTTTTTTTTCTTTAGACTTTGAGAACCCATTTTCCAGCGGTTTTACAGTAATTTAGGGTCGCTAATCAGTTTTTCTAAATCACATCTAGTCGGAAAAATGAGCTCTTCAGGGGCTATTAAGAAATTTCTTTATTTCAACAGATACGAATTTGATGTCTGAAGCAAAGTTGTTAAACACAAAGAGATAAACAATTTTTGACTTTATACTTGTCCTACATCTCTTACCCTTCCTCTTAAAAATGGGATTTTAAGCCCTCTTTTTCTAAAAATGGCCGATAAAACAAAACCGTTGAGAAAACTATTATACTGTCTTTGAACAAAATGTTTCTTGTTAAAAATTATAGAGGGTCCCAGAACATCTGAATAACCTTTTCCAGAATAATGCACAAACCGAATTTTTTTTTTTGCACTGGAATCGACCCACTCACACTACGTAAGTAAATAATAGAGTCGTTTGTTGCTTTAATTACATTAGGCATCAGTGATCAGTGACCCTAAATTACCATAAAACCGTTGGAAAATCTAGTGCATAAGACAAAAGTTGAAAATTTGTTGCACTGTGTAATTAAAGGTTCAGTTGACTCCGTTCAGAGTTAATCGTACATTTTGGTAGAAATGGAATTGCATACATATATTAAACTCGGTTTTGGAGTACAGTTGACACCGTTCAGACTTGATCATACATTTCGAGAAAACACGTGCATTTTACTTAACTTTGCTTTGAGCTTGTGATGCCAATTTAGTTTCAAATGCCACAGCGAGATTTTTAAATATCTTTTTACAGTGGTTTTATCAGCTTTTCCAAGGTTATATTAACCACTTAGAGACTAATCGAAAATCTATTGAATGAAATTGCAAAGTTAATTGGGATTTGCCTTTAAATTCATTTTAACTTAGACAAGAACTTCAAAAAAGTAACTCTTTAAAGTGTTTGTTGCTAAAAAGTAATGTTGACCCTCAGAAAATGTTGGATTACATAGCTTCGCTTATTGTTTTTCTCTGCAAGTGCTTACGAGAGGACCTCTGTAATTTAAAGTGCACTGGGATTGTACACTTTTATTTTAAGCACATTGCAAAAACTGTAGATCAAGACCAAAATTAAAAAAAAAATCATGCAAACTTTCACCAGAATCGGCCCAAATTTTCGAACTCTCCAGCCTGAAAGTTTTCTTCTTTTCTTCGTACCCTAAAAAACATTCATATCATACATAAGCATTTACATATCTGTATATGTAGTTTTTTCGCATACATACATACATAATTTTCTCCCTTACTTACAGGAAAACCCAAAAGGAATTTTGCTTGCTAGAAAAACAAAAGCGATTGCAAACAACAACAATGCCAATTGTCGTTGTCAACGGTTGCAATTTACAAACCCTCCGATTATGTCAACATGTTCGTATCGTTGCGAAAAAAACAAAACTCGAAAAAGTTCGTTTTTTCTTTAAATCTACACTTCATTCGCTTTCAACTATTTTTCCCCCTTTTCCGGAAAGTGGCTTTACAAAAGTTTCCGTTTTCTAAGCATGGATTTGCTTGCCGCAGAGTGGATTTCTTCTTATTTTCTGCTACTTTTATTTTTTGGGAGCAGAAATTTTTAGCATTTGTTTTTCTTGCAATTTTCTCATACAATTGTTCCTCAATTGCCTTTTCCAATTGAAATCCTGTTTTTGGTTTGGGTTTGTTTTCTAGTGGTTATCCTACTCGTACTTGTTGAATATCCTTTTTTGGCACTTTTCAGCTGACTGCTGTTTTTGCCGTTACCGAGTATTTTTGCAAAAGGTCACGAAAGCAACAAAACCGAAAACTTTGTGGGTGGGTGCGATTCAAAAACGGCATTTAAAGTGTAGTGTTTTTTTTTGTTGTAGTTGTAAAAAATAAAAGGGGGATGGATGACATTGTGGTTGCTTTATTGTATTTAGTTTTACTTTTTGTGTTGTTTTTGTTAAATTTTGCAGAAACGAGTATTTATTTTTTTCACTACTATTATGAAGCTAAGCGGATTTGTTTGGGTGCTCGGTGCTTGTTGTGTGAAGGCGTTAAGTGGCTTTGACACTTTCTTTTGTGAATAACATTTGAAAGAAGATTTTCTGGTTGGATGAGGAGAAGAACTTGTAGAGACTTGCTTCAGAGAGAAAGAGAAGTAAAATACATATATAATTTTACGTTTGTCGGGAAATGTTAGCTCGAGTTTTTTTAGATCAATTCTCAAGTGAAAACCAATTCTAGTCAGGAAACAACTTCTGATATTTAGGTTGTAATGAGAATGCAATCCGAGCGGTTATTTTTGGCGTACCGAATAATTATTTATTCCAAAACTAGTTTTCACCAGAAACTAAAATGAATAATCACACAAAAAAATGGGCTTTTGCTTACAATGAACAAAAACCGAAAAAATAACAAAATCCCCCAAAAAGGTAGGTTTGCCAGACGTATTGATTTTCTCAGTACATGCACTGATTTTCCTGCATTTTTTTTTCCAAAATACTGATCTTAAAATTCTGATCCTACACAAACCTACGGAGTTTGATTTTGCATTGTTTTAGTATTGATTTAACTAAATCTATATTTTGCTTACTTCTATATTTTCGCTCAACCTTTTTTTAACTACAGCTTCCAATCCAATGTTCCAGACATCCTGATAGTGTGAATGCCCGATATTCGAATGCCCGATATTTTTAAATTGAAAATACTAGACTCTGAGTATTTTAAGCTTTTCTATCTCTTATTACTAGTGATGGGTTTACACACGGGTATTTATCAAGCCGTGGGTAAATACCGGTAAATACCCATTTTTTTGTACCTATCGGGTATTTATTTGGGTATTTAACACATAAACACATAATTTTTCACGAAAATTATGGTAAAAAATTATGGTGAGTAGTTAACTAATTGTATGCAAATATACTTTGCATTTAAGGATATACAAAATAAATTACAAATGACATTGGCATCAATATTGATTTTATATAATGAAGAAAAATGTTCGCTCCCATCCTCCTTTGATAACACTGTGCAACAGCCAAAATCGGACTGGCGATTTGACTTGTAGTCTAGAGTAATTTGGTGTCGCTAATTCGCGGTCGCGAATTTGAAGACCATTTTGCTTCATCGCGTCAGGTTTTTGAGCTAACGGTGCATAAAATAATGAAAATGGCTTTATTAAGACTGTACCAGGACAATCTTAATATATGTTTTATCGTTTTTGGTGCCCATAGAAAATTTCTTTGGTAGAAAAAGAAGAACATTTTTTGTGAACACAAGAATCCTCCATCTAAGCTCTATACCTCAAATTTTAGGAGTTTTTTAAAGTACAGCTTAGAAGAATATTGCCAACAGGCTAAATTAATGACACAAGTAATATAGTAAGTTTGGAAAAAAGTTTGCTTTTTAAAAAAGTGTGGGGGTCCTAGAACATAAAAACATCCTCCACCCCCTTATTCTTGGAAAAATTAAATGTTGTACAGCAGAGTCTATACTCACGGTATTTACCTATTGGGTATTTACCCAAGTCCCATCTCTACTTATTACGGGTATATTTTTTGTCAAATGTTTTCCAAAAGTGATCAAAATCATATTATTTTTGAAACATTTTTAGAAGTTTTATATGGCATTATTTTAATAAACAAGATCTCAACTTCATCTTTAGCGAAGCAAGAAAAGAGTTGGCAATTATTGTATTACATTCTTGTAGAGTGGATGAGACTAAGGAATATGCTCTATTGCTAATGGTCGGCCTTATCTTCGCAGCTACTATGCAAAATTCTTATTCGTTAGTATATGGCACTATACGGATAGTTCTGATCTGGAAAATAACGATCCAATCCGAATTTATAAGGCATGACGTCAGCAACAGTTACCGTCACCTGAATTATAAACGAACATTTCCGTGTACCAAACAATAACAATATGTTGGAAGAAGATTATATTTGCGTTCCATCTTTCTCTCGAGTCGCTCTATGATCACATCATTTCCATACATAAAATAGCAACACTGTTGATGGTTACGCATAAAAGCAACCCGTGGTACCTATATATTATATACACGGCTATATTTAAACCCATAACTTTTTGCAGATTATTTTACTTTTATTTTATCCTACCTTGTTTTTCTCTCATATCTTTCATGTAATTTAACAAAATTTCAAAAATTAATTGCTTCTCTCAAATGTACATTGAACTTAATATAACAAACGATGTTTTTACCTCTTTGAAAAGAGAAAAATCCCATTTAGCAATTATCCTAACAAATCTGTAGAAAAATTATATGAACATACATATTTCACAAGCACATCATTTCAATTTCATAGCCATCATCGTCGTCATCACCATCAGCATAATCAACATCAGCATCGGCATAAGCATCAACAGAATTTAATCCTCAAATTGAAATCTCGGAAATTAATCATTGGCAAACGCAATTAATCCAACTCAAATGACTGCCAACTCATACGGATACATACATACATACATATAAATAGGTACTAGTATATAAAATCTTGCAATAAATTGTGCTGGTGTTAATTTTGCAATTCCGATTTCAATTCCAACATTTTAATATGCCCAGCAGGAGTACATGCATTTACAAATAGCAGCAGAAGCACAGTAGCAGTACGAAAACTCCTGGTAACCGCAATCAACTCATGCTGAATGCTAAAACTCAAACCTTATCCATATTTCTTTTTCCATCTTTCGCATACATTTACTCAAATGCCAATTGATGCCATCAAGTGGTTTCCTCTTTCCGTTTGCGTTATTGGCCATTGGCTTATTTCATGCCTGTCCATCTAAGTACGTATGTAAGAGCATATGGGCATGCTTGTCGGTGTGTCTATTTATATGTCTACTCATTTGTTCAAACCATTCAGCCGGAAGGTATTCCGGATGACACACATACGATTGCTGGCTTGCCATGTGTGGTAAAATATATTTATGTGAACCCAACATCCGTTTGCTGAGGTTACCAAACGGAAGCGAATCCATAAGTGTATATGTGTGTGTATGTGGGTGTGTGGAAATAAAACACCCGCATGGACACTTCCGTGACACATGCAAATTTCAAGCTGTTAGTATATACCATTTCCCCCTTTCCTTTTCCCTCCAACGAAGCCGCTGATATTCAATACACATCCATCGCCACCGGGATGCGCTCAATTCATTTGCCGTAATTTGGCAATTCCTCGCAATTCGTTGCAAGCTGACATTCGGATTTGATCAATTAATTTGGATAACACCGGTCATTTATCATGTGACGCGAGATGCGAACGAACAATAAAGGGTTGTACTTGTGTGTCAGTCTGTCTGTCTGTCTGTCTGTTCACCCAAATGAGGATACCATGCACTACCAACCCGATACGATTTGTTTGGATATCCGTGGCGCTTAATCCTTTTTTGAATGACTTCAATTCGTTATTTTTTTCAGAGTAAATATTTTTTTTAAATCAAATGTGCCGTGAAAAAGTAAGATTTTCATTAATTTGGTACAATGTAATCCGATTTGTAAGCTCCATTTGCCAAAACGAAGCTCCTTAAGCTAATAGGTACAAAATATTTAATAGAAATACATCGCTCATTTACTAAAAGACTGTCACAAGTCAAAAAACATGATTTTTGAGTTAATGATGCAGAATTATTCATTATGTCACGCTTCATATTGTGTAAAAATTTCATATTAATATCTTATATACTCTGCGCTTGAGAATTATAAGATTTCTTCTTTTTTCTACAAAGTGGGAGTCAATTGAAAATTTTAAACACGTTTTCTGCAAAATCAAGTTTTTTGAGTTATGACAGTCTTTTACTAAATGAGTGACATGTACATATATTTTTAAAAATTGAATAAGAAAAAGAGGGGAAGGAGAATCGACGTGGCACCTCTTATATAAAAACAGCATGCAGTTGAAACTAAAGTCGGTTGATCTTCATCACTTGAAATGCAACAGTAAATCTCAAATGACTAATGATCAAAGGTAATTCGCGGTCGCTGATTTCAACCCTGTACTAAATCACGGTTTGAATTCTTACTAGTTGCCATAATTTTGGTATATACGAAACCAATATATTTCAATTTCTTTTTATTGTAACTTTCCGTTTCATTATACGACAGAGGTGCTCTATAGGACTTAAATCGCGCGAGCTACCTTTTCATTCCAGCCAGTCAATTCTAACATCACAGAAAACATTTTGAATCTGCAAACAAATAAGAACCAACAATATAACTTTTTTACTATTTCTAAAGTTATCAAACATTATGCATTAAATACTAACTAAATCTTGCCAATTTGGCGCGATGATATGCCACAGAAGTCGTCCGGAAAAATAACGTCATTCATAAGCGAAAGCGCCCCACAATTAGCTTACAGCAAATGCTCCATAAAATTTTACCCAGGATATCGTAGGAAAAACCCATCCAAATTTGTTAATTTTCGCTACACAGTTAACCTTGTATTGCTCTATATCTGAGCGACGCACGAACCGAAGATTAAATGTGCATAGCAAATTGAATTTGAGTTGTCTGATCATATAACTTTTCCCTAGTTTTTCAGAGTCCAATTGCTATAGTTTTTAATCTATGCCAGGCGGTTTTTTTCCATCCATTTCGTTAACAACGACTTTTTGGCTGATCGTCTCTCATACAGACCGAACTTTCGTTTCATTTTGCGTAAGGTTTCGACATTTCTATTCACATTGTAATAGCTGTTTAGCTTAGTCCTTATTGTGACTGCACTTTTGAACCGAGCGTTTATGCTTATTCTTCAGGTTATGCCATTTTCTCTCTTATTATCTTCCATAGTCTTCTTGATCTTTTTGTCCTTTCAATCGCGTACCAATTGCCCTTCTTCTGGATCAGTCTAACAGTAGTCGAATGTAGGCATCAGATTTTTTCAGGTATTTAACTTTATGACACTCCTTGATACCTAAGAATAAAAATTTCGACGTTTTGGTGGCGCGACAACAAGCCCAATAAAAAATTGGACATTCCGCTTAAATACATTATTGAAACGCACTCAAGCTTTTGCAAAACCTTGAGTACTGTTTCCTGAAATTTGAATTTAAGGAACAAATCGTAAGTTTTGGGTGCAAAGCTTTCTCCACAGATGAGTCTGATGAGGCGTTGTCGTGATGCAAAATCATTTTACCCCAAAACTCGGCATGTTTACCATACAAATAAATATGATACTAAGTCGTACAACCATAACGTTTTGAAAGCTGCTGTCATAGCAATAGAGCCAGTTAAGACTGTTATACCTGTTAAACCACCCTGGTAACTTAAATTGTACTGCAATGGAAATGACAATGAAGAGTTCAAAAACAATGATTGTAAGCAAACAAGAGTTAGGGGGGCCCATTCATGCTGTACACAAGATGGGTCTGGGGTGGAAACTGCGAACACACAACCTCTTTCACCCAATAGTCAACCTCACCTACACGTGGTACGCCCTGTCGATAACAAACGAGGCTCTGGTGACCGAGTAAACGTTCGAACGCTTTTGGAAGCCCTACGACTAGCCCAGGTGAGCAAAGAGTTCGTAAGCTACAATATGCATTTCTTAGGACTACGCGAAATTAGATGACCTGACTCTGGAGAAGTAACAACATAAGATGGTCTGACCTTTGTGTACTCCGGTAAGCCCAGCAGCCAACCACGGTCGAGTGGGGTTGGGTTCTTGCTATCTAAGCAAGCACTCGCAGCTCTAATAGAGTGGATCCCACACTCCGATCGAATTATAGTGGCCCGTTTTCGGTCCCGCGTTAGAAACATTACCTACATCCAGTGTTATGCACCAACAGAGGCTGCTCCCTGCGCCGAAAAAGGGGCATTCTACAGCCTTCTATCAAGCGTATCATCAAATACCAACAAAGGTGATATAGTGCTATTATTAGAAGACTTCAATGCTCAAGTCGGCCCGGACAATAAAAGTATGGAACGTGTTATGGGTAGACATGGCTTGGGCAGGATAACCGAAAATGGTGACCTCTTCACCGAATTCTGAGCCAGCAATAATCTGATCATTGGTGGCACACTATTCCCGCATAAGCCCAAACATAAAATAACGTGGGTATCACCCAATCACGTCACTGAAAATCAAATCGACCCCATCGCTATAAGCCGCACTTAGAGAGGCACTCTTTTGGACATGCAGAATAAGCGAGGAGCTGACTGCGCCAGTGACCACCACCTGCTAATAGGAATAGTACGCCTTAAAGTTGCCGCTATCAACAAATCACACCAATTGCAGGTTCAGAGGAAATTCAACATATAAAATCTCCAAAAGCCAGTAGTACGCCAAAGTTATGTCAATTCATTACAAGTAGCCGCAAATGCTTTAAACGCCGAACAATGCCGTGATTGGACGACAATCAGAAATATCTTCTTTGAGTCTGCTAAACGAAACCGTAAGTGTTGGTTATCTGATACAACATGGAACCTCATACAGCGAAGAGAGCAAGCGAAAGCCGAATTGAATACAGCTAGAACACGGCGAGACAAAGCTCAACGACAATCTCTATATGTACATTTCTTTGGACAAAAAAATAAAAGCCAGCGTTCGCCGAGAAAAACGTGCCATGGCAGACGCACTCGCTTCACAGGCCCAGTCAGCTGCAGAAACCAACCGCAGCAGGGATCTGTTTAAAACAGCGAAAAAACTGGCAAATGCTTGCAATAATCACCAAGCAGACTGACCACTCAGAAACTCATCGGGCGAATTGTTTGCTACTGCAGAAAAACAGCTTCTAGTGTGGGAGGAATACTACACACTTATGCTCTCCTCAGCACCAGCAGCCGTGAAGAATATTTGTGACTGTTTGACTGTTTGTCACACGATATAAACAACTCAATTCAAACTAGCAGCCCAAACACTCAGAAAATAATAAATGCAATAAAAATTCTTAAAAACAACAAGGCAGCGGGACTTGACAATATTTCACCTGAACTTTTAAAAGCGGACTATGAAACCAGTGCGCGTCGCATCTTGCATAAAAAGGAGCTGATTGGTCGTATACCTGTTACTACTGGAGTTCGAAGACGTTGCGTGCTATCACCTCTACTCTTCAACATTGTTTTGGACGTTGTGATGAGCAAAGCTACACGCAAAACTAAAGGACTAAATGGACACAAAAATAAAAATATTTTACTCCAACGTGAAGTCCACTCTTTTGTACGCCTGCGAAACCTGGAACCTTGCAGCATCTGACCTCCAAACGCTGTAGGTTTTCACTAATCGTTGTCTCCGCAAAATATTGAGAATTTTTTGGCCCAGACACCAATGCGCCTGGAAACTCTGAAAAGGAAATGGGGCTGGCTCGGGCACGAGTTAAGAAGAGACCAATCCGACATCACCCGCTGCGCAATCGACTGGAACCCTCAGGGCAGCTGTCGTAGAGGCAGACCAGCATTGACTTGGAGGAGGAACCTGGAAGCTGACGTACTCAAGACCAACAGGGTCTGGAGTGAAATCAAGAGGAACCTTGTTGCGGCCCTTTGCTCCCCCGCGGAGCCATAGCATCATATATATATATATATATATATATATATATATGAACAATAGTTGGAAAAATTAGGAATCAGAGCAGTGAGCGGTTGCATTGCTCCAACTTCCCGCTCCGCTCCAAAGCCCTGGTAAGAATGCATAGTGTTTCAAGTTATATGCTGATTTCTAAACTGACTACAGTGATTAAACTCTCTGAATGTATTGTAAATAATAACTGAACTGAACAACAGAATTGTTTCAATTGACTTTACAGTAACTGTAAATTATAAAAAAAAAAACATGATTTCAATTGAAGTTAAATAGAAAATTAAACAATAAATTCAATTCTTAAGTATTTAATTAATGTCGAGTTTCTGGTATCAAGTTTTAATTGAAATTGAAATGAAATTGATATTGAATTTAAAAGATATGTACCTCACAGCAAAGCAATTTATATTTCTTTGAAGTTTTCCTTGTAATTTAAGAAATATCATAATTCGTGCTCAGAAAATTATTACTCTAGGGACTTGAGTACATTTCGCCAGTTAAAAATTTTGAATGAAAATGAAAAATTTATTACAAATTTAATTTACGTTGAAGTACTTTTACTTCTGCAGCACAGAACAACGAAAAGAAAGGCTGAACACATACGCAACAGGATTCAGGATTAAAGAACTCATTTCATTTGCAACTAACTTCATTTTGTGCGCACTCATAACTACATGAGTGCGTTCTCGTTGTCGTTGTCGTCGTCGTCGTCGTCATCGCATGAGCAACAAAATTGAATTCAAATTCAATTTGAACTTTTCAATTTACGACTACAGCAACAAAACCAAGAAGCTATTGAACGCTGAGAGAATGGGGAGCACTGGTGGGCACTCAAATGAAAAATTTCATTTCAAATTCAGTAAAAAATGAAAATATTTTGTTTGAAATGAGTTGAGAATTATGAATGTTTTGCTGCAAAAGCACAAATATTATATCCATTCATACAGTTAGATACATTTAAACATATACACCCACACAGACGACACATATACACATACGTTCACGCACACTGGCACACGAGCTATTACTTGAGGATGCTCGAGGGTAATTTAGCTCAACTTTGTTTCAATTTTGTTCCATTTTTGAAAAAACAATTTTATGCGTTTTCGAACAATTTTTCAATTGCGTTGTGTTTAAACGTTTGAAAAATAATAATAAATTTGAATTTAACTTTTTCTCCTCAACATCTTAAAAAAAAAAACTCAAGTGAGATTTGATGAAAACCGTTGGTTGTTGATGTCTAATACAACAACAGCAGCCAACGATAATGACGACTTTGAATGCCTGAGGGCAAAATGGCATGGTTTATAATGGAAAACTTCAACACTTCAAGTGTCATTTTTGACACCCTTCTTCAAAAGGTGACGGCAATGTACAACCCACGAATACATGCATATGTAGTTGACAAACATTGACGATTGTTGTCGCTGTGTTGTTGTATTTAAATGTCAAGTGGTTTAAATGCTAAACTGCAATTAGATTAAAATTAGCCTAAAAGCGATTTCATTTCATTTGAAGTAACAACAAAGCAAAATTGAATCGTTGAAATGCATTTAAATTTGAATTTTAAGTGAAAATTATGAATTCAAAAACAATTTTTCTTCTTTCCGGCTAATTTTCCACTTACATTTTATTTTAATTTATTTCAATTGAAGTTTAATTCAAATTGCTTTTTAAAAGAATATACAACGATTGCCCAGTGAATTAGCACCCATTAGCGTATACTCAAAATCTGGGATGGAAACCGATTTTGAACCAAATCAACTTTTAAGCCGAACATCCGCAATTTGTGGGCCAAACCAGATTTATTCGGAAAAAAAGTTTGATTCAAACCAAAACAATAAAAAGTATTTCCACTAAACCACTTTGCGGCACTGGTTTTTATAACACTAGCGGATCCCGATTCGTAGAAAAAGCAAAGATTGGTGCTGCTGCTAAAACCGGGAAAACAACCAGAACAACCATCATCATAACGCCCACTTTGTATGCTGGACACAGCTGCCAAAATGTTGCATTATATGCGACAGGTTGCAGAAGTACCCGGAGAGGAAAACATCTGACCGCCAGTTTGATCTTCGCAAGGGGCGGTCTACGATGGATGCTATCCACACTATTATATATATTGCACGTGAAGTAATGGCAGGAAAAAATACTGCTCAATTGTAAGGCTGGATGTTAAAAACGCTTTCAACTCGGCTAACTGAACACTGGAGAGCTACGGTGCGCCATTACACATACGGCGTATTATCGGTAGCTACTTCAGCAACAGGCAGCTCTTACATGACACAGATGATGGGGTCAAGGAATATAAGGTAGCAGGTAGCATACCACAGGGCTTTGTACTAAACAGAACTCTAAATCTCACATCCGGTATCTAGGAGTGCTCATCGACACTAGGATGTCTTTTAAGGACCATCTTGCAGCAGCCAGCAGCAATGCGGCAAAAATAAACGGCACACTAACGCGCATAATGCCAAACGTTGTTCCACCGTGATGGACTTTGTGATGTTATACGCAGCACCCATTTGGACAGGTGCGAGAAAGTCGCACATTTAGGAAACGCTAGCCGTCCAAAGGCCAAGCACATTGAGGATGTCCAGTGCATTCAGAACCGCATCGCACGATGCGATATGTGCCATCGCGGGAAAGCTGCCCATAGACATACACGCGACAGAGCTCAAGAGGCTTTATAATAAAGCAGGAGAAAGACCCACGGGAGTATTAAAAATGGAGGATCGTCAACGATCTATGGAGCGCTGCTGCCACTCCGATACAAAAGGGCGATGGACTTTTAAGCTGATTCCCGACATTGCGAATTGGTAACAACGGAGGCACGGAGATGTAGATTTTTACATCACGCAGCTGCTAAGCGGCCATGAGTACTTTGGGAAGTACCTGCATAGATTCGGACATGACGATAACCCATACTGTCCAACATATCCGAATGGAAATGAAAACCCGAGGCATGTGCTATTTCATTACGAAGACGACATGCTAGTGGCTAGGCGGATTATGGTCAGGCTACGCGTTACTGAAAGAGAGAGAAGGAGAACAAAACAGCAGGAACAAATCGAGAATTGAGTGGGAGAAGACGAAGGTGGTTTAAGTCGGCAGGAATCCGGCATAACCGTAGAACATGCCGATTTGCAGCTTCTAACAAACGAAAAAAAAGCGGTTCGTTCCTTTATATTTTTTTTATTAATGAACAGCAGAAAAAAAAATTTATCAGAAAAGAGAGGAGGCGGGGAAGGGCCCTATCCTGAAAAATAAACCCTTAGGAGACCATTGATAAGGAAAGGGGACAATAACCACGCATATGACTCAAAACAAATTTTATTGCTTTTTATTCCTTTATACTTGGTATAATTCTCTGCAACTTTTAATATGTTTACAGCTATTTATAATAAAGCAAAAAATAGAATTTAGCGATATTGGTATTGATGAGAGAATTTTTTTCCTTCTAAATTATGAGGTGTAAGATTAACAAACAATGGCGCATAATCATAGTCAAAAATGAACTATACATACTTTAACCTAACTACACTTTTATGCCACTCATTTGTTATGGCATGAAAATATAAAAAGAAAATATTTATACATACGAATACATTCTTTATAGTAAGATAAATAAATAATATAAAATAATCAAAATAATAATTTGAGAGCGTGTATGTGGGACTTAGTTTTTATCTTGTTTATTCTAAACTTATAGATTTTTAATAAAAAAAAATCATACATATATTACAATAATTGTAAAAAATTTAAATTGCCATCAATTTTCTAAAGTTCTGAAGAGCCGTACTTTGAACTGAATTAGTAGTTCCATGAAACAGCCATGAGCAAAGATTTTTTGGTTCAATTTTTCATTGAGATAATGAGCAATACTGGAAAAAGTCTGTAGAGAATCGCTAGAAATCGGTGCGAAGACAATGTAAACCAGTCTAATTAAATATGAGATACCTATATATATTGCAACACGTAAAATCTCAGAAAAGAGAAAAACGACCTTACGCCCAATTAAGGCAAAAATGGAAACTGAACAATAACCGAAACTAAACAGCTCTAAAGATGGTGTGAACTCTTCTCAGAGATATATACCTGATCAACTAGTACACTCCCCTGTGTGAAACATAACAACGAATACGATTAACGTCTCAAGTAACATCAATAACCGCCAAATAAATGTCAATCCACCAACAATACAAGAGATCACAAAGGCAATTAAAAACCTCAAAAACAACAACAGCCCAGGGCACGATAGTATACAAGCGGAAATTTTAAAAACGTGCCCAAACCATATTTCAAAACTTCTATTCCCAATGTTTCTTGACATATGGTCCGAAGAAAGGGTGCCGAACGATTGGCTGCTGGGATCTCTTATCGTCATCCCGAAAAAAGGGGATCTTTCTTTATGCAGTAACTACAGAGGTATCACGCTTTTGCCGATTATATCCAAAATATTGTCAAGGATTCTACTGGACAGAATGCAACTGATACTACACTCTTCAATAAGGAAAAGCCAAGCAGGATTCCGACTCTACGGGTCATAGTAGAACAACTCGACGAGTGACAAGTTGCCATTATAGATTTTTGCTCTACATTTCATAGTATTTGCCGCGATAACAAGCACTGAGCGACAGAGGCATCCTACAAAAACTAATATCTCTAATTATAGCACAATACACGGGATTTAAGTGCAGAGTTACACAGAATGGCCGATATTCCAATTGTTTCGAAGCAAAACCAGGCGTGCGACAAGGATGTATGCTCTCATCTTATTATTTATCGTGACTCATAATGTGTATTGATGACAAAAGAAGAGGCCTTCCCTGGAATTTTCATGGGCATCTTGAAGACCCTACCTATGCTGACGACGTGTGTCTATTGTCCGTCAAACACTCAGACATGCAGTTAAAAATAAATGATCTATGTTTAACAGCGGAGAAAGTTGGACTAAAAATCAATACTTCCAAAAACAAAAAACTCAAAATAATCCACGCATTTGCACGGATAAATAAAGCAAAGGCCGCATATGCCCAACTAAGGAAAGTCTGGAGCTCCGCGTTTTTAACAAAAGCTACCAAAATCAGAAAACGAATGTGGTTTCAATCGTATTGAACGGCTCACAACCGAATTATTAACAAACAAAATGCAAACATTTGTAAATAGATGTCTGAGGCGGATTATTTCGATGTGGTGGCCAAATGTCATTACAAACGAAGACTTATATAAGGAATGTAATATCGAGCAAATGGCGATTTTTATCAAAAGACGTAAGTGGCGCTGGATAGGGCACACTTTCCGTAAGCAACCAACTGAAACGAAGAATCGAACGAGATGGAAATGCTTAACTGAGGCTCTATGCTCCACTGGGAGATAAAGGAACAACAACATGTACATATATTGCAAAAGTGAATCATCAATTTACTTCCTATCGGTTTAAATCTTAAATTCTACCTTAATAATTTTACCTGCAATTCCACCTAAAATATTCTTTATATGTATACTTTGAGTTGAAGCAACATCACTTTACATAATTTATCATGTTCTCCAAACAAATCAACTCTATTCAACATTTTCATGATGATTGAAAAACATTTGTCGAGCATGTTCATATTGTGCTATTATTCTGCTACTCAATGCAGTCCATCAGCGCATATTTCGCGTTTATTACCTACACTTGACAATAGTCAAACTAGTATGTATGTTTTTTTTTTTTTTTTTTTGCTTTTCTGTTTTGTTTTGCTGGGAAAATATTTCTTAGCATAATTTTCGTGGCATTTAGATTGTTTATCACGTGTGTATGTCTCGCTGTGTTGTTGTTGTGAGTTTTACAGTATTCAATCAATTTTATTTACCTGTAACTCAATGGACAACATGCACAATATGTACTTCATGGAGAACAGGGCAGAGGAAGCAAGTATGTTCCTGCAACATGCTGTCAATTTTATTAGCAAACGTGGCACACATATACGCGAATCTCATGAATGCAACTTTACCACTTTGCCTCATCGTCGTAGTTCTTCAGTTGATGTCGTCAATTGCGTTGGCGATGTCGATGATGTTGTCGTTGTCATTGTCGTAATTTTCATTTATGATGTCAAATTTTTATATTTGGTCAACAATGCGGAACTCTTCTCACTGCTCTCATGTACATATGTCTAGATGATGCTGCTATTCCAGTTGCTGTTACTGTTGTTCCTGATGATGTTGTTTGTTGTTCGGTCGTTTGAAAATTCATCAGATATTGCAAACGTCATCAACATCGAAATGTGAAACAATATCTTTGTTTCACTGTGATGACAACGACAGCAACGACAATTACGTCAACAGTGAAAATTGCTGTCATCATAAAAATACAGACTCAAAGCTTCGTCGCACTTAATGTGAGACAATTAATAAAAATAAATACAGTAAAATTACTCTTAAAGATACATACACCTAGTTAATATTTTCATTAAAATAAAATCGGCAGTAACGAAAATTATATACTACACACTAGTGATGTAACGGATGTATACAATCGCATTTGCTGCGTGCCACTGTGGTCCAGAAACCTAACTTTGTGGCATAAAATCGAATAATGAAGATAGAGCGTTGAAACTCCATATGTGTACTTCTGATGTAATCGGAAAATAAACATTAAAAATTGAGCGGAATCGGGGGCCTGCCACGCCCACATCTCATGTAGCCAAAATTTGCATTTTTGTTTATCTTAGGAACTAGACATGGTTCACGTATGAAATTTGGAATGAGGATGCAAGGTATCAATACTAAAGACAACGCAAAATCTTTTGGGGATTGGACAACAGGAAGTAGCATCACTAGTTAAAAAAACAATTCCAAGGTACTAAATAAAAACAAAATAATCAAATATTTTTATACTTAAAATGCATTTATTAATCCGACAATTACATATTGTTGATAACAGAATTAAAACCATAATTTTTATTCATTATTATCAACATCTAACTCTAATAAATATTATTTACCTTAATTGATTTTGAAAAATTAAGATTTCTTCAAAATGTGGAAATACCACCTTGATCAAAAAGTTCCCGGAATTTATTCAGAAAATTAAAAATACAAGTTTATTCATCCAAATCTATATTGTCCCCTTCAAAGTAATCCCCATCGACTGCAACACACTTATGCCAGCGCTTGATCCAATCCTCGAAACATTTTTTATATTCGGTTTTCGGTATGTTCATCAGTGCTTCCTGCGATTTTTCCATTACTTCCTCTCGGCTGCTGAAACGCGTTCCCCGTAATGGTTTTTTCACTCGATTGAACAGAAAGAAGTCACAGGGAGCCAAATCAGGTGAATTCGGTGGCTGTTGGATGGAATTTGTTGCATTTTTCGTCAATAAATTGCGAATAATGATGGCACTGTGCGACGGTGCCTTATCATGGTGCAAAATCCACGAGTTTTCTGTCCACAATTCTGGTCTCTTTCGGCGGATTGCTTCACGCAAACGTCTCATAACGCCCAAATAATACTCTTTGTTTACTGTCTGGCCATCTGGCAAAAATTCATGATGCACTACACCGTTGTAATCTATGAAAGCCGTAAGCATTGCCTTCTTTTTTGACTGAAAACGGCGTGATTTTTCTGGTCTCGGCTCATTTGGTGAACGCCATTCACTTGCCTGATGTCTGTATTGCGTGTTGTACTCATAAACCGACGCCTCGTCTCCAGTAATTATCCTTTTGATGAATGTGGGATCGGATTCAGGCTCGCAAATCATGTCTTTGAAATTGAGGTCTTTTTGCACCAACTTTGCTGCTACACGACGGCAACCCAAATCATTAATCAAAATGTTTTAGACGGATCCATAGGCAATGTTCAAGCCCTCCGCTATCTCTCTGATGGTTAATTTGCGGTTGTTGACCAAAATTTCTTTTACTTTATCAATGTTTTCGTCGGTTTTCGATGTCGATGGTCTGCCACTGCATTTCATCATCTTCGATTGACTCACGACAACGTTTGAACCGCTCGTGCCACTGATAAACGACGGTTTTCTTTAGAGAATCGTTGCCGAAACACTTTTCTAACATTTCCAACGCGCACCATTAAATCCGTTTTTGACGCAAAATTTAATACAATATAATTTAATAAAATTGTAAAAAAACGCCAACACACACAGAGATAGATGTACTCTTGGCTACGTAACTTTTGCAAATGTCAAGCTATGACTCTAAGATTTAGAGGGAATATCAACAACAGATGTACCAACTTAACAAAAAAAAACAGAGCTCAAATCGAAAAGATGGGAGCGCCACACGGTGGTTACTTTTTGATCAAGGTGGTAGGTGCAGGAAATTTAAGTGCCACATAAAAATACACATTACCACGCTTCACTACATATTAACCTTCATCCGTTCCTCATTTCCGCAACTTGAAGAGTCCCTGTAGTGTCAATTTGACACTGTGTGGAGTTTGGTTTGAAAAACGATTGAAATAATTAGATATGTGCTCTACAACAAAAAAAAACCTTTCAAAGCCATATTCACATCATATATTTGTTTATTGTTTTTGGACCCGCTAGGTGGCGCTGCCGTCGAGATATTTCGATAAATTGTATTTATGATCCGATTTAACTTAGAATATTTGCTAGCTACATAGAATCAAAAATATTTACTAAAAATAGAATCGGTAAGTGGTGCTGGAGTCGAGATATTTCGAGAATATATTTCTATGGTCTGATTTGGCTCATATTCAGAATTTTTATGTACAAATACATCCAATATGTAATTTGTGGAGCCTAGGACTGGAACTACTCATGTAAATGATATGAATGATAAGTGCAATAATTAAGTTTAGATCGGGATTTGGCACGCTCATATGGTCATCTCTTTTGCAAAGTTTTTTTGTAGTTGCAATTTTTGTATTAACCAAACTTTGCACAGTTGACCAACGACTGTAGACTTTATCCTTTTACTCCTTTTCATCAATTGCTGAAACTAAAAATGCAAAATAAACGACAGGCACTAAAAAATATATCCATTTAATGGCTCTGCTCATGATTCACAAACATTGAAATTCAATGAAAAGCATGAGCGAAGATAATACATCATTACAACGTGAAGACGCATACAGTGTTGGCCCTAAAAAAGTTATTGGATTTTACTGTCAATTGCATTTGATATTTTTTATTTGTAGCAGAGCACAAAATAAGTGAATTGTTAATTTTGCTGTTGCTAGCGGTGGTAGATCTCTGGAATATTGTTTTTTTTTTTTTGTCTTTCGATCATATCCATACATTTTCATCTCGAAAAGCTTCTGTAAGCAATTCCAGCTCCATATTCGGAATCACTCTGCTCGCCACTACAGGGTAGGCCATTTAAAGTGGAAGCATCTGACAACGCTGTAACTTTTGACAGCGCTGTCAGATCGACTGATGACATTCCATATACCATGGAACAGTACACTCAGAAAGAACGCTCTGAAATTGTTCAGTTGTATATTCAAAATAATTTCTCAATTTTCCCGTAAAGAAGTTATTTTGATTTTTTGAAGCCGGTTATTTCTGAAAAAGGGTATAGAGCACTTCTGGTTTCAACAAGACGGCGCTCCACCTCACTCACCATTTTTTGATATCACCTGTTCCCCGGTCGGTTGATATCAAAAAATGAAGATTTTGACTTGCATTTGCATTCGCCAGATTTTACAACGCTGGACTTTTTTCTCTGGGGCTACTTGAAGTCAAAGGTTTATATCAACAAACCAAGGTAAACTTAAGGCCAACATCCGCTCAAAAATAGAAGCCATATCGGCCGAGTCATTGGCCAAAACGATGTTGCCAATTACTGGCATATTCGTCTATTCAGGGTAAAAGTGTAACAAATATTTCAGTCAAAGTTCGAGGACCAGAGTTAAAGAGTATAGTGAGTATAGTAAAAATAATCAACGTATATTTTGTTATCAGCTTTTGCTCTGAGGTACGCATATAGTGTAATTTTGACACTAAGGGACTCATACGTTTTTTTTTTCTGTTGACAGCTCAACAAAATTAATACAGCACATCGTGCTACGAAATAACACTTATAAAGACAAAAAAAACTAAAGTTACAAAATTTGAACCAAAAATAATCACAGATATCCAAGATATTCACGTTGAAAGTATAAAATAGTGTCAAATTGACACTAGGGACGGATGAAGGTTAATAATTTGGACAATATTGCTAGTTCTATTCTACAGAAAAGAAAACTTTATTGTTAATTTCACCGCAAAAACCCCTACACCTTTGCACAGCTATTTCGCGGTAACTGCAACAAAAACTTTTTAGTACGTTTTTAGTACATCCCTTGGTTATTATTTCCCATTTAAAAAAACAAAATTAATTAATAATCTTTCCACTGGTAAAATCATGCTAGGAAATTCTGAATGGATATAGCTGGAGAGTAACATCTGCTTGCGTTCTTGGGTTCATCTAAAATATATAAAACTTAAAATTTAAAAGCTTCCTCTAAAACTTTTAAAATTTTGAGTGTGATGATATTGCCGAAAATGACCGAAATGCCATTCAACATACCGAACGCAGATTTGACTTTTCTGATTCGGCTCGCAATGTCCTCCAGCGGCAACTTCGAATAGGAAGCAATCCACCACTGCACCGTTGCTATCTTTCTGAAGGTATTTTTAAATCCATCAGTCAACTGGAGTCGTTGACATTCAATGATTCTAATTTTTATTGGGATTCTTTCTAAAGCCCCGTCACTGCTTTGGGCTCTTGTTTAAAAAATTTTTTATTCAAGGTGAGGTAGATCAAACTATATAAAAAACAATTCAAATCTATTGTCTTTGTGTAGTACTTAAAACATAAAATATACTTGTACCAACATAGAATTGCCTAATTCCCAACTTCCTAATCATTGCTGTATAGATTCTTTCTATTAAATTATACAAAAGCACTCAAAGGCGCTTTAAAAAGGAGCTACAAAGAGAAATTAAAATGCTCCCAAATATTGTTGGATGCCCTAAAAAAAAACACCTGTGGGGCTCAACACCAGTCGAATGGAAAACAAAACAAAAGAAAATAAAACTGGATAAAAGAATATCAAGAAAAACACGCAAAACAATTATTCTTAACGTATCTCAACGGAAACATTAAAAACCAATTCAAATTGATGACAAAAGAAGCACCAACGACAACGGTGTATTTGTCATGAAGCCCACTTTACAGCCATATAAGATGGAAGGGAGCAGAGAAAGCATGAGACACACCTGCCCTTAGGGTTTCCGAAATACATACCTACCAAAAAGGAAAAAATGAAAAACGAAAGAACAGCTACATAAGACAGAAGAACTCATAGAATAAGAGCAACACACACGCGACAATCCGAAGACAATCAACAAAATAAACAATTGCAGCAAGGCAGCGGAGTGTTCACATAAAGCATCCGCTTCCGCTCCCCACCTTAAATTCCTCCGCCAAACCTACATTCATGTATTACGCAATGACACTCGACGAATTGACATGAAAAATAATGTCACCCCTTGGAAAAGCAACTAGAAAGCTGCAACACTGATTCTAAGGTTACTTTATCTTTTTTCGTCTTCCTCGACTTTCCCACAAAAACCCACAATACTCTTGTACTGAAACGCAAGGTAGTGGAAGTGGAGTAGGCAGGGAAATCCGCAGAAATGTAAGAAAAATGTTGTAACATAATTTTTAAAATGTTTTCTTGGCGGGTAATTTTTGTTCTTCTTGTCTTGATGTCAACGCAGCATGTTGCGCACTTTTACTTTCTCCTCTCCTCTCCCCTCCCTTTTTTTTTTTTTTTGTTTTTGGTGTATTTCTAAATTCAGGCTTGAGGTTTTCATTGTTTTCGTAAACGCAAAAAAAAAGTCTGACATTATTTTTTAACGTTTATTATTTTAACTAACACCACCACCAATAACAACAACAATCAGAGTGGAGGGCAACAAAAAACATGCCGCCAGTTGTCTTCAGAAAACGCGCGACATTTTTGTATATTTGTGTTTCCACTTTTGCTTTCGCTCGGCTTATTAGCGTTTTCCTGCTTTCGTGTTTTCCTCGTAGACCGCTTAAAGCCCGCGCTAATGGCTTTTTGTGTTGCCAATTTTTTTTTTTTAGCTTTTGTTTTATTTTATGCCTTTTGGGTATTTTTTAATACAGTTTTGATACTTTCCCAAGTCTTTGTATTTTTTTCGCTGCAGTTATTTCGAGTAAAATTATCACCATGGGTGTTCGTAGCCGGAGGGGTCTTAACCTAAAATGTTAAATGTTTGTTGAAAACATTTCAAATCAGCCAATTACATTGCTTTGTTGTTTTTCTCGCAGTTTTATTGCTTGGTTTGAAATTAATATTTTATCTTAATTTTAAGAATGAAATGCGAAAGCACAAAAACCTGAATTGTCCCCTTTGTAAAAATTATTAATTGCATTACTTTTGGTGTGACGAGTTGCACTTTTTCCTTTTGAAAAATATTTATGGCTATATGTATGTATATCACGGGTTTTTTTATGAAATTGTTAATATACTTGAAGAAACTTCAACTTATCCCCTCTACCATAAAAAAAAATGTGATAAAATACACAGAGCTAAATATGGAATGAATTGATATTGATTAGCTGTTTGATTTACTAGTTAGTTAGTTGTTGACGACCTCGATAGTCTAGTAGGGAGTGCACTGGACTTTCATCCGGAAGGTTCGGCTTTGATTCCCGTCTTCATCTGGTGGTTAATTCTCATAACCTTCTTATATTCACTCTGAATGTACACACCTTGGTTGGTAATGGCAAAACCACCGAGCTGAAACAAAATTACCACACCGCCGTTCGCAATCGGCGTTAAACTGTAGGTCCAACTGTGTGGTATCAAAATGGGCCATTCAGGCCTAAGTGTATCTCTCGACAGCCACTCTCACCTAACTTAACCTAACCTAGTTAGCTACTCCAGTTATCTTCTGAACTTAAATATTTAGAGGTAACCTTAGATTGAAAACTGTTATGGACGAGCTGAAGGTCTCGCGTGCACTGAAGGTACCACCAGTTGTCAGTGCAGTGCCCATTCGGGTCCAGAACCTCAAAAATTACTGGATCGGGTTGGTACTTGGACGATGAGACCAAGTACTCTTTTTCCACTGAACACATGGCGACAGTCTTCCTAGCGGAGATTTTCTTTATACTGGACGTGGTGGGCTGGATAATTGAGAGGAGGTAGCAGAGGCATCTACAGTGTTAGCCAAGCAGCACTGAAGGCCCATGCTAACCTTGTCAGCTTTCCAAAATTGGTCAGCGAGTGTAAGGCAAAGCTAAATTGTGTCACAAAACACAATACATTATGCTTTATATGGGTTTCCTTATTGTTACAATGCTACATTGCCGTTGCATTTATAAATTATTTTTCAAAGCTTCATAGTCGTTTTAAATAATTGTAGGAGTAAAATATTTAAGAAATACATACATACATAGATATGTAACATATATTTCAGTATTTTATTAGGTAAAAGCACTAAAAGTAAGAAGAACAATCAAATAAAAGTTAATTCCAAACATACTCAAATCTTAAGATTTTAAGAAGTTGCATACAAGCAGTGTTGCCATATTTTTTTGGACAAAAACTGTAAAAAGTAAAAACAAAAACTGCATTTTGGAAAAAAAAACTGTAACCTATAAATACGAAAAACCAAAACTACAATTTTTAATTTGAAAAGTTTCTCAATCACTTGCCCATTATTCAAAATTTAATAGGTCCAATAATATAATAGTTTCAGCATGTTTGGAAGATGCTATGCTTTCTTGAACAGGGCAGAAATTTTAAATCCTATAACTTCTGGGGAACCTAATACAATAATGGTGCAAAAAGTTCGCTCATTAGGCATGATTTTGGAAATAAAAAACAAACGAACATACAAATTTTGGTTTAATATTAAACCAGTTCTGTGTTATATTCCATCAAAAAAAAAAAAAATAAAGTTATTTGATTTACCTTATTTATCATAACGACAACAACAATCAGCCATTAGACTGTTTTTGTTTGAAAAACAATAGCGTTTAACTGGTGTCAGATTCTACTCGCAAAAATACTCTGAAATAGTTAAAATTAATTTATTTAAATAAATATGTAATAATATTAATAAAATCAAAAAAACTGATTCTTTTAAAATTAAGTAAAATAAGTAAATAAAAAAAGAAACAAATTCATTTAAAAATGTATAAAACAAATATATGTCATGATTATTACTAAAAAGAAACACGAAATAAAATTCTTGTTATGACTAGTTAAAAAATTAAATTAACATTCCTGAGTCCGATTTTTTGAGTAGTCATAGTTCACCAGTATTCAAAACAACAATTTTAAAAGCTCTCAAAATGGTTTCATCAAATTTCTTGTAAATTTCTCTTGATGCGACAAAATTTGTTCAATTTTATAATTTTTTTAAGTGAGTCTTTTGTCCTTTTCAGCTAAATTTCGGAAACATTCTTTCCACATTCGCTACCTGCAAGTGCTACCCTGAAATACAATTAAATTTTTATGATAACCAAAACATATTTAAGTCTATTCTGTATATTATTGCAAAAACAGTAAAAATTGTAAAATTGTGAAATAAACTGTAATATTTGAGGGAAATCTTTAAGACTGCATGCAGACCGAAAAAACTGTAATTTACAGATAAATCTGTCAATATGGCACTGCTGCATACAAGTCAAAAATCGCTTAAGTTTTCTGGGCAATTCAGATTTCCGAACTTAAGAATTCCGAGCGTGCACTGTATATATTAAATTAAAAATAGATTTAATTTTGTTTATTGACATTCAATAAGATTTAAAAAAATGTTTTGGAATTATCTCCACTGGATCAAAAGTTATAGAATTTTTTCCAAACATTCTCACTTTTTGACCACTATGTGGCGTAGTGCTTAGTGTGCTGCACTGCTACGCACGATGTCCGGATTCTTGCTTGCTGTTTGTCATGCATAGCAATTTACTCACTAAAAGTTTTCCTGAAAGAAATTGCAGCGATTTTTTTGCAGATGTAAACTCCGCCTTAGCACAGCAGATCATAAAAAAGGGCATAGCCGGGATTCCATGTCAAAAATGTCCCCAAACCGAATCAAGTTTCGCATGACCTCTTTTGAAGTACTTAGTTTAAGAATGATTTGGCTAAATTTTTATACCGTTATCTGCAGTTTTAATGAGTAATGACGGATTTTGTAAGTTTCATATTTCACATTTTTTAACCCAACACAGTGATTCTTTGGTTTAGGAGACATATTTGAAATTTTTCGCGAATTTTCAGACTCGTAATTCGCGATGAAAAAAATCGCGAAACTTTTTACATGCGATTTTTTCATACTAAAAATAGGTTTACTACTCTGATTTTTCTTGTGCAAATAAATCTATTCCGAATACTCATACTCCAATTTTTCAGATTTTCGCAAGGTGTTGACGGGGGTCAAAAAAATTAAAAACCGAAATTGTCCTAAAAAAAAACTATTCGTATCCATTTATCGTGTAAAAACAGTTTCGTTATTTGTTGTACCGATTAAAAAAAAATCATTAATTTTTTATTTCTTTAAAAAATGTAAACATATACAAATTATCAAATTATAAATATTTATTTATCAGGATTTTACTTTGTGAATATTCAAACCAAAAAAGGACCACAGTTTGAAAAGTAATTTATATGCAAATTCAGCGGCAATTCATCAATTGATGCTGCCAGCACAAAAAAAAATGATAATAAAATGCAACGATAGATACAAAACTGATTCAACCCTTCGATAGAATTTTTATTTTTTGGAATAAATCACAATTTTTGAAACTCAAAGAGATTCTTTTTAAATACATAAATAAATAACTGAATGCATACATTTATTTGGGCGTTGCAAAACTTTTTCATATTCACCCAATTTTTTCAAGCTTCAATAAATTTAATTGCAATAATTTGAATATCAAAGTATTGAAATTTGTACATAAACAAAATAATTTAAATTTAAATTAAAGAAAATGGCACTCGAAAAGTATATTTAAATTGTTAAGCTTACGAAAATATTTAGGATTCAGTATACCCATGTACATAGAAATTTGCTTGAATAATCCATGGACTTTGTATTCAACGCAAAATCTTATACGACCCACATTCAGTCTACCAACATTACATTTTCGATTTAAACACAAATTAATATTTCAACACATCTTGAAATTTTAATGAGCTTCTTCTTTCCCATTTATTATGAGCCTCAAAATGTTAATTTGCCACATTTAAATGTGAATTTGGATTCATAAAATCATATACTTTTATGCTTTAGTTGATAAATCGCATATGAGCGCATACACACACGCATTTTGAATGAGGTGAGTGTGTGTGTGTGTGTGTTGTGTGTATCCTTTACCTTAAAAACCTTT
This sequence comes from Toxonevra muliebris, assembly GCA_963691655.1. Lineage (NCBI taxonomy): Eukaryota > Metazoa > Arthropoda > Insecta > Diptera > Pallopteridae > Toxonevra > Toxonevra muliebris. Next base: position 40,950,018 of record OY829329.1, read on the forward strand.
TGCTTATTTAATCTTAATTAGAAACCGGTTTTTTTACACCCAAAAAATTTCATATTCGTATGTACTCCTGAAGAAGGCAGATATACATATGTATGTACTTATATGTGCTCAGCACTTGCGGCTTAACCCACTTTGGAATTCATTAGTTTCAAAATATTTCATAATTTAAGATATTCTCAAAAATTTCACAGTGAGATGCACTACGCGTATTTATTTATATTTTTAATTATATGTTAAAGCAAATAATACACATTTTTATACTTATGTATGTATGTATGTATGTGTATTTGTTATGTTCGAAACAACCCTTTTGTTTATTTTACAAAATCATATTCAAATTATATTGAAAAGGGTATGTTGTATGTCCGCTAAAGTTACAACAATTGTAACACAACACATGAAATTATAATATTTATTAATAAGTAAAATTTTATCTTTTAGATACAATCATGGATTTTGAAGCGTGAGCACTATGAATTGTGTTTGGTCTAATTCCACAGAAATGTGAATGTAGAAATTTTGAAAGGATCCAAACTATGAAATGTTTGCCTACATCAGTGGCTTAGGTAGAAATTTTCTTTACTTATTTAAATAGGTAAAATATTCTATGCCAAATTATCTACTGTCAAAATTCACATTGCTGATTTGACTGAAATTTGTCTATCTTTTAATATTCTTTGCGAAAAGCTTCCATGTTTTCTCAAATTATTTTTCCATGAGTTATAAATTTTCGAAAATTTTGATTGCATTTTTTTCAAAAATTTTTTGATAACATTTTGAAAGTTTTTCACAAACTATTCATTAAAATCCACCCCTTCATTTCTATTTAAGAGTCTTGTTTCTGTTATCAGCTGAGATGTGCGGTAAGTATAACTTTAAAAAAAAATTTATATGCTACAGCAAAATATATTTTTTTACGTATAACTACTACTATTGTGACACAGCAGCCCCTGGTGGGCATAGACCGAACTCTTCGCATCCATTCATGTTGTGCGAGTTATATTTATTCAAAAATGGAATGGACCTACAGTTTTATGCCGAATTGCCTATGTAAAGCTTTTCATAGGCAATTTTTATAGTTGAAGGTTTGCCATGCCATTGCCAGCCAAGAGGTGGTGTCGTGTAGAAAAATTTTTATTTTCTATGTTTGGTTTTGGAGCATGCCATGATTTGAATACGGGCCTCTCCGCGTAGCAGCCCAACACACTAACCACTAGGATATGGCGACTTCTTTTATAGTTACGAATTATGTATATGAAATTTCGATTTTGCCGATAACTTTGGTCTGCTTGGTACTTATTCCTATCTTCTTTAGATTTCTCTTTGCAATATCTCGTTAGGAATATGTAAGAATACTTAAGATGATTTCAACTACAATCTTTATGTATTTATTTATAAAGATTGAGTGAGGAACTGGAGCAAGAACTAACCACACTCCTACTCTTATTCCTTACGGAACTAGAGTCAGTCATTACGTCGCACAGTGGTCCAGAAATCGAAAAAGTTGGTCAAAATAAGAATGTTCCAATTATAAGGGTTTTTGAGGTTGCTGATTACGTATCTGCAGTCAAATTTTAGATCGAACCATTTCTAATAAAGTTATTTCTGAGTTGAATCCATTTTTCGGAACTGTAATTAGTTAATCCATTAAAATAAGTACTCTGCACTGACAAAGAAATTTTATTTTTTTACGAAACGAGCGTTTTCCTACAGAATGATTAGAGAAAGCAAAACTAAATAAAAAAAGTATCTGTCTTCTACTAATGATCTAAAACAAATCTAACCACCCCGAAAACCGAATTTTCCAGTAAAATTATTTTAATTTTGGTAAAAACCAAAATTTATAAATCCCTTCGTTCAGGCCCCAAAGATTGTAATATAAGTACTAACCTTTCTATTTATTTTGGTTTTTATTTAAAATAACAGTTTAGAAGATACCGTTGCCACCGCAAGTGATCTTAGAAAAAATGCGTTTTACGAGAATATTCAATATTTTTCCATGAAAAGAATCTTACGATTATGCACAATAAATATTTATTTTAACGTCAAAAAAGAATCTCGAAAACGCTGTAATTTCCCCGATTCAAAATAGGCGTACCCCCTCCTTCAATTGGCCGATTGGTTCCAAACTTGTTTCATGTGATTCAGTCTATATTTATGCTTCATACAGAAGAGCCGACTTCATTGTTCCGCCAAGCAACTATCTTCGCCGATCTTTCGGTCCCCTGATTTTTATTATTAGTCTGGCAAATATAGTTTCGCTTTCCTTGTAACCCAAATAATGCCTAGATAGGACGATTTTTAATCGTCTGTAGTCAATATGGCAACCCGCAGCCTTTCTGAGTAAGTTTTTAAGTAAGGTGTCTCTTAGGAAATTTTACTTATAAAGTATTTTTAAATAGGGGCATAACAATTTTGAATTAAAATACCCATGCCCCTTAATTTTGTTTTTTTTTTTGATTTGGCAATGTCAAAACATCATTCAAAGTTTACATTTTTGTTAAGGTGAAGTTCACAATAGAACAATGTATGAATGTATTCTGAATCGGTGGTCGCTATTTTAAAAGCGCTTACTCCAATTTCCGATCGTAATAACAATCCCACCAGACTCCCGTCTGCTATAGTGAATAAATTTGAGTTCATTATTGAATGTTCCTGTGCCAGTGGATGGCGACTTCACATAAGCTGGAACCTATTTCTTTATTCGACTTAGCTTTTCATCGTATTTTGGTATATTTTTTATGGGCGCTACAAACAAACATTACCTTCTCAGAACTAAAACGGGGGTTAAAAGAAGCAGATAAACCTGCTCCAAATAAAAAGGGATTTCAGACGGTATTATAATATATCAAAGAACAAATACAATTGGTTAATTTCGCTGACTTATCTTAAACTTAACATGAAGCAATTCTCAGTAGATATGTTAACTACTTTATCTTATCTTATGCAACAGAATAAAAGCTGCAAGTACCCAAACAAACACTTATTTATACTGTATACATAGACAATGTTGCATATGCTAATAACAAAGTTAAATATTTCGTTTATTTTTCCACTCCATAGACACGAAATTGCTTTTTCTGATTTTCTTATTGTTGTTATCATGAAGAAACGAAACGGAACAGAAAGAAATAACAGCATACATACATGCATACAAACATTTAAATGTAAATATGTATGTACGAGTTTGTATATGTAATCGAATAGAGAGAAATTCCAAATATGTATGTGGCAGAAAAATGAACTCAAATGAAAAACGAATTTTAAAAAATGAAAGAAATTCTTAAAAATAGTAGGTAAACTTTGCACTCATGTGGATATGAATAAGCGCTTAGGGATGATGATGGGTGGTATGATATGTTGTTGATGGCGGTGAGTGCACTCAGTCGGCGGCGTAGCAAGGATGCTAAAAGGTATGCTGATGATATTTTTTTCCAACGATGATATTGTGATACACACAATTATTGTATCAAAAGCATATTTTCTTTCTGGTAGAACGAATTTTATGCCTTTTCAATAAACATTAACCGATTTTGGTATTTTTTCATAAAGGCAACAAAACAAACCAACAAAAAACGCTTATATTTTTACTGGGGTGAGGATTAGCTCGGTACAGAGAAATGGAAAAGGGGAGTAGAATATATGTTGCGCATTTACTGAAAACAAAAACAAAACAAAAATAGAAAAAACAAAATTATGAATGAAGCACACACAGAAAAAGTAGCTGCTAGTTTCTTACCTATTGTAAATGTGGGAGTGCGCCTATAAGTATACTCTACGAATACATAGAGTTATATTTATGCCGCATAACAATCGGCAATCATTCATGCGTTCGTTATTCTATTTTCCACCCACAGGCGACGTTCTTTTCTTCTCGACTGTTTTTTGGCTGGAAAATTTTTATGCAAACATACACACACATTTGAAAATACACCACGCACACAGCGAAAAGGAAGTGTCTGTAATGTGTGTTCATGTGGGTGTATACATCTAGGCATAATCAGAAATATACAAAACAACAACAAAGAAGTGGAAATCGTCAAAGCTTAAAAATATGGAAATCAATGAGCTGGAATTTTTTTTTTTTTTTTTTGTTTATCGTTTATTCTTTTTTTTTTGTGTTCCCTTTTTATCCCAGCGTCGATTCGATTCTGTATACTTTTCTATTGAAATATTTCCGATTATGGTTTTTTTCTTCTACTGTTGTTTTTATTATGTTATGTTTGAAATTTTAATTTAGCATGAAATTAAAGGAATTTACAAATTACAAAATTTTATTGCATACCAATTTTTCTTGGATTGAAATTATGAATTGCTAACATACATTTGAGATTGGCATGAATTTTTTAAAGGGGACGGACTATGAAATTCTTGTTGTAAATCAAAGCGTACAAATAAAAGTGAAATGCATATACTGAGTCTTACCTTGATATTCCGTTTCACTTCTAATTTTCAATTTCCAACAATATTTATGAGTATATATAGGTACATATACACCAGGGATGTCGTTCGGGATTCAAGATTTTGGGGATTTTCGGACTTACATCCCGGGATCCTGGGATTGATAGTTTTATCAAATATAAAATAAGAATCGGAAAATTATATAACTTTAGAAATCACGTATGAAAGCCAAAATGCGCTTAGTGTTTCATTATCTTTGAGTCGACAAAAAAATATTTTCCAAATCGCTTATTGTTTGATCGCTTAATGATATAAACACAACCAAAGCAGCCGGCCTCAACTTCAACAACAAACACATAGAATTTTATAAACTTGTATCGAAAAAATAAATAATTTTAATTTATGCAAACATTGTTTCAACTTGCAGAATCTTGAATTTTTCCTTTTCTTTTTTGGCAATTGACAATATAAATAAAAACAAAATGAAATGTAGAAACAGAAATCTAATCATCTGCTTTTGTTTTTCTTCTACATATTCTTGACGCTAGAGGTTGACGCTCTTATTGTGTTTATTCTCTCAGAAGAAGTAAGCGGTTAGAGGCCGGCTGCTTTGGTTGTGTTTATAGAATAAAGCTGTGACAATTTGTGACAGAACATTTTGTGATAAATTATTTTGTTTGGGAGGGTTGGTCAAAATTTTAAGTGGAAAAGTGGTTTGTACGAAACCAGATATTTGTACGAAATTTCGAATAATTTTAGAATATATAATAAATTTGTTTGAATCACAGAGAGCTTTTTTCCTGCAACACTAAATGATTATCTGTTTTCTCCAGCGAATTTCTTATTTGCAATTCTGAAAACAAGTAGATCATTTTTATTTTTTTAATTTTCTTAGAATATTAGGTATAAACTACCATTTCCCAAATTTTTCAAATTCCACGACAAACGTGCGTTGACACATGAACACGAAACGTAAACCAACGCAAGTAGTAAATATCGCGCGTCTCTATTATTGTTGCGCATTAGAAAGAGACAAACATTTCACTCGAGAGAAAACTCGGCGGTCTGAAAGATAAAATTGCCACTAGGGTTACGCTTAAGAATGTCCATCTTTGTCATAACTAGTTATGGTGTAAACAAAGCAGTCACAATCATCATAATTTAAAAAAAAAGTTTGCGATAATGTTAAAACAAGCAGGAAATCAGTATTTTTGACCAAATCAGTATAAAAACATCATTTTCTGCAAATAATTTGGTGTCCTGGAAAAAACTATTCCAAAAAAAACTCAACAAATTAAGCCGTCATGATTTTTGGTACGAGTATGAATACTTTGCTGCGCACTTGGGATGCATCAATCAAATGTTTTATAATTGTTGAGTGCGAAAATATTGTATTGGAGATATACCGTTACGTTTTAATTGCGTTTTAATAATTCTCAAAATTAGATCACGATTTCTGGTAGCTATTCAAAATTGGTTACTGCATGCAACTACATAGCCTTTTAATGTTTTTACGAAAGCTTCGTATACTTTCAGGATCAGAGACAACTGCAACGTTGCAATTTTTGAAGGCTCCTGCTATAGATAAATCAGGTTGAGGTTTATTGAGTTAGGAATACCTTTAGCTCTCTAAGGATTTTCGCACACATATGTGTGCAAGAATTTTGACATTTGTCCTGGCTTTGAATTAAATGCAAACGAAACAATTTGGGTATTAACGTCTTTGTCGAAACTATTGTTACTTTTATATGATAACCTCACTTTGCTTTTGTGTTCTCTTTTTTTTTGTGTCATCGATTTCAAAAAATTATTAAAAATACTAAACTAAAAAAAAATGTGTAAAACACCAATTTTTTATGTAGATAGAACCTTCCTCTGTCGAAATTTTGTGTAATTCATTCGGAGTATTTTAAAGCTCCCTGAAAGTTTTTTTTGTACACATATGTGTACATTGCGTACGGCTAAACCTGGACATCTAAACACGAAAATCAACATCCCCATTTTTTTCTATCACGGGAAGTACACTTTCTTTTAAGAGGGTTAATCCACAACATTGTTTTTTTTTAATTTTTAAATAGAGTATGTAATTAAAAACAAAAGTCTTTCTTAGTAGACGCACTAGGATAATTGCCTTACTAATGATCAGTGAACTGATGGAATCTGCATTAGGCGATCTTTCTAGGTAGGCAAGGCGCAATGGTCTTGGAGTTAAGCCTGCGAAGACTGAACTAGTCTTGTTCACCAAGAAAAGGAAGATTCAGCAGATCACACTTCCTAAAATGGAAGGGTGCACTTAGAACCTATCAAAAGAGGCCAAATATTTAGGCATAATTCTGGACTCACAGCTTTCGTGGAAGCGGAACACAGAAGAAAGAATGAGAGGAATGAGCTTGTAAGAGGACCATCGGGAAGAGATGGGGCTTAAAGCCATATATAATCTATTGGATGTATATCGGGCCAATCATCACCTACGGTTCTCTAGTATGGTGGCCGGCAATGGCCAAAAAGAGCAACCGATGCAAACTAGAAAAGGTGCAAAGACTCGCCATTCTGAGCATTACAAGAGCTTTAAGAAGCGCTCCACGAATGGCCCTGGAGATGTTTCTACACCTTCCCCCTCTGGACATGATTGTAAAGGCTAACGCAGCAAAGACTATTCTCAGGTTGAGAGAGTCTAACCAGCTGACATCAGCCAACTGCAAACACTCCAGTATACTGGACAACTTAATGAGAGGTGATACCACGCACAGCCTTATAGGCATTGGCGTAACTAGGTAGGGGCCTGGGTGGGCACGGCCCCCCAATGATTAATTAAAAGATTATATAAAAACTTGCATTCATTAAAAAAAAATTGAATATCTATTTAAGAAATATATGAAAAAAGGAATAATTTTTGTTTACTTTTCGAGATAGAGTTACAGCCGAAAAGGTGTTAAGGGTGGTGAAAGGGGAGGGGAGGATGCCAGGCCACCCCCAGAGAATTTCAATTGGAAAATTCCGATCGACTTTGCCTCAAGAGACAGCTGGCTACAGCCTGATGTTGAAGACCTTTCGACAGTCTACTTTACTGACGGATCAAAGACAGATGGAGGAACTGGTCCTCGAATTTTTTGTGAAACGCAAAAAATCCGAAGGTCATATAGACTACCAGATTACTGTAGGGTTTTCCAATCGGAGGTTTTTGCCATCATGAAAGCAGCGGAAAGAACCTTCCTTAAGGAAGCTGTAAGCTGTGTGGATAGCCAAGCTGCCTTGAAAGCTATTGGATTTAATGTCATACAATCAAAGGTAGTGCAAGATTGTCATAAAGTTTTGAGCAGCATAAGACACTGTAGGGTAAGTTTACGTTGGGTTCCCGGACATAGCAATATTGAAGGGAACGTAATGTCGGACGAACTTGCCCGAGCAGGGTCATCAGTGCCTGCCAGTGACGCAATCAACACGTTACTACCACCGTTTTGTGTTACAGCAGGCACAATAGGAGAGTGGTTAACCAAATCCACAAACAGAGCTTGGTCAGCCAGAGGAGATTGCAGGATTGCACGTACCCTGTGGCCACAACTAAACATTAATGGGACGGAAAGTATTTGCGACTTGATAAACATGTTGTCGGGTGTTATCACCGGCGTATTGTTATGCAAATGGCGACTATCGACCAATGATATATGCAGAGGCTGTGGAGACGAGGACGCTGTGGAATCGGTCGAGCATCTGCTTTGCTATTGTCCCTCATTTCAGGAACGACGGCTCCGATCTCTCTGGGCACGGACGGACTAACAGACATAGCTGATGAACAGATTTCAGATTTACACAGCTTTCTCGTCAAGACTGAGTTGTTTCCAAAGGATCCAGTCTGGATCCGCAGGGAACCAAACAGATAGGGAAGGTCACCCAAATATAAAATGAAGGGCATCACAATGGGCCTAATAGGGCCTCCGAGTGGAAGTGCGTAGCACACACCCCTTCTTTAACCTAACCTATGTAATAGAAAACACCATTTTATTTTATCACTAAAAATAGAATTGAATGAATTTTAATTAATTAACCATAAAAAGTGAAATTTTGTAAAAACTTACGCTTCAAATTCCGTCGTCTTGCTTACCGCCAAAATTTGTAATGAGCAGAAAATATCAAAAATCTAACTCCGATAACGAAAATGAAACTATCCTCACCTTCATTCGGAGAATAAAATGATGCAATAGGGACACTACATCTGAAGAGCCCACAGTAATTTCTTTGTCTAGAATATTTTTTGGCTTCTTCTATGATGAGGTATTATCTGTAAATTGGTGTATTTTTGTCCGGTTACGGTTCCATAAATGTCATGAATTTCGCCTATGAGACGAATCACTGTACAACGACCCAAAACTAATCTATAACTGTTTATGATTTTTGTTGCACAGTGTTATTAGACAACGGTAATTTTTTAATGAAAAATATATACAACAAATACATAAATACAAATATAATTTTGGCCGAACACTGCAATGTAGTTTATGTTTAAAATTTATTAATATGTGAACTTTTAAAATAAAAAATAAATTTATATAATTTTCAAATTTTCTCGTTTTTGTTTTGCTTATTTTCTTACTTGCGTTATAATTAGATTTTTCTTAGAATTTCCAAAATAAATATATTGCCTACTTTCCTACGCCTTCAGTATTATTTTTCATGTATTCGTTAGTACTGAGAAGGGAAGGGGGTTGGTTGGTTAGTGTTATTCTCAACAATCGATTGTGGTTTCAAATTTCTACACTTTACTTTGTACTTAAAAATATAATGAGGCTTTTGACTCATTATACGAAAATTTTTGGGCAGGAAACAAAAAAGAAAACAGAATAATGGCGTCTTGATGCCGCCACACAAACACACGCACATACATACATGAATACTTACATAAATAAGACTAAAGAACGTCAAATATAATTACAAGGACTTAAGTTGTGAAAATTATTATTTTAATTATTACTTTTATTTAATGCAAAGAAATTCAGGGATGGTTTTTCTTCATAGGCAATAATGGAATGAGAATGTGGTGGGCGGCGGTGTCGGAAAATTGTGCTTTAGTGGGAGTTAAGAAAAAGCCACGCAAGCATAAGTAAAATGAAATAAATATTTAAGAAACTGCGTAATGAAAAGAAATCAATAGCAATGCATAAAATCAGAGAATACTTTAGATATTTTGATGCAATAAAAATTTAGCAATAAATAAATATATGTCAATATATCAAATCATTGCTCATAAATTCAGCACGCTTCCTTGCGAAATATTATCACTGCATTTGCTTTATTATTATAATAAAACATACATGCATGCACAAACATATATAGTTACATACAATGGAATGCCCAAGAACGGACCAACTTTTTATTCGCTATAATAAACGAAGTAATCAACAACAATAATCAGTTCGAGGTAATAAAGTCCTTTGCTACAGTTATTATCCTTACTTGCAGAAATAAAAATCATTGCCAATTTCTCTGAATTTCATACACACAATCATAACTTTTTTCTTTACTCAAAATAGTCCCAATGTAAACAGGAGTTCATATGTACGAGTACATATGTGAGTGTGTGTGCATTTATGTGCGATGATAATTTTTATTTGCACAAGGATATGTGTCTTTGCTGAAATGGAAAAAGAAAAATCCTTGTCATTAGATAAGTTCATATTTATTTGCACATTTACACTTACGAGCATTTCACTTCTTTCTTCACCGTTGGTTTCTATCGCTTTACGCCAAATGAAATAAATTTCTCGTTTTTATTGTGCTCACTGGTGCAAGGACATGCGTATCCTTCCTAAACACTTGTAATAATAATTTACGTAATGTTAGCAACATTTATTATTTTTCTTGACCTTTTTTCTTTGTATGCTGCTTCTGAGATTATTTCGTTCGTACTTTGAGTGTTAAGTTGATTTTATTTTAGGTTTTGGTAACTTTTGCAGCCTGATGGGCAAAGTTAGATTGACACGCTGGACAATTTTCCTTAATGAATGTAATTGAGAGCATCAAGTGGTGTCATTAATATTGGCCTTTGATGTCCATTTCTTCTTTTTTTTCTTGTTTGTTTTTAGTTAGGTTGCAAAATTAAATATGTTTTTATTACCATAAACTAAAATAAAATTTTTGATTTTATGATAAGGAATTTATTTGTTTTAAAATTTAAGGTTTCTTAGAACAATAAAACCACAGTGCACGTACTAGACAGCTACTAAACTTCTAAACTTTAGCAGAAACCCCATCACTGCTATTCAATAACTTCTGTCGGGACTACGGCTTTGAGAAAGAAGAAGACCCAGTCCTCCATTTCATGTGCGATTGCCCATCTTTGGCTAGGATGAGACTCAAAATTCTGGGCTCACATTTCTTCACCAGTCTGTTCTTAAATACTACTGGTTCAAGCAAACAAATTACAGTTTGTAAAGTAATTGTTTACAAACTGAAAAAACGGAGAATTTTTATTTCTGACATCCTATAAAATAAAGGGAAATTACAAAATTTAACAAATACTTAAAAGTTTTCATATTATATTAAATATATTTTTTATTCACAGAAAAAAAAAACAAAAACAATAGAAAAAAATCGAAAGCTTATCCAAACCACATTTCAAGGTGTCAATTAATTTTGAAAAGTTATTATTTCAAGTCAATATTTAGTATGTCCACCTTAGGCTTTAATAACCCCTTGAAGACGTCGCTGCATTGATGAAATTAGTTTCTGCAAATCATATACATAAGATATTTTATACCATTTCTCCTTGATGTATTGGTCAACTAGACCCTTTGCTTTTGGTACCGTTTTTGCCACTTTTTTCTTCAAGAATACCCATAGATTCCCAATTGGGTTGAGGTCGGGCATCAAAAGCGACGTATCAATGGCTTTACTCCCGTTATAGAGCACCCAAAACTCTAAATAAATACGACTTATGTTTAGAGTCATTATTTTGAAATAATTTATATTTGTACTTTGAAGAGTTGTTCTGGTCCAAAAAGCCGATTCGGTGAATTAAGTTTGGTCTGGCGATTAAGTTTGGTCTTAAAATATAAAGATACTGTTCCTCATCCATATGATATTTTCCTCGAATATCTTCAAATCTCCAGCACCTCTCTTAGAAATGCAGCACCACACATTTTCTAATATTTTCCCAAATTTGACTGTTGGAATCATATTTCATTTTTAGCCACACTATCGTGGGCCCCGCATTGTGTAAAAACATTACCTTTGTTTCATCGCAGAAAATCACATCATCCCAATACTCAGTCGAACGTAAAAGATACTTCCGCTCACATTGCAATCGTTTTGCAACATTTTGTTCAGACACCAGTGGTTTCTTCCTGGCTACTTTTGAAGAATAGTCCGTCTTTAAAAGTACCTTACGAACAATCACAAAGATACATTAATACTGTAGTCATTTTTTGTTCAAAATATAACTAGCGTAAATGAGAGTAATTCGGATCGATTTTGTTTTGCTAATAACTTTTCTTTGGTATTTTATAAAATTACGTCCATTTTCGAAACGAACGAGAATTATTTTTTTGTTCTAATGGTATACAACACAATTATTTCAAATTAATCAATTGTGAGCGAAGAACCAAAAAATGAGCGTATTTTCATACAATGCCTTAGCAAATAATATAAGAAACCCACAAATTTTATAACAATAATAACTTTTGTGCTGGTAAGTATATTTATATAATTTATATAGGGTTTTGTTCACTAAACATTCTGCTATACTAAGAACAAAAATTGACTTTTAAAATCGATCCGAATAACCAGCATGCGTTTTTCTATTTGCATATAATTCGGATCGATGATCCGAATTACTTACCAGCAAATGAGGTGTTTGCATAATTACAAAATTTAGAAAAACTATATAGTTTTAATTAATGAAAGTTTTTTAGTTGTGATTTAGAAATAATAAATGATGTTTGGAGGTAATTCGGATCGACCCTTTGTTTAGAGAGTTTTTGTGGAATTTGAGTTCAAAGTTTAGATAAACTTGAAAAAATATTTTGAATTTTAGTCAAAAATTTTGCATTTTAAAATCCAAAAATACTTTTTTTTTTTATTGAAATATTAATTGAAATTGATAGCGTTTCTTAGAGTTATACCAATTCTAAAAACTAACAAGTTATTTTTAGTCAAATTCTATATGAAATATATTTTTAAAAACTAGTTTGTGTTAAATGATTAGTCTTTTTTTTATTCCAGACCACATTTTAATTTTTGATTATGTCAACATACTTATAAATTTTAATTCAGAAATTTCTTAGAATGATTCGAAGAAATGATTTTTTATATATTTCATTGTTCATCAGCACACGGGCTTGGCCACCGAGATCCAGAGATTTACCTTAAGGGGGTTAACATCTGTTTATCCCTTTCAATTTTTTTTTATTTGTGGCTAACGATCAATCAAATGGAATTCTTATCAGTAAGGAAGAAGGGAAGGCGTTGGAGGGTGTTGAGAGGGGGATGTTAAGATGGAGTTGGGAGGGAGGTCAGTCGTATTTAACCCCAAATCCTTTCCCCTTTCTTAGGTCCATTAGTTCCGCTATTGCTTCTACCTAAGATTGCACAGTCTTATACCTTTGTTTATCAATCCATCTATCTATCGCCCAGCCACAGCATCTTCCCCTAATTTTCTAAAAGTGGTCTAAAAAATCCTAGGATTGAGATCACGGGATTTTCGATTTTTGGAAGATTAAAAGTCGAATTTTTTGGAAAAATTATCGACATTTAGTGTAGAAGAGGGAGCATTCACCACTTTTTTTTTAAAAGTGTTGTCTAGACTAAACTAATAATTTTTTTTGAAATTAGAAATTTACATTTATTAGCTTTCATCTGTTATCATTATGAGTTGATTATCTTAATGATTTCTATTATTTTTTGATGATTTTCCAAGTAGTCCACTCATGGATTACATTCGACATTGTACAATATCCTGTGTTCCCGTTCGCCACTCTTTAAGTCTGCCAGATTTATTAATAGATCTTAGCAGATCCTGCGGTGTTAAAGAGCTAAGGTGTTCATCTCTCAACACTCCAGTGCCAAATATGCCTACTCTGTTATTACTTGGTGATTTTGCCATTGCTTACCAAGATTTGTAATTGCAAACCTTCTAGTTATGAGAATTCACCACCAGACCAAAATCGAAACGAACCTCTTGGGTGAAAGTTTAGAGCACTACCCACTAGAACATTGGCCTTAAAACTGTGTTCTATGGACCCTGGTGAGCAGGAAAATAAAACAATACACTTTAATTAAATTAAAAATTAATTTAAATACTTATGTTTAAAGTCATAAACTTTTCTTTTATTTACTAGTTTATTTTAAGGGCAAAATCGCAATCTAAAGCCATCCAAAAGAGTTGGCCGAAAAATATTGAAGACCACTGTCAAAAAAAACCATGTAGAGAAGATAAAAAATATGCAAATTAAAGATACGAAAATAAATATTTTTCTATTTTCTTCTAACCAATTTAGCGATCTTTGTTAGTCCCTATCAAGTTATATTATTCAATTTTAAAATTGCTTGGATTTTGGCATGAACAAATCCTTGCGAGTCGCAAGTAAACTGTATAAATATCTGATGTTTTATTACACTATACGACAATTTTCGGGTCATCGATATCAAACCGGACCGGACTATTTTTAGCAAAACCCTCGCTGGATTTGTAAAAGTTAGCTCGATTTTTTTTTAATTTTTTGAGCCACAGGCCATTTTTGGGATTTTCATATACCCCAATTTTAAATTATAAATCGGTTTTTTTGGATGTATCGGATGTATGTCATCGTGTTTCTTCTTTGAAATGCACAAATAAACCCATTTTGTAAAGAACCTATATCCTGAAACCCAATTTTTGAGACTAAATCTTAGAAAAATAGCAATTTCTTGGAATTTTTTTACTCTAATTTCACTTTTTCTTGCAAAAATGTATTAAATTAAAATACAAAAAGTAATTTATGAAATGCCAATGCTAAATTGAACTTAAATTTGGTGGAGTAGCGTTTTTTGTACGAAATCTTTCGAAAATCTGTAGGAAAAGATTAAATAGAAAAAGGAGAATTTTTAGAAAGTAGCACTACGTTTTTCTTGATTTTATTACAAAAAAAAAAACTTTTTTATACTAAAATATTAGAGACGAGCTCTTTTTGACAATGGACCATTTCCAACATCATCATCTGAATTATCTGATTCATCACCAGAGAATTCCATTCCGCCCATTTCTTCTTCTCATTTTCTTCGTGGACGTATTGAAAATATGTTTACTCCACTAACATGTTTCGGCTGATATGGCATCTGGATATCGTCGTCTTCTGTATCGGGAGTAAATGGCACTGCAATTTGACGATAGCGCACTCCCAGCTCATCTGATTCGGTCAACTGTCGACTGAAGTAGTCCAAATGGTGGTGAAGGAAGTGAATTTTTAGCGATATATCGACTTCAATTTTGGAAAAAGCATCCAACATTCGTCGCATATATCCTTCATAATTGTGAGAACGATGTTTGTCTAAAAGTCCAACGATGATTTCTCTTATCGACGTCCACGCAACTATTTCATTGTCTACCAAAGCCCTGTCAAAGTGTTCAGACTTTACCAATTTCCGAACATTAAGACCATTTAAGCAGAACCCCTGAAATATGCAATCGTTGCAACGTTGATTTTGACGAAACGAAATGTTACAGTCCGAACCAAAGCCGAAAACTGTAATTGTTTCGCCGAAATCGAGCAAACTTTGGGTTTTGCTATTGGATAGGTATATTTTCAGAAAAAAAATAGTCTGGTGCAGTTTGATTTTTGGTGTTGCACAGTGTTATTGGCTTGTGATTCAAAACTTTTATGCTAAAAATTTCTTGTTGCGCTTCCTCCCGGAAATTTACCGTATCGATTTTCTATGATTGCAATGTTTGTAAATTAAAATTTTCTTTCTGATAAATCCATTTTTTTCGAGATAAGTAAAAACTCTTATTTTGAGCTATTCGTACTCTTCCCTAAGGACCTTTCATGCTTGTAATTCACCGAGCAAAATTTTACTGAATAGAACAAAGCATGGAATTTCATCTATTCAGTTGTGTTTTGTGCTCCAGCTTAAGCTTGTTAATCGTAATTTAACGCCAAGGAGCCTTCTCGATGAGTTTGATGGTCTGCGCATAATGGGACTGCACTGGGTATTAAGATCAATGGTGGTCCTGGCGATTAAGTCTTGTCAAATGGGCCGATCTGACTCCATTTTCATTTTTGCGTGAATTAAACATCTTCAGCTTTGTATGTTGACCATGTTGCGTTTGGCATGCTAAACATATTCTATGCTTTTTTGATGTATTTCCTATAACCGCCTTTTGTTGATATAATTCTGACCAGTTAGCAAAGAGACTCATCCTTCTCAACTTCCGTGGCGACAATTTAGCCTGAGAAAAATGCGACTGAATTAAATAATGCATTAACGAAATTTTAACTATTTGAGAATGTAAAAGTGCAAACCTTTTCAAAAGTGTTCAGAGATAGGATTCCAGAAATATTAAGAGGACAATTTTTTCCAAATTTATATGTATTGCAACATGCATCTGATCAGTTTTGAAGACGAATGCTATGCGTTTTAGGGTTAAGAAGTACTACATTCATTGTGCGGCGAAAAATTAATGTGAAATTGAAACGTGGCTAAAACATTAAACTTTCATTTAGAAATTTATTTCACTGACAGTAATGATAAATGATGCCCTCAGGTACATTGTCTAGGTAAAGCCACAAACGAATGATCCTTGCGCACATCAGTTACATCAATTCTATCAATAAAGTTCATACGAACATAAATAAATAAACAATTTTCAATGAAAATTCAATTCCAAATCAATTTTGCATTCAATATTTTTTCAATTTCATTTCAATTTAATACAAAATATGCCCAAAAGCTAAACGTGACTAAATAAGTATTGGGCATTTTGTGAAAAGGGTCAATCTCGCTCTCTCTATCTCGCTCACTCTTTGTCTGTTTATATTAATTTTAGCTTTTTGCGGTCAACTGAGCAGCTGAATTCAATTACCATGAAAACCACAAAAATATGGCGAAATCAACCCTTTTATTTCTTCTTCATATATATCCGCAATAATCGTATTTCCATATTTTACATTTAATGCTGACGTTGCAATTTAAACATTGCAACATTTCAATTATGTTGAGGCCACACTAACTACTAAACTGACATATCAATTTCTGCAATGAGCGGCTATAGCTTGTCAAACATGATGCGTCATTTTTGACAACTGCATACTAAGTAAGTAGCGTTTAAATTGTCTCCCTTAGAGGGCAGCACTTCCAACGCCACATATGTCCTCAAATAGTTATTCATGTTGACTTCTTCAATTCATCACATTCTTCTACAACACACATAAATATGCATACAAAATAATTGAGCCTGCTTCTTTTATTCTTCCTTAAAACTTTGCAACTGAAATTTGTTTGTCATGTTGCCAAATCCTGTAATTATTCTGTTACTTATGTCAATCCACATGTAATTATGGTCAAAAGTAAAAAAGTCTGGCACAATATATGGAAGTGAAATTAGCTTCTGTGTTTTGCAGTGCATAAAATTCCTGATGATGTCATGATGATTTTGTTAGATTTATATTAATTGAATTTAAATCATTTTTGTATGTTAATATTTATGATTTATGAATGGTTCAAATGAGCGAAAATCATTTGGAATATATAAACTATTTCCATATTTAAAATCACTAACGATTAAAAACATCCCTAAAATATTATACAAATTTAAGCACATTCATGAAATATTTGGTCTACAAAGTCAACAGATTGCATTGAAAAAACTAAAATATTGAAAACATGTGACCACATTAAATCAATAAAATCTAAACGCACCTCAATCACTCAATAACTAGTAGTTATTTCCATTTCCATCAAACCATCAAAAAAATTAAGCATCGAAAATAGAAATTTAATTTTTGTTGTTGTTGTTGAGTTTATGTTTTTGTTGTTATAAGTATAAATAAACATTGAAGTTTCGTGGAAAAACAATGAAAATGCAAATGAAAATGAAAAGTGACCGGCGCGACTCTTCATGCAGACTGAAAGAGCTGCGCGAGCATGAGCAAGAGCAGGAGAGCCCGCGAACATCATTTAGTTAAATGGACGCTATTTCCGCCGGAAACCAGCAAACACAAACGAACAAACAAACAAGCAAATCAACATAAACGCAAATTCATACTCTGGTCGTATTTTATGCCAATGCAGCATAAAACTTCCTTTTTTGGCTGATGAATTGACGCCCGAGTCAAAAATTCATTTTATTGCTGTGAATGAAAGTAAAGCAAAGCAAAAAATAAACAACAAAAATGTTGAACGTGCGGCATCAGCAAATATTTAAATGGAGTCAGGTGCGAGCATAACACGCATCCATACATCCATCTATTAATTCATTCGTCGGGTTCCCCATCCCGTGCCCCATAGAGTATGTGGTTGGGAGTCAGTTTATTAAGTCACATAAGTGTTCAAACGTATGCCAGTTTATTGGAGGCGTTGCATTGCTGTTTTAAACAAAGTTGCGTCCATCTGCCACTTAGTCCGTCTGTCCGTCCATCCATCCATCCATTTGCTGTTTATTTATGTTTGTTTGTTTACTTTTGCTCGATTCCGATTTGATTGCGTATGCAAATGCATTTTAGCTGACCACTTTCGGCCACGCCACCTTTGGCACGGCAACCAAAATGAAATTTTAATATATATCGCCGTTCCAGCCATACATAAATACGGTGGGTGTTTTATTTGCTTTGACAAAGTTTGTTTTAGAATGGGGTTTTTGTTTGCCATTGGCAAATTTCAAAACTTTTCATTTCAAATCAAATTGCAGATATAAAAATGCATACGTTAAATTTTATCAAAAAATATCACTAGATAATTTTAAAAAGCAGTCATTAAAAAGAGAACGGAAAAAGTATAAAAATATGGAATCTAGGCTGTAATGAACATGCCATAAATGAATGAATGAATGTGTCCTCCTATTCCGTTCTTCTGATATCTACAATAAAACAATTTTAAATATTCAAGCCAAAAGAATCCTAAAAACGACATAACGGCGACGAAAAAGTCACCGGAAAAAATTTTGGTCACGGTTTTTATTGAATAAAACGTTAATTTGGTTATACGAAATTGCTAGAAACACGACATTGTAGTTTTAGGTTAAGATATTTATATATTTCAGTCATTTAATCTTAATTAAAACAATGTGGTCATTTATTGGGCGAGACACCCTATCCTATTTGTGAAGATAGTGTAAATTTTTTAGTAGACTATGAAAATTAAATCCAAGGGTTAACTTTCGAAGTCATGACTACTGTTCATGTCTGGTTTTTTATTTAAGTAATGTATAACAGGCTTAATGAATTCATATGTAATCATTTTTTTTAATCAATTTTGCTATGATCTTAAAATTTTTCTAAAAAAATATGAAACCGAACTCTTCAACCCAAACTCTTCAAGTTCAAGAAAATGTGGGTTCGGATTAGGTTTGAAAGCCTGTTGTTTACCGATTTCCCCCTCTCTCTCTCTCCTCCACCCAAAAAGAGGGGGGCATCAACACCTCTAAATCTTTCCATTGTACTAATCATCTTGCTGTTATGTCAAAAGGTAAGTCCAACATAACCTACACAGATAATTTCGACCCTAAGGATATCAAATGCTGCAACCGCAATGAAACTACTTAATCTAGAAAAGTGTCCATATTCAAAACTTATTAACAACTCTTGAGCTCACCCTGCAAACATTGAATAAAATTTCTCAGGTGAACATTATTTTGTTCATATACAAAATTTTGTTAAAGTTTCCGTTAAGTAATCTGGTACGCCTTAATTCTAAAATTCTACCAGACTACCAGGCTAGTTACGAAACTAAATTAAAATTTGTCTCGAAAGACCTCTACTGGCAACCCACCAGCTTGGTTCCAAAACTCTAAAACATCACTGAAAGCTTGCTTAATATTCTGAAAAAAAAATGAAGAAACTTTTTGTGAAAAAAATTACGGAAAAAATTAGCTCGGTCACGATCACGAGCTCACCACTTGCATCGAGAATCTATAGTTTTTGAATTGTAGATTTTTTTTCAGGACCGCAAATATTTACAAGGAATAAAACAACGTTTTGAAATGAGTTAAATATATCAGTTTTCTTTTCACTAAATCGGATTTGTTAAATATCTATTGAACCTGAAGACCTGAGCTGAAAAAATTAAAAACACCATCGTGCTCAAATGTGATAAATACACAAGAAAATTATATTTTCTTTTATGGACTAAAATCTGTGCTCACATTTGTAACGAAGCTCTAGCCTGGGTATCACTCGCCGAGTCCAGGGTTCGAGGCTACAGAAATTTATTTGTTACAGGGACCGAGGCGAACTACCTTCAATTTACGAACACTACACAACACTCACTTGGGGATCTTTCCCTTCTATTTTATTTAATTTCACTTTTTTATTCTACCTCAAGGCGTGGCCTTGTGGTTCCTCCTAGTGCGTGGTACTAGGAAGAACCTACTTACAATATATCGTATGGTGCGCTGCACCTTAAATTCCGCTGGACGATGGCGTTTCCTATCGCTCGAATCCCCCCTAGTGCGTGGCACAGAGGAGCGTCGATCTGAATCCGGCAAATGCACCCTTTAGTACGTAGCACTAAAAGGTGACGAACAAAAAAGAACACAAACTCACTTCGTTTTAAATTTTAACTTTTGTTTATTTATTTTTTTTTTTTTTTTTTGAAAATATTCCTTTTTTTTTTTATTTAACTTTAATTTATGTATTTGTCTTTTACATATATAACACTGTGGAGTGGACGGCGTGGCCTATCCCGATGATCCTCCTGGTGCGTGGCACCAAGGAGCGTCGATGTCCAAAAAAAATGGCTTTCCCAGTCACTTTCCTTCAGTGTTCCGTCACGGGACACTCACCTGAATATACGTCTACTTGCTGCCGCTGTTGATCGCCGAAAGAGAAAGAGTTTTCTTCCTTCGCCGCCATCTGCTCGTGGCTTCGTTGAGTTCGAAGCATGGCGTCATTCAGCTAGATGAGTGTGTTCACCACTCGACTATTAATTTATGCAATTGAAGGGTTGCATTTTCGTTTTAATGTACAATTCTTCTTAGATTTAGTAATTTTTAAATTATTTAATAAAATAAACTGTCCCTTCATGGGCAAATAATAAAAAAACTTACCAATTAAAGAATAACCAAAAATAAACAATTCATGATAATATAACAAAAAATATATAATAAAGTAAACAATTCATGGTAATAAAAAGACAATAATAAAGTAAAATAAACGATTCCTGAAAATATAAATAGAACTCCACTGGTGAGACGCAAACGAGGGGGTGGGCCAACTTGAGTCCTCACACATTATTATTCAGACCCTGAATGAAGGAATTTAAAGAGTTGTTCGTGACAAAATGGTGAACGTTCAAAGTACCAAAAAAAAAACATTATTAGTTTTTACTAAAAAAAAATATTTATCCCATTTAAAAGATATACACAAAATTTCCAATTAATTAGTAATTGAGATATTGTAGTCATCGATTCTGACTTTTCCTGTATTCTTTGTATTGCAAAAAAAAAGTTATAAGTTAATGATTTTTTACGGATCAACTTATTATTTACAAAACATATTCTCTAAAGATGACAGTACTCAAAAATATAAAAAAATTTATTCTTCCCAGAAAAAAATACAATAGTTTTACTTGTTGACTTGTTCTTAATGACGCCATAACCAAACTAAATGACACATAGCAATAAAAATTCACAGAATAGTGGTTGACAGTTGTGCCAACCTGGGAAAAAAATTTTTTTGAAATATTCTCAGAGGGAAAATTTAAAATGAGAATTTCCGGGTACTTATTTGACAGAATGTAAGTTATATGACAAACTTATTTGTACTTAAGGTAAAGTAAAAAAGATTAAGCTTTTAAAAGGATATTCCACATGGAAACTAAGTCACACAAATCTCAAAAGACCCTTGTTTTAATATTTTCTATTTTTGCATAGTGGGGTTAAGAAGTAAGAGCTTTTCAAAACCTATTATATTTCCAAAGGTTTTAATTTTTGGTTTACACGTATAGGCTATAACAGCCCGTTGTGTATACTAAATTTTCACTCGAATAGTATAGAACGTCTGAATGAAAAACTTTTTAGGTTTACCATCACCAGCAAAGAAGTCGTGCGGTTTTAAATTTCTATTTTTTGACTGAATATGAATTTATAACTACCTGAGTGTATTATGAAAATTTGAAATTTATCAAAACTATTCAGCTTGAAGTCAATCACATTAGCAACCTCAAAAATAAACCCATATTAAAAATATCATTTCATTTAAGTTAGTTATATTTTGCAGTCTTACTCCTCACCCTGCACTAGTTAATTCTCATTATCCTTGTGAACGTATAATTTCGTAAGCAGACAACAAAGTAGCATCAATTACAAAATTTGCCCATAAAGAAAATACTCACTGCCAACTACAAAATAATGGCAAATAATTTGCAATTTTATTAAAAATTCACCACTAACGAAGCACTTTTGTTTTTAATCATTGGCGTTGCGAATTGCGAAGTGAGTGAGTAAAGTCCTTTTAGAAAAAACCCAAACAACAAGGAAGCGAATGTTTGCACATAAAACGAAAATAAGAATTTTAATAAATAATAATAATGATATTCTCTGCGATTCTCTCTTCTTTCATAATAAACGTTTTGCAGAAAATATTGTAGAATAGCACGCCCACTTTATGTGGCTTCGCTGTGAACGCAATGCCATTGAAATAAAGGACACTCTGCAATTATGTACTTCAATTTATTTCCAACTTGAATGTTTGACTTAGAGAAAAACACAAAATGTATTGAAAGGGTTGAGAGAACATTTTCACTCGTACTTATAAGTGGTCACACAAAAATTTAATACATACTAACCAAAATTGAAAAGTCGCCATTTTAATGAAAAACAAAGTAAAACTAGAAGCAAAAATTAAAAAAAAAAATGGAACTTAATTACATACGCCATGGTATATGAACAGAAGCGGAAGTGATGAAAGTGCATTGCAAATCAAATTATCCTTTCATTTGTCCTTTTACTATTATAATACGCAAGGCCACTTTCGGGCAAATGAATTGTATCTTTTCACTAACACAGTTATGCACAGAGTATATGATACTTATTTTGTACCTCAAAAAAAATTTTTCATTTAAAATTAGATTTTACTTGCTTTTTAGTTCTTCTTTTCTTTTGATGTGGCTGTATATTGTCGGTTCATAGGAAAAACTCACTAAGTGCAGAATTAGTAAAAACTCTTTCCTACTCCAAGCTTCATGGTTTAAAACAAAAGTACTAAAAGTGTTAAAATTACTAGGACTAGACCTTTGTGAGGCTGCAAAAAATAGAAAATAAAAACATTGCCTACCCCATAAAAACTCACTCTTAAGTTCTAACGAAACAAGACCTCGATATCATTATGCGAGAGAAACTATTCCGACTCCCAATCTTTACGAGTTGGATATAAATATGCAATAAAAATGCAATGGCCAGAACACAAAACACAAAATGAGAATGTGGCATCTAAACGACCGTTGTGACTAATTTGTATTTCCGTAATGGAAATGTTTTCAATTGGACAAACTACGCTCACACAAATTTTCAAAATTATGTTTTTGAACATGTTTGCTCAGTTACTAAGGCAACTTTGTTTGACTTGTGCTAAACAAAACCGAAAAGTCAGCAAAACTATTTTTTTTTTAATATAATTTACCACTACTTATATTCTAGGTTGATCTAAAGAATCTGTAAATAACTATAATATGAAATTCCACATTTGCGTTCGCGATTGTCAGCTTTTGGCATTCATATACGCATCAGCATCCGTTATGTCACTAATACCAACTAACAGCTTCTGCACTCAGCAGTCCAACGTACTAACTAGCGATGTAACGGATGTCAGTTTAACGGATGCAAAAGCGAAAGTGTAAAAGTTTACAAAAGCGAATGTGAACGTAGAAATGTGTGTGTGTGTCATATTATAGTTATTTCCTTAGTCTTTAAAAAAATATTTGGATCAACTTGGAAACTAAGAAGTGATAAATTTTGTTTGCCAAAAGCCAAACAAAGCTGCTTAAGAAACCAAGCAAACATGTTCACAAACATAATGTTTGTGAACAGTTTGCCCAATTTAAGCATTCACTACAACAAAAAAATGCAGATTCGAATACAGACATCCGTTACATCACTATTACCAAACACATTTTGGAATACCATGCATTTGCCTTAAAATCTTAACACTTTCTTGTAGAAATTTTTTAATCTTACTTTACTTTTATACTTTTTAAATTACCATACACAAAAATACATTTAATTAAATGAATTTTTAATAATATTTCTCAATTATTCCCAAAACTTTCTCGATTTTCGCGAAAAACAAAAAAACTAATTAGCTGAGAAGAAGAAACAAAAAATACTGTTAAACCGACCCATTTTGATGCCTGAAATTTAAAAATTCAGCTTCAAATAACAAAATGAAACAATCACAGCCCAAAAATGTAAAACTCTCCAAGGACTTGGTGTCCTTTTGCATTTGCAAGATACAAAATACGAAGATACTTTAAGCACTTCAACCCTTTTGTGTTTTTTGTCTTATGTCCATTTGTTATACTTGCTTAATTTTCTGTTACGCTTTACATTATTTTAATTTCATTTTATGATTTAACTTTACACCTGTTTAACAAAAAAAGGACGCAGCAACTTGAATTAAATCCTTGTGCCAAACGAGTGTACTCATTTTTTGATATTTTATACACTTCGCAGGCAATTTTATATGGCAACTAGTGCCAGGGACACACACTTAAGTGCTGCTCAAAAGTGCGTTCATTTGAAATTTCTTTTTCGAATTTCATGAAGGATGAAGGACGAAGTAGGAAGGACTATGGATTCACTTTTTCGTTTGTATTGCGTTTTTTTTTGTAAATATGTAGGTATTGTTTTGAAAAGTGTGTTGTTCAAACCAAAATCTTCTTGTAATCGGATAAGGTAATTGGAGGCTTTGTCTAGACATTAAATGGACAACATTTTTATTGAAAGTGGTGGCATTAGAATTAAAGTAAGAAGAGATTCAATTAAAGTGGCTCAAAAACACAAATAATATTTGAGGAAATTGCAATGTCAGAAAATATTTAATCTGTTTGGTACGATTCATATGTAATAATATCCACAGTCAATACATGAATTATTAGGATGGCCGAGTTGAATGTTCAGCACACTCAAAGTAAGAAAATAAATTTTTGGCTGTCAATGACAAACTTAAAAGAGTACAAATTTCCTTAAAAAACACATCACTGTTCCGATTCAGTATAAACTGTAGCTTCCTATAACAGGCACAACATGAATGGATGCGAAAAGGTCAGCTTAGGCCCTCCAAGGACTATTATGCCATAAAAGTAGAGGAACTTTCTGAGATATTTGAAATCTAGATCTCGTTTTTTTCTTAAATCCAACTGCAGATATTTGAAAAATTATCAGTATTTGCGAATTGCCACCTTGATCAAAAAGTTCCCGGAATTTATTCAGAAAATTAAAAATACAAGTTTATTCATCTAAATCTATATTGTCCCTTTTAAAGTAATCCCTCGATAGTCTAATGGGTAATGGTTCGATTCCCGTCTTCGTCTGGTGGTTAATTTTCATAACTTTCTTATATTCACTATCAATATGAAGTGTATGAGAGTTGTAAGGAAGTGTACAAGTACACACATTGGTTGGTAATGGCAAAACCACCAAGCCGATAAAAAATTGCCACACCGCCGTTCGGAATCGGCGTTAAACTGTAAGTCCAACTATGTGGTATCACAATGGGTCGTTCAGGCCTAAGTGTGTCTCTCGACAGCCACTCTAACCTAAACTAAAGTAATCCCCATCGACTGCAACACACTTATGCCAGCGCTTGATCCAATCCTCGAAACATTTTTTATATTCGGTTTTCGGTATGTCCATTAGTGCTTCCTGCGATTTTTCCATTACTTCCTCTCGGCTGCTGAAACGCGTTCCCCGTAATGGTTTTTTAACTCGATAGAACAGAAAGAAGTCACAGGGAGCCAAATCAGGTGAATTCGGTGGCTGTTGGATGGAATTTGTTGCATTTTTCGTCAATAAATTGCGAATAATGATGGCACTGTGCGACGGTGCGTTATCATGGTGCAAAATCCACGAGTTTTCTATCCCCAATTCTGGTCTCTTTCGGCGAATTGCTTCACGAAAACGTCTCATAACGCCCAAATAATACTCTTTGTTTACTGTCTGGACTTCTGGCAAAAATTCATGATGGAAAACACCGTTGGAATCCATGAAAACCGTGAGCATTGCCTTCTTTTTTGACTGAAAACGACGGTCTCAGTCTCGGCTCATTTGGTGAACGCCATTCACTTGCCTGATGTCTGTAATGATCCTTTTGATGAATATTGAAATTGAGGTCTTTTGGCTCCAACTTTGCTGCTACACAATGGAAACCCAAATCATTAACCAAAATGTCTTAGACGGATCCATAGGCAATGTTCAAGTTCTCCGTTATCTCTCTGATGGTTAATTTGCGGCTATTAACCAAAATTTCTTTTACTTTATCAATGTTTTCGTCGGCTTCGATGTCGATGGTCAGCCACTGCGTTCATCATCTTCGATTGACTCACGACCACTTTTGAACCGCTCGTGCCACTGGTAATCGACCGTTTTCTTTAGAGAATCGTTGCCGAAACACTTTTCCAACATTTTCAACGTTCGCGCACCATTAAACCCGTTTTTTACGCAAAATTTAATACAAGTTCGTTGTTGCAAATTTAAATCCATTTCTAATATTGTAAAAAATCGCCAACACACACAGAGATAGATGTACTCTTGGCTATGTAACTTTTGCAAATGTCAAGCTATGACGCTATTTAGAGGAAATATCAACAACAGATGTACCAACTTAACAAAAAAACAGAACTCAAATTCCGGTGATTATTCCGGAAACTTTTTGGTCAAGGTGGTATATTAAAATGATGTACAATGCTTTTCGCTTAAACTGAACTTCGAGGGACCATATAAGCTTTTGAGTGCAATAGTAGTGTAAGACAAAACCACATTTTGGGAAATACATTCTTTTGTAGAAATCCTGTACAAAATACGGTACTTATGACATTTTTTTCCCGATGTACAAGCAGCTTTATAAAACACATGTTCAACCAAGACTTACAAAAATGACAAGAATAATCCGATTCAATTGAAACAAAAAAATGATAGTATGAGGTATATGACACATTGTGTTTTCTATGAAGCGAAGTATATCTCTGATATCAGGGAATGCAAGTTCTGTGAGTCCCAAATAGAAAAGTTTTTCAAGAGTTTTTTTTGTTGCGTGCTGCTAGAGCAAGGCAGTTGCATATGATAGGAAAGATTGTTTGCTCTTCCTTTTTATTTCTACAGCTTTTGCAGAAGTAGTTGTGGTAATCAGCTTTACAGTTTCCCTCAATGTCGATATGCTCAGGTGCAGATTGAATGCCGACGCGATCAACATTGTACGACAACCATAGAGTTATTAGCAGGATATTGGAGGGATTTTTTTGCCGCAGATATTTATTGAAAAGCAGATATTACTACAGGGTATCGCATTACATCTTATCAGATTTGCGGCTTCAATGATTGCAAGCAGCTCTGCTTGAAAGACGCTGCAATGATCACGGAAGCGAAAGTGCATTGATATATTCAAATACTCAGAGCGAACTGCACTCTCAACCTTACCATCGAATTTTGAGCCATCAGTATACACTTCGACATCATCAGAGCAGAGCGTATCACATTACCCGCACTCCACTCTTCAAGAGAATATTTGTGCTGAAACTGTAGCCAAAAGATAAAGAGGAGAGAGTGAGATCAACAGATGATGAAAGATATTTGGTTTCACCTAGTATCCTACCACTTGCGGATCGTATTCAGTCTCACAGCAGATATTGACGCTGAGATCTTTCCGAACATATCTATTGAAAGTATATCCAAGATGGTGTACAGCGCCTTTGAAGGCATTGTTTTCTTTTAATTAATACTGAAGCTAGTCGCTGTACTTTGTCTTAGGTCCTCATTTTCAAAATCAGCACAAACTTTTACTTTAGATGGTTTTGGTTCTGTGAGAACAAACTATTTTGTAAACTATTGTAATTTGATGCTTCCATTGCTTATGTTATGTAAAGCGCAAATCAAAGACATACATTAGATCTAGATCTAAATTAAGCCTAGAAGAAATGCCTCAATGCCCAGCCAAAATTGGCGATTGGTAAAATTTTTTTTTAATAATTAGTTTGTTTGAAAATTTCATACAATGTAATTCTAACCATTCTCCTCAGCATTACCGTTTTCACATCCTCTTGTGACCTTCTGCAACCACTTCATTTTAATAAATCGATTTAAATTTCTGATCATATTTTCATCTCCAGAGAAATTTAATAGTTTTCCAACATTTTATGCAATAAAATTTTACCCAAAACTCTCAACTTTCCACTACGTAAATTAAAACTAAAAATGGTAAAATTTCGAATGATGCTCAACGATGTTACAAAGTCCAACAAAGAAACTCCAAAAGTTTTGTATTTTATATGAACATTGGCAATATGCAACCTCCGCAGTCTTAGTTGTTGAGTAAGCTTGTAAGTGTGAAGTGTGAGTATATTTGTTACATACATAGAATAGTGCTTAAGATGTTTGCAACATTTTAAACCGCATGTTGCACTATTACCTCATACTTTCAGCTTAATAAATAGGAAGGAAAAGGAAATGCAAACGATGTCCGGGTGTACCATAGAGTGTATTTTTGCTTAAGAAAGGTGGTGCTCGACAGAAAAGGAAACAAATGACGCAAGTGTTGCAAATAGTTTTTGTTGTCGTTGTATTTTATTTTGCTTTTTTTCGTTTATTTTATATGCAAACACGTTTCGACTGCCGCCTGCAATATCATAATTAATGCAAAGCTTCAAATGAATGCAACACCTGCGGTTTGTTTAAAACGACCTCAAGTATGCCGCAAATATTTGGCAAACATTTTTGACTCTGAATCGAAATTAGAATTGGGAGTTAGCTGTTGAATTATAATATGCAGGTACACATAGAATATATGAGTATGCAGAGAATATTAATTTTTGTAAGGATATCTAAATATTATGCAATATTAAATTATTTAATTTGCAAGCTATCGTAAGTAAATTTCAAGCAAAAACAAAACATTTAACTGGGAACATTTTTGTTAATTAAGTTAAAATAAATCGTAGCAAGTAACGTCATTGTTTCGTTTACTTTATGAGTTATAAGCAGAGAACGGATTATGAGGAAATCTCCTTTTTTCTGCTAAATCTTACATGGTAACACCTCGATGACCTGGTGAATGAGTGCTAGACTGGAGTTCCAACTGCCTCAGGTTCGATTCCCAGATGGAGGAGAAAGAAAGAACAAGTAAAAATACAAGAAAACCAATGAGATTAACATTGAAAAATAGCATGTATTGAAATAAAGTTAGTTTTCCACATTTAAGCTTTAAAGTCTAAATTACAATAATGTGACTTGGCTGTGACAGTGGCAGTAAAACAAAATCACCAAATTTCCACTGCTTTACTGAAACGACGCGCTATTGTAATTTAGACTTTATAATCTTTTGGACCAAAAAAAAACACTTGTCGGTAAGGAACGAAAATAAACCGTGCATTTCACGAATCGTTCTCTTAATGAAAAAAAAAAACGTTTCGCCATTTTGTAGTGGTTATATACTATACAAACTACTAGTATATGGATTGTGTATTCATTCATGATACGAAACAAAATCTAATTAAAATACATAAAAGGAATGATTCGTTTAGTGATCACCAGTATACATACAAACAATTGGCCTGTCTTATAATCATAATGTCGTATGATTTTGTATGAAAAATGAGAGAATTCATGACAAATGAGAGGATATGGCGCCAAATAAGACAGCTTATGAATTGCCCAAATATTTGGGTAAACATACTTTTGAGTTGTATCAGCGGAGCTATTCGTTTAGTGATCACTGGTATATGTGCAATGTATAATTACTTTGAACTGCTTTAATTTTGCTCAAATAATAATAAACCAGGGACTCATGGTGCGTACACTCAAACAAAAAAAAATAAAATTTTAAAGAGCCATTAACTTAGCTCTCTTAAAACACAAACTTCTTCTCCTTTCCTTTCGTTTAGTTCACAAGAAGTTTCACTTCTGCCTTGTGTTCGTTAATACACAACCAATTTTTTTTTTTTTTTTGGGATTAATGCTAGAACAAAAATTGCAACTCTGTACCGGTAATGTCGATGACAATTGTAGACGAACTCTTTTTGTGTGCGACATCTTCATGTAATTCCTTGGACATTTGCGCCATCTGTGTGTGAAATGTATAACTGCCATCAACTTTAAGATGGCGACGCTGCACATTGTTCTTTCTTCCATAGGCGTGTGTGTGTGTGTGTGTAATTAATATGTTATATTGAATTAAAACTATTTATGAATCGTTTATTATATAGTTTGCTCGTAAATTCAGTTACTGAATATTGATATTTAGCCCCTCATGCACATTGCTCGACAAAATTATGTCGCATTGCAAACTTACTCGTGACGTCACATCCAGTTGGTTTTACTCTAGGACAAGAGAAAAGAAGTTTCACTTCAAAAACAAAAAATGATCAACCTAGAAAAATACGAACATACATAAAATCAAATTTTTGCCTTTAATAATAAAAATAAAGTAGAAAAAAATGGTGACCGTATTATGGAGCTGAAACTTGGCGTTTTGATTTGTTTCAGTTTCATTAATATGTAAAAATTAAAAGGGTACAAAAGGGAAATTAGGTACGATATCGGAACAAAGCAAAAGTAAGCACTATTCTAATAACAAAATGTAGAGAATGAATTACCAGCAATAATACTCAATCAGCCGGTCATAACTTTATAATTTTTCGGTCGATTTTCTTCTATCCACAAAAAAATTTTAACCATGATTTTCGAAATCAACGGGAGAAAATTCATTTTATAAACTAGCGTAATTTTGATAAAAGCGACATTACGTAACGCATCACTAAACCCCCCTCCATGTAACACTTCGTAACAAATTGTCGATCCGCCCCCGCGCTTTACGTAATATGTAAACGGCCCCTAAAAACTTATTTATGATAACTACGAATCCCAACGGACCCTCCTCCCGCCCAATGTGGCAATTATATTGAGGACTCCAGTCAGGGGATGCATACTCTAAAATGGGTTTAACAAGTGAAGTGAATAGCGTTTTAGTTGTGTATGGGTTATTAAATTCTTTGGACCATCTTTTAATATGTATACCCAAGAGCACTTTTAGCTTTGTTCACACACGAGTTGATATGCATAATAAAACTTAACTTGGAGTCCATGGTGATACCCAAAATACAAATAATAATACATGATTCAGAGTATGACCCTGTATAGAATATACGGCAGACATAGGTTGCCTCCTCGCAAATGTTATAAATTTACATTTATCAAGGTTAGGAACCATTAAGAAAAACTTTCAAGATCTCCTTGTAGAAGTTTTTGTTGGATAATAGAATTATAATATAAGAACAGCTTTACATTATCAGCATTCATTACAATTTTACAATTACGAATAACAGAAGGCAAATCATTAATAAACAGAAGATTGTCGAATATATTCGATATTGACCTCTAAAAACCAGGGAGGACATCTCAGGTAAGCAATATAAATTTTCCAGACTATTAGCCTATATACAAATTTTCTACAACAGGCGTTCACAATATGGTGTATAAGATTGTATATTTTGCATAAGTTTACTGCAAATACACCACATCATGAACACCGTTAATATTTATTGCTGTTAACCTAAAATCGGTAAAATAACAAAAAAATAATTTTCTGAATTCTCATTGATACCCCTCGACCAGCCACTGGATTTTTGAAGTTTGAATTGCTTAGATTTGAATAGTTTACGCTTTGACCTTATAAAAATGAGATTTTTCTACGCAAAGTACGTACTTGTTCACCATAAGTGTACCATAAAGGGTATTATTTCGTCATCATCATTGTGATCATTCCATTTCATGCTTATGACAAACTGAAAATAAATTTTCTTGTGAATGAATATTTAAATCTAACTTTAAATGAAACCGCCACTGTACAAAAAATAAAATTATTTACTTCCGTATACAAAACTTAATTAAAAAATGGTAAACCATTACAAATTAATTACAATTCGAAATACTTCAAAGACAAAAAATCAACTATATTTTTCAATTGCTCATTACGCTCCAAAGCGCAATTTAGCTAATTCTTTGTGTACATATACATAGGTACCTAAAGAAACTGCTTTTTATTGTTGTTATAAAGTCCAAAAAACCAAACGCGAGTGATACAAATCCAATAATGTTTGGAAGTAGACCAAGTACTTATGTAGTTATGCAGATGCCAAGATACAAAGTTAACTTAAGAAATTAGTAAAGTAAAAACAAATGAAACGGAAACAAAGCTGAGAAAACTTTTAACAATGATTTGGGGGAAAAGAAAATGCAGCCAATAAAATGCTTAAGGAAACCCCACGAATTTAGAATCCCCTTCCACGGAATACTCTAAGAAATGTACATCGCAGTGGCAGGAGAAACAACAAAATTCATTACAAACAAATTAACAAATAAATCAAATTTCAATACGAAAATTGTTTACGAAAACAATTTGTATTTGAAATTTACAGCCTCCTCCATCTACAATTACCACCCGGTCCATCAATATTAGAGAGTAGTGTCTTACCGAAAATCGCATTCCACGCCTAAACGCGCTTTAATTCAAATGATTTTCACTGACAAGCGGCAAATCGTCTAAATCCTATATGACTCCATCTTTCCATCCATCCATCGCATGCTCATGGTTGTTCTGTTTATGACGCGCCATAGACATATTTGCTAGCGAAGTGGCATCAAAACTCTTGAAAAATCATTTATCTAAATTAATTCCTGTCGTTTACATTTGCAAAAACAAATCAAAGATTAAGACAAACATTAGTTTTAACCCCAATCTTCAACTCCCCTTCGCCTCTTCTCTTCTTCCTCAGTTATAAACCCAGAGGAGAATCTGAATAATTTTATTTACTCATTCGATGTGCGGAAACGCTTATGTGGCTCCAGCTTATACAGCTGATGGTGGTGGGATGAAAGGAAGCAAAAGTATTATGTATATAACGGGCGTGATGCGCTCAAAATTAAACAAACTCACGAAAATAATAAATGACATGATGCCAAAGATTTTGATGAAGATTTCCACAAAGATGTCTATCTTTGAAGAACTAGAAACAATGAAGAGGGTTAACGCAGCAATTCTCTCTTTCTCTCTGTATGGAATAAGTCTGCTTACGAAAAGTTTTGGCTGAGGAGCAACCCTTGTAACATTTGCTGAAAAACGATTTTCACATGAAATTTGCATATCGCTTAGCGATAATAACTCATTTTGAAATTCCGCGGCAGCATTTTCGAAAACAATTAAAATTTTTGCCTCATACATTTATATGTAAATACATAGGTATAAATACTCATTCCATTAAAATTAGAACATGTTTGTGCATGTATATATGATTGGAAAAATAATATGCAGATACTAAATATTTTTAAATTTTATTGTTTCATTGCTTTGGTTTCTTCTATTTGTTAATAGTCCTCAGAGGAGAAGAGCGCTGAACAAATAAAAATATTCCTTTACATTTTTTTTTGCTTTGTAAGTCACAAATTGCTGCCCATTTTTATCGCATTTAATTATTTTTTATCGCAGTTATAAACATATTTCCGTATGCAAAATAAATTAATTTACTTTGGTTTTGTTTTACACAAGAAAAAGCTACTTTCGGACCTTTTTCTCTTTTAATTTATTAAATTCGAAACCACTTTATTGAAATTAGCAAAACAAATTCAAAACAAATTTCACTAAACTCTAAAAGATGTAAAAAAATTATTTGGCATGTTTGACACCGCTCCTGAGTTTTATATTTTTGAAAAGTCATTTCGGGTGCATTCGTTTATTGGTTTTCTCACTCTAATGTTGGGGAATGTACCTTGTGTGTACTGCCAATATAGAAGTACTAAATAAAGTCTAACATTCATTTAATTATGGCCATGAAACTTCAGACCAAAAAACTAACTAACGCATATTTTTAAACGCTTACTTTCCATACAAATGAAAAATTTAAAAAAGTCCTTACAGGGAGAATATACAATCTAAAATTCCCACCACAAACAAAACATTGCGACACAAATTCTGAATACGCGAATTTTCCGAGATATTCAAGAAAATTACTCGGAAATTTTCTTATTTTTAAATTTTACTCTAATTCCGTAGTAAAACCCATTTCTGAAGCGAAAGTCTCAACTTACATTCTTAGCTAGCACTTTAACCGATAATGGGTCGTGGCTGCCTCCACCATGATCACAACCCTATTAATTTTTAGACAACTGCAATAGGTCTAAAATTTTTGCAGTTAAAAAGTTATATGTAATTTTCTTTAAATTTAAAAAATTCTAGGAAAACTCGCTAAAGCTAGTGATCACTTTAATTTACATATAAGGGAGAGTGGTCCTAAGTTGAGCACTTTGGGTTTAGCCGGCTACAGGTGTGTAAATAATTCAAAAGTTCAATTGATTGCGTGCATTAGTTTCTGAGTTCTGTATGCTTTCGCCTTATATGTAAAGTCGATTTTTCATTCCGATTTGTTTCGTGTGCATAATAGCACGAAATGTGTAAAAACTCGTAGTGGTCCTGAGTCGGCAAACTTTTTGTTGTTATTTGTGTTATAAAAGTGAACTATTTTTTTGAAGAATTATATAATTTTATTAGTTATTTTGTTATGCAAAACCGCCCTTGGCAGCTTCTTCGGTTTTAACAGTTTTTTAATTTTTTTTTCTTTAATTTTGTGATTTATTTTTGTAATGGAGTAATGTTTGGCAATATTCAACATGTTTTTTTATTGTTGTGGTTTAAATTTGTCCATTTCTTCCTAAAACTTACATAGCATGCCCTTTTTCTGGCAAAATTGGGCAAAAAAAAATTAAGTGCCAACTCAGGACCAGGGGGGGTGGTGGCTTAGGACCACCATTTTGAGAAATAGCGAAAATCTACTTCTTCACCTTGCGCTGCATTGCAACATAAAAATCACTTACACTGTTTCGAATGACATAGAATTGTAGACGAAGGTTCGTGGTGCCTGACCAAAGGCATTAAAGTGCTATTAAACCCTGTTTTCGGCAAAAACTCTTACTGTGCCGACCACCCTCCCCTACATATGATGGTTATAAGGCTTTTTATGTGTATGTGAATGCACTCGCGTGAGCTAGTGCATAATCAGTCTCTGGTCATTGTTTTTCGATACGAACGTCGCAAATAAGGTTACGTTAAGCTTATTAATTTCATAGTTTATCCCTCAAATGGCGCCGTGGTGCATATTAGCACCAGCAAAAAATTTTAAACGCTGACATTCTTTCTACAATTTCTTTCAAGGTCTCTCCCCACTACGTTAAGTATGTTTATACCCCCACAAATACACCACTCGAAAACAGATGTTTATTCACCTGCGAGCATCCTAATGAGTCACTTTTGAAATTTTAATTGAAGGGAATTCGCCCTGTTAGTAGAAAATGTAAACTGTTGATTTTGTGTTTGAAATAAGATCTTTGATAAAAGGATAACTAATTATAAATGAAAAAATAGGGGAAACTGGGGTATTCTGGACGACAGGGAATTGCGGACCAGCGTCAAATTTTTCCCCTAGTAGTGGTTGACAGCTGCAAATAACTGTCATCAGCTCGCCTCATGTTAAGCTCATTTTCCCATCAGTACTCGACTTGTGAGCACGCGCTGTTACCTCGCTTTGATAGCAAATATAAATGTGATAGTTCGATAATTTTGTTTCCACTTTGTGTTTCGTTTGATTTGACCACATTTTTCGAGAACCAACTCAGGTAAATATGTTCATAATATTCGCAGTACCTTGAGCCATCGACACAGAGCAGAAATTTTGCATGAAGTTTGCATTTATATGCTGCCATAGTGTAAAAAAGAGCGTTCGGGGAATTACGAGCCACTCTGTTCTTGACATTTGACAAGCTAACTTCGTGTATTTGATGCATATAAGTGATTTTTCATGCAAAATTTCAATACAGCATTAGTTTTTCGACAATTTCTAATAGTTTTTTGGTACGAAAATAATTTTTTAAATGTAAGTATATAATGTTAAAGTTAGGTTCTCTTCTGTAGAGAATTTCGGTTACATTTTCAAAAAAGCGAACATATTTATTATTCATATTTATAATTCCGAACATTCGAAAAATTAATCGGTGATATCGCTTCGCTCTGTTTACTTGGCATGCGCCCGAATGACAGCAAGTTACTGGACTTGCGAACATTGCGTTTCGGACTTATTTTTGGCCATTTTTCACTTCATTTCACTTTATTTCTCTTTAATAATGAATCTTCTGTCATGTTGAATCAAAAATAAAGTTTTTGTACCATATTTTTCTATTTTTAATCGATTTACAAAGTGGTCTATAACTTCGCTAGAGTTTTCAAAATCGCAAAAACACCATTTATGCGCCAACTGATATAACTTGTATAATTTAATACAATTTCTATTTCTCATACTACAAATTCAAGCTCTGAATTTTTCAGAAAAAGTTATTTGCGAGTTTTTAGCCAAAATAAAAATGCGGTCCACAATACCCCAATCTCCCCTATTATAAACAATAATAAAAATATTTATGAGCAAGTACAAATATTATTTGAAAAACAAATCTCTCGTTTGCTGCAATACTGTCATAATCCAAAAAAATATCACAGTTAGTTTAAATGCTTTACTTTTTGTAACAAAAATCATAAGAGTATCTTGTAAGTTCCTCGTGAGACGGTTTATCTTGTGTAAACAAATCATAACGGTATCTTAAAGGCTCTCCTCGTGAAAAGAAAATGTATCGTTAACTTTTACCGACTGGTATTTCATTGAAATCTTTAAATACGATTTTCTTGAATATTTGTTTTTTTGACTTATGGCAGTCTTGAGGCAAAAGATGTTATATTGCAACATAAATTTTTTATAGTTTTTAAAGCAGCGAGTTCTTTAACAGCTGTTGCTTGCTTGGTTGCTGATGACTGGGCATTTATTACGTTGACATGTGGTCTGTCGCTAACCTCACATATTTTATCGGCAAGCAGCGCTAATGGAGATTATTGATCATTTATTGGAAGGTAAGCGACTCATCCAAATGGATTTAAGCAAATCGTTATCTCTTTACCTGCCAAACCACGCATTTCACGGAGACGATGAGATGGGCACATGTCACCTAGCTCGAGCTCTTGTAGTAATTTTTTAACACGTCGCTGCTCGAAGTCCGCAAATTGTGTAATAAGACGGTCCTTTAATGTTAGGTACATGTCCTTGCTTGGTGGATTCAGTATTATATCGCTGAATTGCGCCAAAACGCTACTCTCCATAGCTGCCACGACGGTATGGTACTTAGTTCTTTTGCTCCTGGTACCAGAGGCTATATATTTAGATTCAACTTGGGCGATCCATAGTTCTGCCAATATGTATAATAGTGGGATTTTCACTGATACTTTTGCGAGTTACGTGCCATCTCTTCTAGTTGCCTCTTGTGCGTTGCCGGCGTGCACCTGGTGTAGCTTAGCCAGATCAACGAATGGGTTTTCTGGTTCTTCATTTTCGGAGTTACCAATATGTGACTTAACCACAATGAAATAAATAAAACGAATCGATTTCTAAACTAAGTTATAATATATTTTATGCGCGCGTTCGATCGAATCTTCTAAAATTTTTTTATTGATTGAATTATAGAATAAGTACGAACAGGGTCGCGGAGTTGTGTTACCACGGTTGCAATAGGTATATGCCACATTTTTATAGTACAACAGCCTATGGAGGACCTAGGGCAAGCTTTTCACAACCATTCATATTGTGTTAGTTATATTTGTACACGAATGGAAGAGACTTATAGTTTTATGCCGAATCCGAACGGCGAAGTAAAAAGCTTCTCTTTGATTTTTACTCTTGAAGGTTTATTATTGCCAGCCAAAAGATGGTGCCGTGTAGACAAATTTTTATTTTCAACTTTGATTTTTGACTGAGCCGGTAATTTAGCTCGGGCACCGTGCGTAGCAGTCCAGCACACTAACCAATAGACTACTAATATTATTCTCGTATATTATAAAAATACCAGTGTATACCGTGATATACTTTATGCGAAAATACCTAAGCTCCGCAGTGTTATCGCATCGTCATAACTTTTTTATGAAAGTACATTTATTTAACTAGAGAACCGCGTTAATCTTATTTTAATATTAGCAATTTTGAAAAAAATCTGAAGTTTTTCTGGGAAATGTGTAGGTATTTTTTGAAAATATTTTTTTTAAATTAATAATTAAAATTAACATCTAGATTTAATTTTCATAGTCTCCTAAAAAATCTATCATGAACTGATCGAATGGGGACCGTTCAGAAAAAATGACACCTAGAACCATTTTCTCACAAACACACACACTCTCCCATGTACTAGACTTTCAAATAACGAACTGTTATGCAGACTAGCTACAATGGGAAAAAACAACAACAAAAGTGGTAGTTTCTTTCTATATCTCTATTCAGTGAAGATATTGGGAATCAAATCTGTAATTCTGGCTTATGATTTCAAATATTAGTAGCTTATATAGGATATTGAAAGATTAAGAACTATCACTAAGATCACTGATGAGGAATTGTGGCGGATTCCGAAACGGCCGTCTGATTTGTCCGTCTCTATATACATTGTTGTTGTGATGACTACATTTGTTCATTAACCTGTTTATATATAACTTCAAAATCAATATTGTTAAAACTGAATGTAGTTTTAACTAAATTTAGGTTACCAAAATCATAGACCTATATCATATGAGGTAAGGGAGAGGGTTACAACTCCAAAACCACCCCCTTGAATCCTAGTAGGGTTTTTATTTTAACAAAAACAAAATTTACAGATTTTTGTTATTCTGTGGCCTATAATAAAATTTTATGAGTAACATATTTCTAGAGCTTGTTAACCCTCTATCAACCCTCGTAATGGGTCGAAAAGATGATTTAATGGGTTGATATATTCGAAGCAAATGTTCTACAAAAAACTCTACTATAAATTGCCGAACACGCAAACAATCTCAGATGATTTTTTAGAAATGGGCAAACCTTAGGCAGCGAAAACAAAAATTTTCATCTAAACTTTTAAAACGGTGTAATTTTTATAATATACAGTGAAAAATATTAAATACTAAATTCATTTCAAAAGTTTCTGTATGTGATTTTCATATGTAGTTTCAATGTCAGCCGCGAATACAAATTTTAAATTTTCAACCTTATAATTACAATGTTCATTTTCTTCTTGAGTTCTTTTATTCCATCCACCGAAAAGTATTATTCATCAACCCTTTTTAATAAATTTTCCTGATATCTACGAACTCTTAGCATCAACACCATCAGTTACTCCAATATATTTTCACATATTTCAGCATAAATGAGTTTTCAACATAATAATTTTTTGCTTGTCTGTCAAATTTTTGTTATTGGGAAATCATAATTTTCGTTTGAAATATTTTCGCGTTTGCTTTAAAATACAATTTTGTTGTTGTTATTGTTGCAGAGTGAGAAGTGTGTGGAGTTTGTGGGTGGTGGTTGTTGGTTGATAATGAACATTTACATAAGTCTGGCGGCTTACTGCTTTTTCATGCTTTTTCAATAATTAGTTATGTCAAAATCAGCAATAATTCATCAGAAATTTTATCGTCATCGTCGTTTTCACCATCATCGCCATTCATATTCTAAGAGAAAATTGCTTATTTCCATTAGAATATTTTAAATGAATTTTCGTAAACGAAATTCCTGTATTCACAATTAATTGGTTATGTGCGAAAACTAAAAAGATGAGATGGTTAAGTCTCCGTAGTGTGACAAGCTTATTAATGACCACTATTTATAAAAAATCTGATGTAACCTGAAAGCAGAGGTTATAAACAGAGCTGCCTGCAAGGGGCGCGTTTTGGGGCTGCAAGCTCATTAATTTTTTAATACATATTTACGGTTACAAACCGTCAAGGATTTTCTAATGCTATGATTTAAATAAACAACTTCATAATTAAAAAAAATAAATTTTTAAATATTTATATTTTAAGTTATCCATTTTAGTCTAAATTTCAATGCAAAAAAATTGATCGTATCCAACGACAAATTTTATATTTAAGGACAATAAATTTATAGATCCCAATATATATTTACATCAGGTTAAATATCAAAATTCATACAATGCCAAGCGCGGATCCAAGGGGGAACGGTTCCAAAAGTATAATTTTTAACTGTTTTTGGTACAACACAACTAAAAAATAATCGAAATAATACGGTTAGAAAACAAACAAAAATAAAAACTTTTCTTAAATCAACAATCTGAAAAGGGAACATCTCCGTTTTAGTCAATTTGGGAAAGAGAAAAAGCTAATTTATTACTAAGCGTTGCAAACTAACTCCACTAAAATTTTATTGGCTGCATTATTATCAGCCAAAAACATATAGATCGTACAATAAAAGTAAAATTTGGAGTTATTCCGTTTTCGAAATCATCATCATTGTTGGCTCGACGGTCCTAGTTGAACCTTGGCCTTCCACTTGTGGGTCTCATAACAGTGTTTTTTTATGAGGAAGATTGTTGGCCTTCGCTCAACCCCCTTTTCGGAGGACCATTTCGCCCTGCTCCGTTGGCCCTGACCAGTGGTTTGATACACCATCTCGGAAGGGGCTGCTCAGGTTTCCCAGGGGTTACCGCATGGAGGTGGAGCTAGGACTTGGGTAAGAGAGGCTATGCGATGGCTCCAACGTGTGACTGCGCATGCATTACCCATTAACTCCCCCGTTTTCGAAATAAGTATCTTAAAAACCTTATTAAATTAAAAATTATGATTAAGGATAGAATAAGGAAGGAT
Source organism: Toxonevra muliebris (assembly GCA_963691655.1). NCBI lineage: Eukaryota > Metazoa > Arthropoda > Insecta > Diptera > Pallopteridae > Toxonevra > Toxonevra muliebris. The sequence continues at coordinate 40,990,514 of OY829329.1, forward strand.
AAGTAAAAAACTAGTTCTTTTATCAATGATTAACGGAATCGAAATTCATTGCACCAGTTTAAGCAATTTTCGAACAATGACGTGTAGAATTTGCATTTTCCAAAAATATGAAGTTCAATTTTAAACTATTGCTTGAGTTCTGAATAAATGCTTTTGTATGTGCTCTTGGAAATTCCGAATTGAAAATAAAAATTTATTTCACTATTTATTTTAAATGTAGAGATTGCTCAATTGATTTCTTCATTAATAACATTTTTCAAATATTTTATGCATAAAATTTAATTTAAAAAGTTTTCAAAAACAATACTAAAATTATTCTCCGAACATTTAATACTATTATTTTAATCCTTTTATAGCTCTTTCATCGTCGAATACATTACTAATGAAACCTCCAGATTTACGCGCATACACCACTACCAATTTGTATGGTGAGATAAATTTAAAGTCTGTTGCATTTATATTCTCTTCGCGGAGTTTTAAGCTCACCACTACATTAACAACATCATCCATAAACTCTCCATGTTCCTCGTCGGGAATGCGCTCCAGGAATGGGCAAACAGCACGCACATTATCTATTAATATTTATAATTTAAAAAAAAGTTCACTTGGAATGCATAAGAAGATTAAAGAAATTGCATACCTTTTAAACTCTGTACGCCCTCATAAATAAAAATCTCATTACGAATTTCAACGCTATAATCAACGAATCCGGTCTCATAAAGTAATTTGCTGATTTCTGTGCTTGGATCTTCACTGTAATGCAACGGTGATATAAATTGTTCGACATCTTTCATATATGCGCTCCATTTCGAGCATTGCGATAGTGATTTATAGACATCGAATATCGGATTGGCAGCGAGAAATACAAGCAAACAATCACCTCCATCGCATCGAAGAAGTTTATAAATGTTTTGTAGTGCTTGCCTAAAATGTGTTCATTGTTCACATGTTCAATTTTTACACTCTCATCACATATTTCTACTCACTTTTGATTTTGTACCCAATGTAAACAATAAAATGATGTAACATGATCGAAATGATCACAAAATTCACTGGACATCTTTTCACCTCCAATATCCAATACTTTGAAATTTGTACGCCCGTAATCGTGATAATATTTGCATGCATAATTTACCATTTTTGCCGAAATATCTGTACCCACTAACTCCATAAAATTGTCGGGAAGTAATGGATACACAAAATCCATTAGAACATTACCGGAACCGCTGCCAACATCAAGTAATTTATCGTTTCCATCCTTACGCCATTGTATAATATTTCCATATTCCTGTAGGACTTGCTTGGCATCACGACGTTGCACTTTATTGGCTCGTTGATACAATGAGGCCAGATTCATTTCAAACTAAATCCAATCTAATAATTTTATATTTTCTATTGTATTCTTCCGTTTATTATTCGTATGTTCTAGTATCTTCGAGATTTCAAAAACTTTTGCCTTCAAAGTTTCAAGAACAACAGCTTTTTATACATTTTTGTAATGTTAACAATTCCCAGCTAAAGTTCCCCAAAATTACATTAAAATTTTAAAATGTCACTGAAATATGTACATATAAATTTTAATGTATGCATTTCCCCCAATTGACAATACAAAAAAAAGCAACAATTTTTGTTAAGTTTGAGCGAGATGAACACAATGAAAGATGAAATCTTTTATATTGTTCCATATTTGGATGTGATAATCTTATTGATGTGAGTTGATCTTGTCAGTTTAAGTTATGTATGGATGTGTGCTTTGGTTGGCAACCGGAAGAAAATGTATTATTTAAAAAATATAAATAATGCTTTGGAAATGTACTTTATCAAAATTCTTAGAAATATTTATATGTTTCATTAAACTTTTAGTGCGATGAACTGAATACTTCAATATATGTACATATATGGATCAGTGGCGGTACGTCCACCGGGCCGGGCTTGCCTAAGAGTTGGTAACTGAAAATTTGAACGATATGTATTTACAAAATTACTACTTTTGTTTCAAACTGAAAGAATAATTTTCTTCCAAAATTTGTTATTTATATTTCCCTGTTTTTCAATAGCTAGTATATGCACCAAAAAAAAAAATATGTGGAATATAGAAAATACACACAAGCATTCATGCTATCGCAGTTCATCAAATAGGCTTTTAAGAGACTTTTAAAATTTGAAAATGTATGTTTTCATAACATGCTATCTCGGTTATTCTAATAGGAAGTTCAGTAGCTTTTTTCGTATGTGTAGTTTTAAAAAAAAGTAGCAGCTTACCAATTTTCAACTACACTGAAAAAAAAGACTGTACTAAATCTAAGGAAACGTGTTCCTTAAATTTTTTTCCTAAGCTGAAGTATTTTTTCCTATACTCTATGAAAAATATCTTTAAAGTAATGACTTCGTTTCCTTATACGAAGTAAAAATTTTTCCTCAATTTGTAACTGTTAAATATAAGTAAAAATTTCTTTAATTTTAAGACGAATTCCTACACTTCAGGTCACGTTTCCTAATATATAGGAAATTGTTTCCTTATTTTTATTTTAGGAAAACTTGTAATTATTATTAGTAAATTTACTCAACCGTAGGACGTATTTTTCATTAGCGTGAGTAAAATTTTTCCTTGGTGTAAGTAGATTTTCTTAAAATTTTATTGCGAACGACATTTCTTTGTAAAGAGAGAAAGAGACCAGCACAACAACAGTGAAAGCAAATATATAGTTGCCAATTGTTCGTTTTCTTTCCATTAACATGGGATGCCAACTTTTTTGTTCAAGCTCATTACTTATTTTGTCTGATTGACTACTTCATTCAGAAATAACTAAAATACGTTCGAAAAAAGATTTAACTCTTTATTCCCAAAAATATTAGTCTTATTTTACAATCCTGAACAACGAACTTACAGTTAAATCGGATTTTCTACCATTAGGTAACGAATTTCTGTCATGTTGGCAACCCCAACAAGAGCATGCAAAGAATATTTGTTTTTGTAAACATAACGGGAGAAACTTTAATTTTGTCAGTTATTCGCATTTTTTGTTGTTGTTATTGCTTGATCAGAAGCGCAGTTGATTTTTGTTCTGATGCGTGTGCGGTTGCGTGGAATATTTTTAGTGGAAATTAAAGTGAATTTTATATTGTGAAAAAGTGAAGGTGGAAAAATAAAGTGAGTTTAATATTGTGAAAAAATAAAGAAAGTTAAGCTGTTATTAATGTAATGTGGCTATTGTTAAATGAAAAAAATTAAGTGAAATTTCAACAAAACATAAGTGCTGTATAATTTTTAAAATTTTCAGTTTGTATCCAAATGCATAAAAAGAATTTCACAATTATGATTCTATGTCGCAGACTGCGATTCATTTGTTAAACAATTGTGTTCAGAAAGTTTGCAATTATAGGATGTTATGCAAATATTTTAATTGGCTATGCATTTATGTTTTGTTGAAAAGAAAATTATGTTGTGTATGTGTTAAGCCCAAACTACAATAGCGCGTCATGGCAGTTTGCAGCGCTGCTTCGATTAGGTCCATTTCTAAATTTGATGGCAGTGAATAGCTGATTTTGTTTTACTGCCCCTGCCACCGCCACGACGCGCTGTTGTAGTTTAGGTTTTATGTTCTGACGTTATATAAGTTTTGTTATTTATTATTTTTCTTTTCAGTTCATGGAAATTGTTTTGGAAAAAACAAATGATGAATTCCATGCTGTTCTAAGCAAACTTAAGGATGAAATATTTTACGATTTATTTATGGGTGAGTACAATATTGCCCTATGCATTAGATAAAATGTTTATTGATTTTATTTTCATTTCCTTCAGAACACGGCATTACCATAGAAAGCCTAAAATATTTGACTTCCAGCCAAATGTCTGAAATAGTACCTAAAAACTTGTTTGGCCAACGAACTATTTTCGAGCACAATCTCTTCAATTGGCAAAGAGCCGAAAGAGTTGAAAGTCAGCTTTCAACATCTCAAACAGGGTCAACTGTGCATCCATTTCATCAAGTTTTTTCAATGCAATCGATGATCTAAATGAGGTAATAATTTACATAAACTGATAACTTTGTTGTTTGTAAAATTATCCATGCAGTTTTCCATTTTAGGACTCCTAAGAGCTTCTTATACAGGTGCAACAATTTTAAATTTTTACGAAAACAGCAAAAAACTCAACCCATATTATCGAAAAAATCTTGCTGGTCTAATAGCAGAATATTTATTGAAAGAAAAAATTCACACAACACCACAAACATTCAATTATTTAAGCAATCAAATTTTGGAATTTTTTCCAACCGAGTGTAAGGTAAATATGTGTAATAAATTAGTTAATTATACATTTCCTGATTCATATCGGAATGGGTGATGGGACAACCATATTTTGTAGGTACTTCCTCTTTTTAATTTTAAGTCCACTTTAAACTACGTTTTATTTTACGTTCTGTAAACTTTACATTTTGTGACTTAAAGCGCTTTTGCTCTTAGATACCGATATATATTTAAGTAGCTTCCAAATTATACACATAACAAGTATATACCTTGAAAATTGTCATCAGTTGGCTGTAAGGTTCGGTAGTCTGTATTCGGTCGTTGAGTTCGTGGTCTAAAGGCCTCAGTACGCTATGGCAAAGTTCCGATATGCTACATATGGGTCCACCACTTAGAACTTCAACTGAACCAATGTTACAAATGTAACTCGCAGTCATACGATAGCGAAAAACTGATCAATTTAAGGAATACAATTAATAAAGTTCTGTTTCATTGTTTTGTGTTTAATAAAGAAAAGCTAATAGTTTTTGATGATTATAATATAAAATTAGTATCAAAAAGGAGAAGCAGCAAATCACAAAGTGGGTTATAGTCTCAAAATTTGGGTTTACATGATTCAATAATTACCTACAAAATATAGTTCTGCTATTTTTCTATTCAATCAAAAGTATTGAAATTCCAGTAATTTTCCTACGTTAATATTTTTATGTCGTTCTAATACTATTACATATGTTTTTCATATTGAATAGGAGATATATTTCATTAATAGAAAAGACAAAAAACCCGGAGGCTGTTTGTATGCTAAGTATCACAACTGTTAATATAAGCTGAGGAAAAATTGTGTTATTGCTAAAAAAAAAATCAGTTTTGCAGAGTAGCTGTCATAAAAGTATCTTATTTTAAATTTGTTGATGTAAATTTATTATTCCAATTTTTTACACATGTTTATAGATTACAATTCCAGTATTGATGACGAAGCAGCAAAAAATTGGTTGAAAATCAACACAGAACCTTACGATGAACTTCTTTCTAAGTGGCAGCTCACTTTTACATATCGACAGGAATTTTTCAAAAGTACTCCTTCATTGCATAACATCTTAGAAGCGTGGCCATCATTAAAACAAAGTTTCGGGTTTCGCTTGGTAAGTTTTCAATCATGTGTGTTTTCGTTATTACTTGTTGGTATATTGCAATATTTAGTTTAATTTCAATTCTATTTTCAAAGATTGAATCCGACTTCAAACAATTATTTCCCGGCAAAGAAGATCTTCTGTTAGATAATCGGAGCCAGTTTTGCTGTACTGTAACACCCTTATTTAAAGAGCGAGTCAAAGATACAGGCGGCGTAGATCTCTTCAAAAAACTAAATGTCGACCAAGTTCAAGCAAGTAAGGAAAATCGCAGTTCTTGCATAAAAATTATGAATACTTCAAATACTTTCATTCTCTATCAGCAATTGATCATTTTTGCGCAAACATATCACAATTTTTAATTGTTTTAAAAAAATATACATGGACGAAATTATTGAAAAATTTTTATGTTATTTGTATTGTAAACGATATAGTACTATGTATAAGAAGAACTTTATTATTTGGACTTACAGTTCAGAATTTACTGCATATAAAATTCAAGAAATTTTCTTACTTAATAAAAATATGGATTTACTTTTAAAATTAAAAAAATTTCCTTTTTCCACCAACACATCTTTATCAAGTAAAAAATAAAACTTTCTTAATACCCAAAGTATTCTTTTAAATTAAAATTATTATAAACCCATAAATGAAAAACTTGTAAACTAAAATGTGTATATATACTGTATAAATATGCACATATACATATGTATAAAATTGTTCAACTTACAAAAATTTAAATTTACTTTATATTATAATATTAAAATTATATATCTACATACGTAAAATGCAATGAAATACATGAATAAAAGTTTTAAATTTCAGTCAAAATTGTATTTTATTTCAAATCAATTATCTTAAATCTAGGATTTACAACCATTATTCCAAGGTAAAAATTACTTTGGTTTAAAGAAAATATATCCTTAAATCTATGATATATTTCCCCTGTACAAGGAAAACATCGCCTTAAATTAAGGAGCACCTTCTTTAATATAACTATTTTTGTCCTCATATTGAGGTATATTTGTCCTTGAAATAAGTAAAACTTTTCCTAAAAAAAATAAAAAATTTACTACTATTAAATGCTTTAGTTCTTTATCACAAGTATTTTTTTTCATAACGTATAGGAAATCCCGTACTTAAGGCAAAGAAAATTTCCTTAGCTTAAGGTTGCACAATTTACTAATAATAAGTAAGTAAATTTCCTACATTCAAAGATCATGTAACTTTGGAGCAATTTCATTCCCATTTTTTCCTTAAAATTAGGAAGATTTCCTAAGATTTAGTAATTTTTTTTTTCAGTGTACTATGTATGATTTTATATAGAAATCAAAAGCTGGCTTTCAGTTTTTTGTTTGTCATGTGGAAAGTATTTGTTCCACTCTCTTTTGTTCCTATATTTTTGCACCATTGAGATTTTAGTAGGGTTTCGAACAGGAGAAATTTGGGTTCGTGTTCAGGTTCAAGCAAAAAATAGAAGTGTATTCCGGTTCAGGTTCAAATAAAAATGAAGCAAACCAAAGGTTTTTCAAATAACAGTCTAACTTATTTACATACATCAATACATTAGTTACTTAGCAATTTGTTTTTTCATTCCGTTGACATTTTTCTTATATTTGATAATTTACAATTTTATTAAACATTTAGTAAGGTTTATATTAAGAGAAATTATCATTTAGATTGTTAATATCTATTAACGATTGTTTGTAAAATGATATTTTTGCGGATCCAATATCAGTTTTATTCCAGAAAATGCCCTTTTTACGTACACTTGTGTGGCTGGAACTGCTAAGATCACTTGTGAAACTTCAAACAGTAAAGGAAGCTCGGTCGTCAGGCCATCAGTCACTTAAGGGGACCAACGCACATTTCGATGTGTGCCGTAATTAAGTGATATGATGGAAGTGTGGACTAACACCTCCTCGTGGTGACGGCTGGAAACAGTTGCATGTCAGATGACTGATACGCAAACTGTTATCTGGTAACAGAGCACATCAGATGTCTGATATGCAACTGGCTAAGATAGTTCAGGCGGAGGGAGCAAACCCTCTTAAATAAAAACTCCCCTAATCCAGGGTGTCACGCGACCCGTGCCTATTGGTTTGGCAGCCAGGGGATTAACACTCGTAGACTGGTGTGCACGGGTCCTACGTCTGTTTTTACACAGGTACTTGTACTTATGTGAAATCAGCACATGGGACCCGTGTGCGTCTGATACTAGTGTTAAGAATAGGCTGTCTGCGAACGGAGCCTCCTTGATACACGGCCGCCTCAAGGAGTAAGTGTGGCCTTACCATGGCAGACGGGCTATGTCATGGTGGACCAACCCCTTCCCGCTTCTATAGTTGACCGCCAAGCCCGCTCAGGCAGGCTAGTGGTCGTATTTTAAAATGAGCAAAAATAATAAAAGAAAAAATTTAAACCAGCGGGGATTAACCGCAACGGAACTCGCAGATCGAATGGAGCATGAGCTACGTGATGAAGATCTGCGAGCTTCCACAAGCAGGGGTTCACCCAGGTCGAGAGGGCCAGCAAGGTGTCAGGCAACGACTGCACCTAAGCGAAGACGGAGCTTTGAGGGTAACCGTACGATGACCAGCAAAACCAAGGTAGGGGTACCAGCTGTCAGTGCATTAGCACCGATAGCTGAGTCCCATACAATGGCTTACGCTAGTGTGGTAGCCGCGGGAACTAGTGCAATAGCACCAGTGACCGTGTTAGCCGCGGGAACTGGAGCAATAGCACCAGCGCCCGTGGTAACCACACAAGCGACTGGCATCGTACCCAGTACAGCTCATACAGAGGTCTCAGCGGCCGTGTGACTTCTGTAAGGGCTCGAGATGTCTTTCTAGCAAAGGTGGCTAGTGCATTCGCACCAGCGGCTAATGCTACGGAGACATCGACGGGGAAAAGTTACCCCAGGGAGCACAAACGCCGCGAGTTGAAGGTACCACCAATTGGGCAGCCAGGTGGTATGGACGACCCACTAAGGAAGGGCCTTAGTGGGGCAGGGTCCAGGTGGTATCTTAGATACCTGGAGCAGGGGCTGGAACCTGCAGTAGCAAGAAAGAAGGCAGAGGAGCATAAAGCCAAGCCGTCCGAAGGTACTTCCCAGGAACCTCGAGAAAGGAAAAGGGGAAGCTCGGTCATCACTCCACCGCAAAAACAGGAGGTGAAGAAACCGAGGACGAATACGGTGGTGGCAGGCTCATCTGCAGGAAGAGTGGTGTGCGGCAAGACGTACGCGGGGGTTGCGAAAGCAGTTAGGATGGCAGTGTTGCCAAGGGAATATCCCGAGGTAACATTGTCATCCGAGCAGCTTTCGGCCCTAGAAGACGCCATCCTGGAGGAGGTGGCAAAGGGATGGGCACACAAGCTGAAGTTTGAGGGTATCCATTTCAGGCCGGGTTATCTACTCATCGACTGCAAAGATGTGCAGTCAGCCGAATGGCTGAAAGGAGTAGCCCCGAAGCTAACGGCCTGGAATGGACCCCCTCTCATTTCATGTGTAGGTGATGATGTTCCCAAGTCGCACGTGGTGACTATTTTCTTCCCCAGGAGCCTGGGCCAGACGTCAGAACGGATACTGGCCCTACTCAATGCCCAAAACGAGGGCCTCCGAACGAACCTCTGGAAGGCATTGAAGGCTCGTGAGGAAGGGAATGGTCAGTTACTGACGATAAGTATGGATGAGCTATCGTTTGAAGCCATCCGTACTTCAGGGGGCGTCATCAACTACCGGTTTGGTGAGGTCACGGTGCACGGGGTGCACAAACGGGCCACGGAAGAGGACACCTCGAATCCCGAGCCAGAAGCAGTCAGCAATGACGAGCCGAAAGCAACGGAAAGAGTGCACTCAGCCGTGGCCGAGGTGGAGGTCGATACTCTACCAACATCAGCAGCGAGCGAAATGGAAGGCATAGTACTTCCATCTTCGACCGCGACTGAAGTTGAGGGAATCGACCTCTCCCTTCTCAATATGGACTGCCCCATAGATGAGGAGGAAGAAAGGATGTTGTTGAGTGGCAGTAGTAGGGGCAAAAGCCCCGCTAAGTAAGCTCTATGAGCAGTGGAATAGGCATCAAATGTGCCCAGGTTAACGTCCACCACGCAAGAGCCGCCTCGGCGGTGATTGCAAGGACATTTTCAAAATTTAACCTGGGCCTGATACTGATCCAAGAACCCTGGCACTACCAAGGTGCAATCAGAGGAATGGCCTGTAAAAACGGCAAGGTAATTTGGGATAACAGGCAGGATAATCCAAGGGCCTGTATTCTAATTAGAAACAACATTAATTATGTTTGTCTTACAGAATTCATGACGCGGGACTTAGTTCCAATTCAAGCCCACCTTAACATCGAGGGCAGCAAACGCGCCATAGTAGTGGCATCGGCATATTTTCCGGGTGAGGAGTCGTCACCACCGCCGCCAGAAGTGAGGCAACTGGTGGATTATTGCAACAGGCACAGACTGCCGCTTCTCCTCGGATGCGATGCGAACGCTCACAGTACCATATGGGGCAGCACAAACGACAACAGCAGAGGTGAGTACCTTTTAGAATTTATCTTATCCGCTAATCTAGAAATATTAAACGTAGGGAATGAACCTACGTTTGTTACTAGAGTTAGGAAAGAAGTATTAGACATAACAGTATGCAGTCCAAATATTGTAGGACTAGTCAAGGACTGGAGGGTATCCAAAGAGGACTCACTCTCTGATCATAAAATCATAGAGTTCCTCCTAGAGGGCACAAGTACCGAAATACCGTCCTTTAGAAATCCCAGGAAAACAAACTGGACAGAATACATAGAAGTACTTAAGTGTAATTTAGAAGGTATTAAATCGTGCAAGGTGATAAAAAATCATCATGAGCTCGAACATTCCGTAAATGAACTTAACGAAGCAATACTAGATGCTTTCGAGGGCAGCTGCCCTGAAAAAGCGGAAAGTCTAGGAAAGGACGCCATATGGTGGAATAGTACCCTAAGTGACATTAGAACCGAAGTACGTAGGCTCCATAATGGAGCAAAACGGAGCGGACAATGGCAAGCTTATAGGGATAAACTAACAGAATACAATAAGGAAATTAGGAAGGCTAAAAGAACTAGCTTTAGGAACTTCTGCGACAATATCTCATCTCTACCTGCTGCATCAAGGATATATAAAACCTTTGCAAAAGCAGGGCAGGACATGAGAATGGCGCTGAAGAAATCAGATGGCAGCTTCACCTGTAATGAAAAGGAACGAGCAGAATTGCTACTAGCAACACACTTCCCTGGAAGTGTCGGGCTAGATAGCAGGAATTCAGAGGAGCAGCCTAGAAGAATAAACAGAGTAGACAGGAGGGTAGCAGCAGAAATATGCTCTGCGCCTAGATTGGAATGGGCGTTAAACACTTTTCAACCATTTAAATCACCTGGCATATTTCCTGCTCTATTACAGAAGGGCATAAAGGAAATATTGCCATTCCTTATTAATATAGGGAGAAGTAGCCTCGCTTTTGGGTACATACCAACAGCTTGGCGAAGGGCAAAGGTGGTATTTATACCAAAAGTGGGCAAAAAAGATACCACCAACCCTAAGTCCTTCAGACCTATAAGCTTAACATCGTTTATGTTGAAAACACTTGAAAAGGTGGTTGACAACTTTATACGATGTAAAGTCTTAGACACAAATCCATTGCACCCCAATCAGCATGCATATAGAGCAGGCAGGTCTACCGAGACAGCTCTGCATGACTTAGCGGGGAAGATTCAAGGGGCACTAGATGTGAAAGAAGTAGCAGTATGTGCTTTCCTGGATATAGAAGGAGCTTTTGACAACACCTCGCACGAGGTTGTCAATAACTCTCTAAGGCGAAGAGGAGTAGATAACACAACATCTAGATGGATGTCTGAAATGCTCTCCTCTAGAACAGCTGAGATGGAAACAGGGCTAGGTACCATATCAGTCAGCACAACCAGAGGATGTCCACAGGGAGGAGTATTATCACCTCTAATGTGGAGCCTGGTAGTAGACGAACTTTTAATGAAACTCTCAGAGGCAGGCATAGACTGTCAAGGGTATGCGGACGATATAGTCCTCGTAGCCAGAGGGAAATTTGAAGAAACTCTCTGTGACATTATACAAAGAGGGCTAGGTATTACTAGGAGATGGTGCAGGTCGGTAGGGCTAAATATTAACCCTGCAAAGACCACTATAGTTCCATTTACCAGGAAAAGATCGCTCCCGCGCTGGAAACCGATATCACTAGCTGGGGAGATTATTGAACAAAAGCAAGAGGTAAAGTATCTGGGCTTAGTATTAGATAGTAAACTCACATGGAAAGCGCATGTTGAAGCAGTGACAAGTAAAGCCACTCGCGCTCTAATGGTATGCAGAAGGCTAGCAGGGAAAACTTGGGGATGTAAACCAAGTGTACTGCGCTGGATGTACACAATGATGGTAAGGCCAATCATTACATATGGAGCATTAGCGTGGGCAAGGAGAACTCAACTAAAAACAGCAAAAGCTAAATTGGGGAAAGTTCAAAGGTTGGCATGTATCTGTATAACAGGAGCGATGAGAACATGTCCGACTGCTGCACTAGAGGTACTATTGGAGCTCACTCCATTACACCTCGTGATAGAGAATGCCTCCAAGGCAGCAATCGTAAGAGGAACAAGAAATAAAAGGTTGACGAGGAGATCTATAGGGCTTGGAGACCGAGATAACCCGGCGAAAGACAACTATCTCTTGGACTGTCCCCAGGACAGAATGGACAAACAGTATAGTTTTGAGAAACACTTCGTTGCAAAACTTAGTAGTAAGAACGAATGGGAGGGTGTAGAGTATAACTACACACTCAAAGAACACACGATTAAGTGGTATACAGATGGGTCACGTACCGAGGATGGAACTGGGGCAGGAGTATTTGGGCCAAGAATCAAACACTCTGAGCCGATGGGGAAGTATCCTAGCATCTTCCAAGCTGAAATTCATGCAATTAGCACATGTGTGCAATTCAACCTGGATAGACAGTACAAACGGCAAGATATCGCTATCATGTCGGACAGCCAAGCAGCCATTCGAGCATTATGCTCCTTTGAGATCACCTCTAAGTTGGTGTGGGACTGTTTGAGCAAGCTCAATCAACTGGGCAATGACAACAAAGTCGCTCTATGTTGGGTCCCTGGACACGCAGGAATTGAGGGTAATGAGCAGGCAGACGAGCTTGCAAGAAAGGGGGCAGCAACCACTTTCGTGGGACCTGAACCCTTCTGTGGAATAGGAGATAGCGTAATCAGGGAAGTACTCAGGCAAGAAGAGAGGAACAAGAGGCAAGAGCTCTTTACCAATCTTACGGGACTGAGGCAATCCAAAGCGCTTTTAGGTAATTATAATAAGAGTAGATACGCATTCTGCATTGGTCTCAACAAAAACAGTTTGCGCATATTAGCTGGTATTCTGACTGGGCATTGCGGGCTCAGAGAACACCTTTGTAAGATAGGGGTTGAGCAAAGCTCGATTTGTAGGTTTTGTAATGAGGAAGACGAATCATCAGAACATATTTTAGCTCAATGTGGAGCACTGATCCACAAAAGAAGGAAATGTCTGGGCATGCACCAAGTGCCCAGTACAGAACTGGCATCCATAGATCCGGGCGCAATACTCAAATTCTTGAGGGAGACTGGACTGGATGAGGTACTCTAGGCAGATTAGACTAGAAAGAAAAGAGGGACGTACAATAGATCTTATAGGTCGCGGTACAACGACAGAAACCTCTATAATACAATACAATACAATACAAAGGAAGCTCTGTTTTTTGATGCTCCCACCATATCCCAACAGGTTCTTTAACATATCAAAAGTCAAATTCCATCCTGATTGCCAATTTTAGCCTTTTTGGTTCACAAAAAAAATTCACTGGGCTTACCTCATCAGTAAATGCTAGGCACGCCACCTACATGGATGCGTTTTCAATCGATGAGAGTTCACTCATATCAAGACTAACTTTTTTTCTTTTTTTTGTGTGTCACAACAGCACAAGCAGGACCTGAGGCGAGCTTTTGGCATTCCATCATGTTGTGCGAGTTATATTAATAGACGAATAAGTGTCGCGATTAACAAATTTATAAAAGTGCCAAAATTTGGGACATAACATACTTTTCAATATCAAAATGTACCTCACAAAAATTGTGTTGTGTGTATCAGTATATCGCTCCCTCCCCCACTTTTATCTGTACTGAAAATTTTAGAGACCTGCTCCGAAAACTTATGTACTATCTTTTTTTAGTTTAAGTAAATTACAATTTCTTGAAGCAATACTCCAAACACCAAAGTGTTTAGCAAATTAAGGCAGCGATATATAACCACATATCGCTACCTTTATTTTGCTAATAACCAAAAAGCTCTTTTCCACGATCGAGTTTCTACTGCATTAGGATTAAACGTTCCCACCTGCTTGTCGACCAAAAAGTTTTTAGGGCATGTAACCCAAGCTAATGTCTCTGTTCCTTTAGTTAATATGCATAATAAACTACAGAAGTTTACTCATTTGCCATTCCTTCTGTCTCTCCATATAAGTCTTTGCGTGTTGTTTTTCAATGAAATTCGAATTCTGTTGTTCCTCAAGTTACTTCTGAAGTCGACACTCTCGCGATCTTTCGCTGCTGGTTTTTGGGTTTTTTTCATGATAATTTTGGTCCTCCATTTTTCGACAGATTCTACATTCTCACTGTCTATGAGCCGCAGATGCTAGAGATTTTACCGTAACACAATTCGTCGCCTGAAAATTGGTTTGGCGTATGTGTGTACAAATTCATACACCTAAACGTCAAATCAATTCTCAGGCGACGAATTGCCATTTGTTTGTGCCTCGCGTTTTTTTTCAGCCTATACTCGCTCATTTTTCCAGCTCTAGAAATTTCTAAATGTTTTTGTTTGAAACGTCAAATTTGGCGAGAAACTGATGAGTATGATAAAACTACTTTGCCAAAAAAATGTAACGTTAAAGACCACTTAAAACGGTTATATCTTTGAAACAACAAAAATTAAAAAAAGTTTGTTCACATGAAATGTAGGCCTTGAGGCCTATTTTCATGTCAATGCAAAAAAAAAAAAATTGGTTTCATGGGATATTTTCGGCATATTTACAAAAATATGCGTACGACTGTAACGTTAAAGACCGAAAAATTGGCCATATGCATATCATTTCCATTACAATTTCTGGCGTAACTAAATATAAAAACGATTCTAAAGAAGTAAACTTCAAAAACACTCAAAAAATACTGCTACAAAATTTTAAAAATATGTGTTAGGGCCTTAACAAATTAAGGTAGCGGTAATATTTTTGAATTTTGAAATTGTACCTGAAAAAGTACAATTGTATCCTCAATTGTAACACTGAGACGAATGAAGCTTTATGCAGAATCCGAAGGGCGAAGTGAAAAGTTTTTCTTATGCAATTTTTATTCTTGGAAGCCATTACCAGTCAAGAGCTAATGCCGTATGGAAGAATTTTTATTTTTTATTTCAGATTTTTTAACGTGCCGAGTATCGAACCCCCCGGACACTGTGCATAGCACAGCTAGCACAGCCACCAGTACGCCACAGCAACCCAGAAAATCACAATTCATAAAAAATAACCTGTTGTTGGTTTTTTATAAGTTACCTTAAAAGTGCACAATATCACTTTATAGAATTCTAGCTCATGTTCAAGGTAATAACATGCTGTGTACAAACTCAAGTTAAGCTTTACTATTTATGCACCCTTTATGTATACAAAAGCATTTGAATAAGAATAGCTTTAAGATCTATATTTCAAAAATTTTGCAAGTTTAATTTTTATGTACTAAGAACGCTTGAACTTGAACTTAATCTGAATAATACAGATTACGTACAATGAAATATTGAGATTATAATATGTTTACTAAAATGTTTCCAGTGTATTTTTGTAACTCATTCAGGAAGATGAATTGTATATACACTTAATTTAAATATTTTCGGATAAATTGATGGCACTAGCTAATCAAAGGTAAACGATCTCTGCGTGACACACATAAGAACATCCTCCGTATTTCAGAAGTTCAACGACCTACCTTAAGATATTTTTCCCAGCGTATTTAAAAATGAATGTGTTCTTTTCTATTTGGCTGTGGGCGAAAGAAATAATAAATCTTGAAATTTCTTTTGGAACGCGTGCACATTCCAAAATTAGCTTCATTTTCACAATCAATTTTAAAGTTACTTTGAAACTTTTAAAAATAGACTTTTCATAGTGAAAAGCATTCTTTTTTATTGCAAGGGGAATAAAAACTCTATTAACTTGAGAATTAAGACAAAAGCAAATCTGATTTATATGCCCATATTAAATAGTTTTGAAAAATTTGAATAAACAAATCCAACAGTTAAGCGGCTGAGGTAATATCTCCTAGAAACAAGCGAGTAATTGGGAAATCACTCTAACAAATGGCAACGAAATACAAAATTATTGTTCTGATAAACTTCATAAATATTTGAGTATTGGTAATCATGACACTGTCCGACGGAGCTCAGCTCTTCAAAAAATAAAAAGTTTCTGAAAGTTCTAATTCTGATAGAGGTCTGAAATTGCTAGGAAAATTTAAAGCAGATGAACACAAGGGAGAAACCAACTATTTTATTTGATAATATTTAAAGAATTCGCATTGGTCATGAAAGTTCTGGGATTGCGATCATAATTTTTAAAAAATTTTCATTCTAAATTTGTTTTAAAGCTTACAGCTCTGTTATTGAGTTTCTAAAAACTTCTTATGACTTTGACCCTCTTTTGGCACCAATAAACATTATTCGGTCGGCAAATTTTTTTTGTATTATGTTTCCCTTTATAAAAAGAAATAATTGAGCTGTGAGCTTTGAAGTTGGCCAATGTAGTACTTTAGCAAGTTAAATTTAAGTAGGTACTTATTACAAAATATTTTTTTTTTTTTTTGCCAATGTCTAATTGTACCTAAAATGAACCAATTGCACCTTGTGGTTTGAAAAAATTGGAAAAGGTACAATTGTACCTACTTTGCCATCACTGATGTACCTATCAATTTATGTTATATCTCGAATCTTTTCAATAGCTGCGTTTTATTCGCCACTTGCTTCTAGTTATGTATAACTAGCCGCGATAATTGTATGAGGAAACAAAAACAAAGCGGCAGAGATAACACGTATAATTATAGCTGTTATGTATACTTAACAAGTTGTTTAACTACATCAAATTCTATTGTGAACTTCTAATAGCGAAACAAGAAGCATGACAGTTTGGCAAAAAACAGAAAAGGAAAATATTTGAAATGTCTGGCGGTGAAAATAAGTTAAAATCATCCTTAAATATTCTTATAAAAAGTAAAAACTAAAAACAATGCCCTCGATTGACCGGAATGACTGGGATCCATTAAAATGTTTCAGCTCTAGCTGCTGAGCAGTTTCATTGTGAATAACATTATAACGATAAAGAGACTTAACAACTTGGTCGTTTTATTCGCACATGTTAAACTGACTGGCGAATAAAACACAGCTAATAATGTTTTAGTTTTCATTTTATATTTAATAAAACTATAATAGGCGGGTTTCAGGATCGACATCCACAGTAGAGACCTTCCTACCTCTGATTAAATTGACTGAGAAAGTAGCCAAAAAAAGGAGTAAATTCTCTTATTTTACTAACTGCCATTATAATATTTTAAAATGCAACCCTTCCTTGGCAATTACATCCTCACATCTATCTACATATATATAGGAAAAGAAAGCAAGTAAAGTTATTGTTGTTATATGATTTTTAATGGATTCACACACACAAAATTATTTAAAGTTTATCTATTTGCTATTGTTTCCGTTATTGTTGTTGCTGTTGCTGTTGCTGCATGAGCATAAACTTTGCATATGTTAAATAAAATTGAAGTTGGCAAACATAACCCCATCATCACTAACACTCCAATACCAGGCCAATCCCCACCTCTTTTCATGATCCACTAAGACAAAAAGATGTAAAAGGAAATAAATAGAATAGAAGCGTGGAAATGAGTTTTTAATGTCCCAAAAGGGAATTCTCAAGTGTTTTAAAAGAACAGTGAACTGGAGTATAGGGAATACATTCGTACATATGCGAGTATATAACATATGATATGATGGCAGGGGGTGTTTGGTGGGTGGAGAGAGCAGATATACGGATTTAAAATGCAATGTAAACGGTGATTTGTTGTTATTGATTAAATCGGACATGTTCAACGTAAGCGAAAAGGACTAAACTAAGCATTAAGAAAATAAGGAAACTATAGCTAAAAGATATTCACACATGTATGCACATGTGTATGTGTGAAAGAGAGACAGAGAGAGAGAGAGACAATATGTGAACGTGTGTGGTTGTGAAACAAATGTAAATGTAAACAAGCGCTAGAAACGTTGATGAGAATTTAAAACTTTTTCCTTTTGTTTGATGAATATTTAATTAAGCATAAAAGAAGCTGAAGAAAATGTTAAATAAAGGATATTTTCAACAAGGATAAGAGTATATGAAATTGAAGTAAGGGTTGTTGGCAGACAGGAAGAAACAGAAGAATGAGGTTAAGATGAGGTTACTTTTAGGGAAGACTGCTGCTCTTTTTCTTATTTAAAATTAAAAGAAATATAAAAAAGGAGTGAATTCTAGTTGAAAAAGGGCACAAAATAAACCAAAATCAATTAACAGTTTCTTGTGCGAAAGTTTTTCAACAAAAACAAAAGAAAAAACGTACAAAAATTATGAAAATAATTAAAAAAATAATAATTAAATTTACAGCTTTATACGCTTACACCAACACTCCCACACACACATACACAAACAATTCTTCTCCCCCAATTTATTGCTACTCCACATTCTCATAAAAAGCATTTAGAAAAAAGTATTTAAGTAACGTAAGAAGAAAAAACTTTCAAAGGCGTAAATGTCCTTAAGCGCAAAAGTGTTACTGGCAGCAGTAGCAAAACACCGGGAATGAGTTCGCTAGTGAGTAGGTGGGGGTGGACAACACTATCGAGCATCATACCATTCCACGAGAGCTTTACATAACAGTGTGCCAAAGTGCACACCAATACCTTTTTTTTTTGTGTTGTTTCCAATTTTCTTTTTTTGTTTCTTTTATTTTTTGTTATTATTGTAACGTGGTTGAAAATTAATTAAAAATTAAATGAATAACGTGGATAATGAGCCCCTAAGCTGATTTTCGCTTATAACATTTTCACATTGCAAAAGAGCAGCACGAGAAAAAAAATCTACAAGAAATTGTTATTGTTAGCTTTGGTATTTTTCATAGAATTTCATCACAAAAAAAAACGAATCTTTACTGTAATTTTTTTTAAGTTACTATCAAAAAATCTGTAAAAACAATTTTCTTTACCAAACAAAATATTTAAAAATAATATTTTGTGCTTCCGCTTTTTATTTTGTGAAAAATGGCGTCAATTAAATTGAAAACATTTTGTATGTACTGTTACAAAAGAGATCGAATTTTTTAATAGAAAAAGTTTCTTTCCTTATTTTTTTAGTAAGTAATTTTCATTTCCTTGTTTTGTTGTTGGTATTTTGTGTTACAAACATTTGGTCATTCTAAAGATATTATTTTTTTTTTAATTTTACAACAACATTGTTTGCAGTAATGAAGTTACAAATGCACACAACATACCTTTCTTTTATTAAATTTTTAAACTTTCAATATTTTATCAGGGTGTATCGATATACAATATTAGACATACATACAAGTAACTACAACAGTGATTTACCAATTTTTATTCCTCCTATAATTTTCCATCTTCTCATTTTGTCTAATTTTGTATATGGGCCGTTCCATGTCAGATTTACAACTAAAATTTTTATTTCAACCAAAATTTCTTGCATTCTTGAGAAGAAATTAATCGACACGTATTTTTTTGTTTCAATATGATATTTTTTATTTTCAAGTTACGATATTTTAAAGTCTTGGAGTTGTAAAAATGGAACGTTTTTCAATCCCTAATTACTCAAAAACTACCCGTTGTAGGAAAAAATTTCCAACTAATAGGTAAATATTTCAACAAAAATAACTGTTCAATGAAAATACTTGAAAACAAACCCCTCGGTAACATCACAAAGACCACTGATGAGGAACCGTGGAGGGTTCCAAAACGGCGTATGATTTGCTTACTCTCATTTCAACAAAAAGGACGTTTCAATAAGCCGGATAAACAAATCTTTAACTGTTGTGTTAGCAATAAAGAAAAAAGTCAAACTATGAAATACGAACAATTAGGTTTCAGTTTCATATTCTCTAATAATAATATGTAACTAAATGATACTAAATCTACACAATTACTTTCTTCTTAAATCTATAAAATTTTTATTTTACAATGTGCTTTGCTCCTCCTGTACAAAAATAAAATGATTAGTAATGCCTTTTTGGATTTTAGATGAAATATAGTAAGCGACAATACGTACATTTTAATGTATGTAAATTCCTGTGCGCGCCGCTCGGAGTCAGACGACGTTAGTAGTGGTTGTTTTGTTATTATTTGAATATCTCGAAAACTGTATCTCATCCCACTTTGAAATTTTTACACAATTTTCCTAACACATTAATAAATATTTGCAATTATTAATAAATAATTTTAAAAAAAATGTCCAAGTTTGGAAAAATTCAATTTGTTTATAAAATTTCCAGAATTCATATGTTAAATAACAAAAACAATTTTTTGTTCATATTTTTTCGATAAGTATGTGCGATATACGAACTTTTATTAGTTGGAAATTTTTTCCTACAATGGGTAGTTTTTGAGTAATTAGGAATTGAAAAACGTTCCATTTTTACAACTCCAAGACTTTAAAATATCGTAACTTGAAAATAAAAAATACCACATTGAAGTAAAAAAATACGTGTCGATTAATTTCTTCTCAAGAATGCAAGAAAAGATTTTGGTTGAAATCAAAATTTTCGTTGTAAATCTGACATGGAACGACCCATATGCAAAAGTAATAAGTTCTTTTAAATCCGAAACCAATTAAATATTTCTAATGATTTCAGCTTGTCTTTGTACATAATATACTCTTTCATATATCTATATTTTTTAAAAATTATTCAATAGAAAATTTTTAAAAAAAATATTCAAAAATGAAAATGCTGTAGCCGAGGTAAGGCTACAGTCTTTGATTTTGATTGCATATTTTCTTTCACTGATAACAAAGCAGTTTACTTTTTCTTTACATTTTACACTAGCCAATACGAAATTTGTGTCCGAAACCTTCACATCCTTGGCTTTTAACTTTAGGGAACTGATCTCGATGGCGTGCCCAGTTTTTTGTTATTACGTAAAGATTTTGAGATATTGACAACTAAATGCTTTGAGTTTTTAGTCACCTTTTACTTCAAAAATTTAATTTATTATCCTAAATTTCATAATTTAATTTCCAATAATTTTTCAACATTTCATAAGGTAGAACTACAGTTCCTCATGTGAACAAAAACGACAATTTTAAAGGAATTTTTTGAAATATTAAAGCCGATTTTCTTGTAAGGTTTTTTAGGCTTTCAAGAATACATATTTTTTTTTTTTAATTTTACATTTAATTTATAAATATTTTTCTCAAAACTTACTTTTTTTGCATGGCCGACAGTTAATCTCGGGATCGACAGGGCCGATTTTTTTAAAACTGAATGTTTTGTGTTCACTAATGTGTAATTACACAAATTATCCGAAAAATGGGTATGTTTTTTTATTTTTTTAAAGTTTGGAAATTTTTTTTTACGATTTAAAAAAAAAATATGGTTAATTCCTGTGAGAGAAAGCTTTATCTACAGCATGCAACTTTTTTTCAGGTTTACCGTTTCGTAGATTGACTGTCGGCCATGAAATCCTAATTTTCTTTAAGGCTCGACTTTGATGCCCTCTCCGATTTTAATGTATAATTAAAATTAAAACAAACAAAAAAATTATTTGTAAAAAACCTTACACAAAAAAATCCGACTTTAATATGTAATAAAAATAAATAAATAAAAATAATACCTTAAAAAAAATTATTAAAAGTTGTCGTTTTTCACATGAGGAACTTTGGTCTTACCTTACTTTTCAAAAACTTCCTCAAATCGTCTTTTTGGTGCTTCTCTAATTCCATATTAACTGTATTACTGAAGACTCGTCTTCTAAAATTTATTTCTGGAAACAACCAAAATTTACACGGCGCAAAGAATATGATCTTTTTTCATTAATTTATACTTTTTTTTACAAAATAATTCAATCGCTCTCAGTACATTTGTGTACAGATTTCTGAATTTTGAAAAATTAGTAGTTTTAAAAATAGATTTATTTATCAAGAATTAATAATAATCCAAAAAATAATAATAATCCTCAAAAGTTATTTTTGTAGTTTGTAAATTTTCGTTTTCATTGATGTTACGGCGCTTTAAACAATTCAATTTGACGTAAAATGAAACAATGGAGCTGTTTATAACAGACAATAGCAATGACGAAGTTTAAATGAAAAATTAACTATCATGCTCCTTGCATATTTTCAAGAAATAATTTTAACTTAACTTCTCATTTTTGTATTTAATTATTTTTTATGAACTAAAATATAAACTAAAAAGGGACACATATGTCCCAAAACAAACCCCTTTTTGTAATGAGATTTTTGTTTTTGATTTTACAGTTTTCAAATTTATCCTAATTTTATTAAAAGTAACTTAAAAAAGTAAAAAAAAAATGTTAAAATGGCAGCACAGCTCTTACGATCCTTAAAGGGTTAAACCTGCGTTTTAAAATTTTTAACATGTTTTTTTTTTACTATTTTTCAAAATTCTTAAAATCGTGGCACAGCTATGACATTCAATAGCTCATCAGCTATTATTTCTTGGATCAAATTTGAATCTCCTTTAATTTTGATCTTCCCCAGGGACATATTTTTGTCGTCGGGCGGCCTGGAGCCTTTGAAACTGCTTAGAAACAGTCACAAGGGATAGCGCATTCATTCCATATGAATTTTGACCTAAAGAATGACGAATCGAATATCTTGTGATTTATGCCTTACATCAGAAATTTTACTTTTCCTTGTCTTCATTCATACCGATCTTCTTGAAAATTTAAATAAAATATATAAAGTGTTTTTGTTACAAATCATCCAGCGTGTTTTAATTTTTCAAAATAACATAACTCACCGAACTTTTGATAGCCCCTCATATCTTTGAAATGCAGGCAGAAACTGTAACTCTTTAATTATCATAATTCATTATGAGCAGGGCCGTCGAGAGAAAATTCGGGCCCGGTGGTGATAACCTGTGGGCCCTCCCCCCCCCCCCCCGCCCTTATCTCTTCTCACCACAAATGATACAATTAATATCTATGTATGGGGCAAGGAGAAATTATATTATACTTTTTAGTCCGTTTTAAAAACGTGATATATTAAAAAATTTCTGAAGCTTTTCAAACAAATCTGGCATGAGGAAATTCGTTGTATATAGTGCTTTTTCGAATATAGGGCCCGGACCCGTCTGCAAACTGTCTCCATGATTGATGGATGATTAACCCGATAAATAATTTTCATGGTTTGTAATTCAATTTTCAGATGCATAGAGGCTTGTTAAAGTTTTTCTGGATTTTAGGATTTGGATTGAAATCCGGGCCCCCTCAAAAACTTCGGGCCCGGTGGGAATCCCACCCGACTCACCCCACTCTCGTCGGGCTTGATTATTAGTTATGTAAAGTACGTAACTCCTTTTTCTAATTCATTTGCGGATATCTCAAGAAACTTTGTGAAAAGTATCATCAACGTTGGCGAATTATTTAAAGATGATACGTAAGGTCCTTGACGCAAAACGAGGTTGCAATTTATTTTTGTAAAAATAAAAAAAAAAATGTTAATCAAGATAAAAAAAATGTTAATCAATCAAGAGTAAAAAAGAAAGAAAGTACAAATTTTGGAGTCTCTTTTTTTGCTACACCACTGGAAAAAGCCTCCCTGATTCACACGGTAACAAATTTTTTTATTCAAATAGATTTTTGTACTCACAAGCTTAAAGACAGTAAAACAGTAAATATCTAGGCTGAAACTTGTAGACAAAAGTAGTGTCTTTGTCAGAGATGTGCAAACTCCAAATTAAAAACATATTAAAATATAACAAAAATTATTTCACTAGGGACCCTTTATTATAATTGAGGAGGTCCATAACAAAACGCAATAATTCCACTTTTTAAGTTTTTAATGTTTTTGACTGAATTCAATTCTATATATTAAAATCTATGTAACCATTATTATAAACCATATCAAAGGTCAATAATTTAACTGTAATTCAACACCAAAATGAAATATTTCTATGTCTATGTAATAAACAAATTCGAGATATTACTGAAAAGTCAACGAAAACATCAAAACAACAACTTTTCATGGCATATCAAATAAACAGAAAATCAAAATAGAACAAAATTTGAACTTAAAACAGCAGCTAATTACTCAACAAAGGGTTTACAAGCTAAGGGCAAACTTTTTTATGAAATTGCAAGAATTGAGCATCCTAGATCTATGAGCTTGTGTTTTGATATACAGCAGGTTCAACCCTTTCCACGCACCATAGACCAGCAAGGAAATAGTGCCAATGAAGCAGACGATATAACCTTCGGGGATGATACTGGAATGAGAGTATAACAAAATGTTAATTTTTTGTAATACTTGAATGTAATAAACATCGTTGTTATGATTAAAGAGTTTGTCATTTCCCTATAAAACTCATGCAATTCAAATCAAAAGGGTATAATTACAATTTAATTCAAAACAAAAAGCCATAATTCCAAAATCAAAACGCAACATCTACAGAGGATTCATAACAAAATTAAATAAATACTATGTGACTGACCAAAACGCAACATTTCCAAATTTGTTATCTAAATAACTTAAAAATTAATTGCCAGATAAATTAATTTATTTATAATTTGTATTATTCCTAATAAACTATTATACCATAACAACTGTTTTCAACAAAATATTTTTCCTACTGACTTTAATTAAATTTATTCGTTTATCCAAAAAATTGTTCTGGTGGAATTATTGCGTTTTGTTATGGGCCTCCTCAATTGTTGTTATTACAGACAATTACAACAATGCCATTATATTTGTTGTCAACATTAACTACTTTACTTAAAATATGCTCTTTCACAGAAAGCACAAAACGTGATCACACATAATCAAAAAAGGAATCATATCCACTATCACCCCTTTCACTCCTTCTTCTATACTTTCTTCTTAACTTTTCTATCTCCCAAGCCATTGAATCAGGCAACAAAGGATGCAATTTACGAGTATGTCGAAACTTGTTGTAATTTTCTTTCAAAACATACAAACATAATTTAAAATGAAAGTAAATTTATGCAAAATATTTAATAAACAATATAAAACAAAACTATTGTCTAAGAAACAACAACAAATACATAAGTAAATCTAATACTATTTCATAGTGAAAATGTAACGTACATAAGTGGAAACATTTTTAATTACCATAAAAAAGGAAACTCATGCTATTTCCAACATCTTCAATGTGCTCGTATATGAAAGTTTCAGTACCTTTCTTGGTATAGTTATGTAGAATGTATGATTCAACATAAGAAAAGATAATGACTATAAAACATAAAATTCATACTTCACAAACAGTGTTGCCATACATTTTTGAAGAAATTATGTCCAAGTTGAATATGGTGGTGGTTGTTAAAAGTGTTGCTTCTTATTTTAATGTCACTTCATATAAACAGATATGTTTGTATGTATGTATATGTGCAAATATACATACATACATTGTTTACCACACTAAAAACTTCATACAAATAGAGCAGGGTATGAGATTTTTATGATACTCTTTTCTACACCTTCAGTGGCAGCTTTCCTATAGATATATACAGTGTATAACAAAATTAGCCACACCCCTTAAAGCAAAGTGTAAAAACGAGCCCCAAAGAAGTTATTGAAATCTGTAAATTACTTAGGTACATTTCACTCGTTTGCTGAAAGACTGCCATAAGACAAAAGAAAAATAGAGTTAGGTGTACAAAAATAACTAAATTAGGAACTGTATAAACTGTACGGCCCTGGCAAAGCTTGGGTAATACAAAAATTTCAAAACGAAAATCCTTTAAAAAGGAAATGACCGATCTATTATATAAAGGCCTCCGATCTAAAACTTATTATTGCACTTATCATTCATATCGTTTACATGGGTTGTTTTATTTCCACTTGTCCAATAGTGCTAAATCTCTTCGCAGTTAACGAAATCAGCATCAATTTCTTGCAATGTTTTTCCAATAACTACTACCTACCAACATACCGCATTCACAGAAAAAATTTCATTGACTTCTTTGCTATTTTTCCCCATATATGCTATTCCAGGCAATCCGTTTTTATAGAAGTAGATGAAGTTTGTTTTTTAACCCTGAAAGTACATGCATATTTTTTATACGTAAAGGTCATGCTTCGTCGAAACGACGACGGCATTATTCAAAGCGGTCATACACTTGATCTATACACCTATAACATTGAAAGTTGATTGTTTCCCATTATTTGGTTAATTTATCATATAGAAAAACAGCAGTGGACATTTTTTTTAACCCTGCAAGGACATGCTTCGTCGAATCAACGATGCATGTTTACGTTTTACAGTTTTTCTTTCTAAATTTTGTTCGTATTGGGCAAGCTGTTGCTATGTGCAGAAGTTCAACTGAATAGGCATTATGAAAGTATGATTTTTTTAAATAAGCGTCGTCGAAACGACGAAGCATGACCTTTGTATAACTTTTGCAATTTGAGATGGTGTTTCTTATGTTATAGTTTTTGTTGTTGGAATGCGAAATGAGTACGATAAAGTAATTGAATGATCGGGAAACTGAAAAATTTCTTGTTGATGAGTGACAAAGACCACCAACCGGACAGAGGAGGTTTCAAATTAAAGTTTGGAAGATGCAAGTTTGTCAATGGAAGCATCCGATTTAAAAAAAAATTATTAAAAAAAATTTCGTTAATTGGACGTGCACAGAAAACAACCATAAAATGTATGTACAAAAAGCAAAATCATGGGGAAATATTGAGTATCAAGTTCGAAGACCGATTCGGCAATGCAAAAATATTACTGAATATTTTGGAATATTAAGTACGACTTTTTTATGTCAATCACGCTCACAACATATTTTAAGTAAAACAAAAGCCCCCACTCGCATTTGTTTTCTGTCTTTGTCGAAACCAATTAACTGATGGGCTTACAAATACCAACTTTAACTACGTCGGTGCAAATAATATTAAAAATGTAATGCCGACTGATGATGAGAATACTGAACAAAAAAATCCTGAAAAAATAGAATGATTTGGGCCATTTGTCCCTCTTCTAAGCGACGAATGACAAAATCGTCCTGTTCAAAATGTAATTAAAGCTTTGTGCCTCTTGCATATAATGAAACTTGATTCTCATGAAAACTCGTTCCTAATGAACTAAAGCTGTGAAAATTTAATTTATATTATTAACAAAAAATGTCCGTTGTTGTTTTTCTATATGCCAAATTAACCAAATAATGGAAAACTTTCAAAGTTGTTGATGTATAGGTCATGTGTATGACCACTTTGAATAATGCCGCCGTCGTTTCGACGAAGCATGGCCTTTACGTATAAAAAATAAGCATGTACTTCCAGGGTTAATAACATTTATCGTTAATTAAATGTTTACCAACACTTTCTTTGAAAAACAATTGTAAGACGTAAACATGCGTCGTCGATTCGACGAAGCATGTCCTTCCAGGGTTAACCTTGCTTAAAAAATAATCGGTGTGTAAATAGTTTTGTTAAATACTGTATACAGTATGTAGATGTCGTAGGAAGATGATGGCTATCATTTCATTGAAAGTTTCTTTCAAATTTTTGTTATTGCTAATGTTAACAATATTGTTTAGCTTACCCCTCGCTGCTTCATCTTGCTGCCTATACCTACTTATATAGAATTAATGACGTATAAGTTTTGTTATGGCATTTTGCTGTTCTTTTAGTATTTTCTTGCTGACGACGACATTAACTCGAAAATAATTTTATACTTTCAATTAAAGTTTTTCTTTTCGCTTTGTTGTACTCGTCGGATTCTATTGTAATTGCATTGTAATGGATTTAGTGTTATCAAGTTTTACTTCTTTTTTTGTTTTTTTGTACCAAGTACATAAACATTTTTTCAACCATGAAGATAATTAAAAGTTTAAATTGAAATTTCTAAGAGTTATTGTTGTATAGTTTGTTAATGTTCTGCACAAAAAACAAAAAATACTTTTTAAATAAGTTAAAGTTGTTGCTAATATATCAACTGCTATAATTGTTTTATGTGCATCATTGTTAAACGATAATTTAATACCTATATCAAAAACCATGCTGAGTTTGTTTTCTATGCCTCTCAAATTTTACTTCCAGGCAAAAGTCATAGCAATCAGTGATGCATGCCGTATCTTACAATCGTTAGATATAGCAGGGAGAAACATCAAACTGTTCTCTGACAGCCACGCCACGATGATGGCTTTGAATTCACCTATTACCATATCCAAACTGGTCTGGCAGTGCAAGAAGCATCTCACGAGACTAGCAAACATAGCCAACACATCCCTAATTTAGGTTCCTGGTCATAGGAACATTGAGGGAAATGAGACCCGACGCACTTGCTAAGCAAGGTTCCTCTCATCAATCCTCGCTAGTGGAACAGGTTCTAATTCCTCTAAAAGAGGCTCAGAGGATAATACGAGAACATTTCCTACCCCAAGCCAACCTCAGGTGGGAGGGCATACAGACATGTAAATAACAAAAAAAATTCTGGCCCTGTTACAGTGCTGCAAGAACAGATAAGACTGATTGCCGTCAGTACGGGTCACTGGGCAATTGGCGTTCATGCATTTAAAATGGGGATCCCATCCAACGACCACTGTCGCAACTGCAACGAAACCAGTGAGAAAGAGACCGTTGAGCACCTACTCTATAAGTGTCCGGCGCTTGCAGAGACCAGAATCTGTGTGCTGGAAAAACCGTTTTTCGAAGACTTGAAAGATTTTTCAGTAGATTTTAATAAACTAATAATATTCCTAAATCAGACAAAATGGATCTAACCCCGGTGGCTAAATTAAACACCCAAAATTAAGCATCCGATGTTCCAGGGTTTTGTGGTATCAAAATTGCACTAACATGCTAATTGGTCAGAGTCTTCAATGTTTTTAGCATTCGGTCACCACCAACCAACCAACCAACTTGTTTTCTATGACGTTGGGTACGTTTCTAAGACGCAAAAATTTGGCAACTGTTACGAGAGTGATTAGCAATCAGTTTTGTGATACATTTTGCGTCACAGAAATGGCATGATGCGTTAGTTGTCAAATTTTTAAAAGTCATTAAATTATAAGTTATAAAATTCCAAAAAGTGTTTTAATTTCCTTCCAAAAATAAAATTAGGGACGATTTCGAGTTTGTTAACTTTCAAAGTTTTGATGCAAAAAATGGCGTCCAACTGCCAAAAGTTGTGCTAATCCGAAACTCACTGCATCGCGTTTCTAACACACTCTCGCAACAGTTGCTAAATTTTTGCGTCTTAGAAACGCAGCCATTGTTTAATACACAGCGAACACCTATGATTAGACGCTCACCAAAAGAGTAAGCCAAAATAGTTCAGCAATCACTGCCATATAACAATGAGATCCAGGAAAAAATTATTTTTGTCTAATGTAATTCATTGACGCCCTACAATAAGAATCGTTAATGCCTCCTGCTAGATTCTGTAGAGGTCAATTCATAAACTATCTCCTTAGAGCTTCTCTGTTTAGCTCACTCTCCAGTAATATCATCACTTTGGGCACAAACCTTAACCAAATTATTTCATTTATTCGAAACTGGCGATGGTCCGATACCAATTATGTACCAGTAATTTTTGCTTACTTCTGTTTCATACATTTTTATTTTATTTATTGAAAAACTAACCATCGTTCGCTAAGTTGGTGGTACTTTCTTAGTTTTGAAAAAATTCAGAATTAATAAAAGATTTGTAGTAATATTATGATATGTCAATTAAAATTTCGATTGGTAAGAATAGAGACAAGAAAAAGTAAAATGCAAATGGAGTGAATGCGTCATTTCTTGCGACTGTCGCCTAGTGGTTTCAAACAATCCAGAACATACATTTTTCTGTGGAGGACGACCCTCGTGAAGGCCGCTCGAAATCTTCGACCGACAATAGAAGCGCTGCTCTAGTAAAGGCTAAAGTTGACGAAGACCTATGACTAATATTGCTCGACAGGTTCTAAGAATTGTTAACGACGGACGGTCAAATATTTCCTAAAAACGATCCAGAAACCCAAAAGGTGCAATTCTACCTGTTAAAGGAAGATAACAAAAGTCTGCAACAAAGGGGGATATCGAATTATTTCACCAAAGCAATACGTTTAGCTCCTATTTCTTATTCACTAAAAACTGCTCAGACGGTAACTGCTAAGTAATATACAGAAAATTTTAGGTTTCTAAGATTTTTTTTGGAAAACCAGAAAAAAATTGTGAACTGCGCCACTATTTTTTATACTACGATAATGAGCCAGCTTGTATTTCGGAGAAAACCAATAACTTCCAGGAATAGAAGAAATTCGCCTAGCACCATATTTCCCCCGATATAATGCCATGTAATTTCTAGTTGTTTTCAAAAATAGAAAAAAATCTCAGGATAGTAAAGCGGAAATAATTTAAAAAGTTAATGTTGAGTTGGGAAGCTCCAAAAAGATGATTTTGGAGAATGTTTTGAAAGGTGGTTCGTTCTATCGCTTTAAGGGGACATTCCAGTTCAAAATTTGAAAAACATAGATTTTTTTATTTTTGATTTTTGGGTTCTTTATAGTTTCAAGAATACTCTTCTAAAATATTAGTGAAAAATTCAAAGTAAAACGAAAGTTATATACATTATTTTCAGGGTGGCTGATTACGAATCTGCCATAGGATTTTTAAAATCCAAAATGGCGGATTCAGCATGGGGGATGAATTTTTAAAAATTGGTCGGATTCGTTTAAAACTTATTACTCGGGGGTTTCCGGGACGCTGATATCGGATTTTCAAAACTTAAAATGGCAGCTCCAATATGGCCGATTCATCGGAAACTTGAAAGCTTGATCACTTTTTCAAAACCCGCCGAATAACTGGTTTTAAGGTCGTCAGATCAATTTTTAAAAAATCTTTCACCATAACAAAATAAATGTATTGAAAATCAGTACACTCTAGCTGCCAAGTATAATTTAAGGCAAAATTATTAAGTTTGCATTAACCCATTAAGGACGAGCGGGAACCAAAGTAGATAGATCAAGAAAGTAACTTTGTAAAGTAAATATTGTTTTTGAACCTGGCTCAGGAACGGCTCAGCGACAAGGCATTACTGGGTTAAAACTGATGTTTGAGATTAGGTAACGTCAAGTTTTCTGAGTAATGTTGACTGTATGTTGAATTGAGATAGAGGAGTAAAAGGATGAGATATGGCCCATCCGTTTTTGAGCCGCTCACAGACTTTTACTTCAGTTTTCTACCTTTTAATCTTCTTTATGTTTTTTAAGTCTCGAAATCAGCTATTTGAGTTAAGAAATGCTTTTGAATTGCTGATATCGAGCCGTTGAATGTATTCTTACAAATCTATCTATGAATTTAAATGGCATTTGTATCACCTTCATAATCTTATATCTAATGGTAATCTACATTTTCGTAAAGCCACCTTTGAAGAAATTCTATAAAAGCTTAAGAGCTAGAGTGTGTGATTGACTGCATATAAAGAAAGTAAATATTTTTATTTTATTATTATTATTATTGAATTATAATGCATATCGAATGTCAAACATAAACATTCAATGTCAAAATGCCATAAGTTAAGCAAATAAAAACTTTACACTCATGCATACAAATGTAAGTGTATGGATATGGAAAAGGGGTAATATTTTACATATACCGCTTTTTTATTACTGAAAAGTGCAAAAACTCATTATTTGATCATATTTGTTTAATATTTCGTTTATATATTTGAAATATTTATACCATACCTATATTTTTTTTATCATATAGTATCGCACTAAACAAACGTAAAAAATAGCAACAACAAAAATAAAATCCCTTTTAGCATAAAAATGTCGTCACGCTAAAAATAAGGCTAACAAACACAGACACACACTCATGCACACGCATTATTATTTGTATTATTAAAGCCCAAAGGAGCATTTTTATTATTGATACGCTTTGCATTTGATTTTTGCAACTTTCGGTGTGTGCATGGGTGTGGCTGAATTACCATTACTCCCACGTTATCGTATTTGTTTGCCTTTGACATTCGTCGCTGACATGTCAAAAATTTTGAACCCCTTTTATTTTGCGAATATGATAAAGAGTAATATATGAGTGTTTGCAGTTGTAGTAGCATCACCTTCTGTGGTGTTGATATCATTTCCGTGGTTGCTGAATTCTATTACAAGTTGCAATTTTATTCAATGTTTCTTTTTTCTTTTTTTTTTGTCTTTTATAAAAGAAAGTGTAATATTTTTCTCCCCATCACCGTTCTTTTCTTTGTGTATTTCCCTTATCCATTTTTCTATTTCATTGAATTGGTTTTTATTTGTTGATTGAATATGAGTACCAGTGTGCATGTGTTTGTGTTACCAGGGGTGTGGATTTATGTGTATCTAAATGATATTTGTGGTAATGGAGTCAGAGTCATTTTTTTTTTGGTTGGTGTCACTTATAACAGTTTTCTGTACTTGCCTACATACGTTCATATGTATGGTTCGATAAGTTAAGCTTCTTCCCAAATCATGTACATATGTCATTTAGTATGACGTTTAGAGTTTAGAGTTGTGGGTGAGCTGGACTTAACCAAAGCACACAGTCAACGAGGACCATTGTGCTATACCCAAGGATAGAACCAATAGAAGAGAGTAGAGAGATAAGAAAGTTTTGTGGGGATAAATGGGAAGAAGAAAGGTCTAGGGTCTCTCAACGTCGAACTTCTTTGTTTCACTGATGAACCTTAGAAGCTATGGACATTATTCATACTCAAGACATCACTACCCGACAGCCTTAATCTGATTCTCGCGAACGCCGGACAGCTACAAAGATAATGCTCCGTAGTATCGTCGTCCACAAGACACGATTGCCAAATTGGATCGGTGATGACGCCATTCTTAGTCATATGTTAACCACATGTGTTGTGCCACCAATAATCTCAGGTCCTTTCTTCTCAGTTTGAGAAGAAATTCCGCTGATTTCCTGTTAGGTTGTCTCACGAAGCACTTTGCGGTTCTGCAGAAGTCAAGCTCGGGCCATCTTTCTCTATGGATAGAACCCACAAATTCGTTGATCCACCGCATGATCTCCCCAGAACTTACGCCAAGAAAAGGTTCTGGACCCCATGGTGTAATTGGAGACACTTCATTAGCTGGTTTATCAGCTAGTTCATTCCCTGCAATACCACAGTGTCCTGGAACCCATATAAGGCATAACTTGTATGACGACAGCACGATTTATATTTATTACACAAAATGTTGTGAATTGCAATACAAACTAAAAAAAAAATTTATAATGGATCTCCAAGTTTTTATTTTTAAGATCCAATTTATAATAAGTAAGTAATACTTTCGAGGCATGCTTGCATAACTCTTTTCGACAAAAACCCGCTTTGCCAAAAATGACAAGGTGTAAATCTAACCAAATAACTAAAAAGCTTGAAACTCGCGTAATATATACTTAATTCAAATTCGGCCGAAAACCATCTTTTTTATTTATTTTATTCTGAACTCTGAGCGCTTATAGAAAATCCATATCCTTTATTTATGACCAAAGCTAAAAAATATCTCTTTATCGATGGCAGTTGTAAAAAAAAGATCATCCTAAAGCTAGAAGGCCTAAATAACCAATGGCTGCAAAGCCTTACCGCTTAAAATAGAAAAGAGTGCACACTTGGCAAAACGTATAACATAGAACCAGCGCGGCCGTTATGAGGCTATTGTTGCAATTTCGACTTTTCGAAAATACCCGAAATTTGAGACTTTTTTATTAATCCTTGCAAATTTTGAGACTTATTTGCCAAGAGTGTGATATTCACATGAAATTATACGAAAAATCCATTGCCTTTAACTTGAAAGTTGGCAACACATACACACATAATTTTTAGTTGCAGCACTGTCGTTTTATGCGATTTTTTACAAACTTGTTGCTATTTTCAAATTTGCCACACTGTATAACGGAAAATTGTTTCACCAATTAAAATATATCACAAATGATAGATACTGAAAAATACTAGGGTTCGGCATACAAATTTTTTTAAATCTGTTTCCACACAGTGGGCAGGAAGCGACGATAGGTTGCATAAAAATGTCGACAAAAACTGAAAGTAGGGGTGTATTTGTTGACGATTACAGGTGAAAAAACCGTTTGGAATGAAATTCTAGCTGCCCCTCTTTCAAAGATATCCATGTTTTACATACAGTAGGTGGAGAAAGTAAGATTTCAAAATGAAAAGAGAAGTTTAACACCAAATATCTTCTCAAAAATAGATAGCTTTAAATTTATTTTTACACCATTATAAAACTACATATACAAAATACTGTTGAAATAGCAATAACATTATAAGGAGCGAAATTTAGTTCTGATTTTCTTTTAAAGTTTAATATATTTTTTCTCTAACAATTTTAGTGAATTTGTCTTCTATTATGAAAACAAGATTTTTACATCGTTCTGGAGTATTTTTTGAGTATTATTTTTGGAGCATTATTATGAGTAATTTTTATAATCTAAACATGAAATTACTTGTTAATGCCTAGCCAATTTCTGGAACGAATGCCTCGTTAGGGGCTTGACATGTTGGCTTCCTGAAGCGCGGCATTACACTAGCTACGAGTCTTTCTAATTTTTTCTCGACAGGCCTCCCAGACAGATCCCTTCGTGAGGGTATAAATGCGTATTTTAAATACATTCGTTTAATGTTATAAACTTCAACACTTAATTTTTTTATAAATAGTAGTATTAATATTTTGTCACAAAAATTTACAAACAATTAAAAAAATGGGATTTCGGTTCTTAAAAAGTATTTGAAGTTAATTTTTTTGAAAATTATATTTTTATGTACATACTGTAACTTTTTACACATAATATGAAAGGAGAAATTATTTCATTTAATACTATAGCATTGCAGAGTACGCAAATATTTGTTTATTGAAATGCGTTCGCGCCTCCCTTCAAATCTGTCTAAGTCCCCCCCAAGGGGTGCGCGCCCGACCACTTGAGAACCACTGAGATAGACTATTATTACGATGGCAGGCTGCTTAGTTTTTTTTACAGCTCTACAGAAGGGGCCGTTTTATATATATTAGCTTCATAATTGTCTATCTTACAGAAAACTATGTATATTTTTAGATTTTTATTGATTTTTTGTTATGGAGCACCCGGAGAACTTCTGTAACACCCACTGATTAAAATGGCTATTTTTTGGACGCCATCTACAGGAAAACTTTTGAAAAAATAAAGTTTTTTAAAGATAATTAGATGTATTGTATTATAAAATAATAAAAAGTAAAATAATAAAATTTCAAGTGTCTATCTATTATATATTTCTTTATAGAACTTCGAAGTTTTCATTTCTTTCGACTCGAGCAATGGGCATGTCCGCTTAAACATTCTACAATTCTTTCAAATTTACTTTCTCTATATAACTTTTTTCATGGTAAATCCTTGTCTTGACCTGGTTAATTAGTGGCTTAACTATCCCTCAAACACTGAACTAAGATCCGTAGGCTATAATTATTATAACATTTTTCTTTTTAATTATAAATAACTCTTTAAATTACAATTAATTACTAAGATTTCACTCGAATTCCACAGTATTAACATTAGTGTCACTACTACTATATAAATAAAATTTATTCACAATTAGTTAAATTAGTTATACAGTACTGTGCAAAACACAAGCAACAAATCTTGGCATACCAAATTTATTACGTTTTAATGACTATTGTTCATTTGTATATAAAAGAAAATTATATAATGGGAAACTTAAAAGTTCGGAAAAAACTTAAAAAAAAAAAAATTATTTCAAAAAAAAATCAAAGAAATACGCACTTTGGGCTGTGCAAAACAAAATTAAAAATTTTATGATATTCCTTTCTTACAGTTATTGCTTCACATCTGCAAAGCATTGACTTTGTCAGGTTGATGAATGTGTTCTTGGGTGCCATTTCCCACTTTTATTTCAAATCTATCCCAGCTCATGCCTGATTTGAAAGTGGTACCCTCCCACTCTATGTCACGAGGTTCCGAAGTAGGTTTCAAGGAGTTAAGCTCGGATGGTAGTGACAATCCTTGGGAGTAATGAACCCTTCTCCATGCTAATCAATCTAAAAACAACTTTATTGTGGGTTTTGAGTAGATTTCATGTCTAAATATTCCAAAAAGTGGCAAATTCCACAATGGCTGATGAAGCATTTGGGTTTCCGGAGTTAAGAACACATTCATCAAACTGACAAAGTCAATGCCTAGCAGATGTGAAGCAATGAATGTAAATAAGAACTATCATAAAATCGTTGCATTTGTTTTGCACAGCCCTAAGTGCATTCTTTGATTTTTTTTTAATAATTTTTTTGTGGAAAGTTTTTTCAAACTTTTAATTTTCCCATTATATAATTTAATCATTTAAGAACAAATTAAATCCACTTTCTTTTAAATAAAAAAAAGAAAACGGAATAAATATGGTATGCCAAGATTTGTTGCTTTTGATTTACACAGTACTGTATATAAAATATGTGCAACATACATAAATCCAGTAGCAGGTGCAAGGATTTCCTGAGGGAAGATTTTTATTGTCTTGTTCTTTTGGAATTCATAACCAACGATCAAAATACATGAGATTTTCATTGATAAGGGATAAGGTTCGTTTTGGGAATAAACAGTCCCCCCTCCCCCCTAGGATCCGCTAGTGCATACAACTACAAAAGTATAAATCAACAAAAAAGGATTTCACAAGTATAACTGTTGCGTCTCTTTGAGCGAGATACACACTTACAAACCCAAGAGTCCGAAAAGCAAGCAGAAGCAGCAAATTAAAGGATAACTAACCAAAGCAAGTTTAATTTTGATTTATGCTTTCTCATATACTTCAAAGAGTATATAAATAAATTGCCCAATAAAATACACAAATTTTATTTATTTTCTCTGGGATAAAAAAAGATTTACATTTTTTCTTTAGCAAATGCAGAAAAAAGAATTGTAAGGAATAAATGTATTGAAGGAAAGGAAATTTTTAATTAAATATGGATTA
Organism: Toxonevra muliebris; assembly: GCA_963691655.1. Classification (NCBI taxonomy): domain Eukaryota; kingdom Metazoa; phylum Arthropoda; class Insecta; order Diptera; family Pallopteridae; genus Toxonevra; species Toxonevra muliebris. Next base: position 41,027,208 of record OY829329.1, read on the forward strand.
AAATTGAAAAACATGAATCTCAAAACAGAAACACCATAGATACTCGAAACATATGGATATGAAATAGGAATAGATTAGATTTCTCTCAGCCATAACAAAACATAATTGAAAAATCACATATGTAGTATTTTTTTTTTAGAAAATCCCACAAATGCAATATTGATACTACATAAATCTTTGGAGACCACACACACAACCATTTTACTCGTAGCATCCCCTCCCCGATGTATTGTACTTAATTGACCACATAATTTATCTAATATGCCGCAGCCTTCAAAAACACCACAATGAGAAAAAGAAATACACCAAAGTTTCCCCAATATAATAGAGTAGATGGTAGAAATATGGCCACTGATACTCTAAGTAATCAGGAATTGAGTATCGCAAACCGTTTCTTAATTTACTTCGCTTTAGCATTGAATTAAATGTAGTGAACTATTCTATTTAGCATTAGAAATGTTTCCACTATTAATAGAATTTGGATTTAAAAGCCTCTTGCAACCCAGGGACTGTTCGCAAATCTAACGCATCACAATATTGCCGAAAAACTTACGAATTTGTTTTCGTCTAACTAAGTAGGTATAAAATTATAATGAATCACAATTCTTTCAAATTTTTTTTATTCATTTTCAAACTTTTTAAACTCAGACCAAGGACAAAAATTTAAAAAAAAAGTTAACTTTACTAATTGAAGAGCGTTTACAATTAGTTGTTTCGAAAAAAATTGATTCATGTTGGAGTTATAAACGTTCCGGTTCCTTTTTTATGCAATTTTCACAGCAAAGCTTGAAAAAACTCATCATAAATTAAAGAAGGAAAATGCCGCCTGTTGAAATTGAAAAAATTTGAATTTTGATTAAATGTGGCCATCGGAAATTTATTTCATTCTTCAGTTTATTTAATATATGTGCAAATTTCAACATTTTGAGAAAAATTAAAATTTCTAAAGCAATGAATTTTCGTATAAATTTTCAGATCACCTTCAAAGAAATAAAATCCTCCTCCCCATTAAATACAATCACAAGCGGGTTCAAGCTAGTTCTTATATTTAAACATCAGTTTCATAAAAATTATAAAAAAAAAATCCTGACTACTGCCCTGGCCAAGTATAATACCTGCATAAACATAAATTTATTATTTGAAGCTAAGTATTAGGTGCCAATAAACGCATTTGCGATCAATTAAAATCTTCACTCGAAAGGTTATTCTTTCAAAAAAATATTTATATTACTATTTTTACATGTCGTACTTGTTTTTTATACATAATTTCTACACTAACCACATGTTGAAATATTTATTGTAACAAGAAATAAGTTATATAAGAAATAAAAAGGTAATCGGACTCACAATTATATAATTTACTCTATTGCCATGCTACATATGAAATAAGTGTCCAAAGGAGTTATAAATATTCGCGCCTACTGTTATTACATACATATATCACGCACTATCTTTCATCGACCTTCGACCCCACGCAATACATTCTTATGAAATTACTATGCTATAAATGAAATTATGTGGGGTAAAAAAAAATATTAGTAAAAGTAAACTGTAGGCACGTTATATGAAATAGTATTAAAGTGTTTTTTTTTTTTGACATAGTAAAATAGGAAATTAAATAAAAACTAATGCGGTGCTGACAACTTGAGCGAAATTTATTACACTTGTATATTGCAACAAGGTTTGATTCCAAATAAACTTTAGTAAAAATCTAGCCGCAAATTGTATAAAGAACTAGTAGAATATTTTGATTTAAAGAAAACAATATAAACCAAGTATAAATACAGTTTCATCAACAAATACCAATTAGGTACTCAGCTATATTTTCAAATATACCCCATAGCTTTCTAATATAACATATTCATTCGCCAAAGGAATCTTAAGGGGGTATTCTAGTGTAGAGGAGTGAGTTTTAGGAGATTTTTGAAGTGCCGTAAAAAAAAGGCAATCAATATTTTTACTATACATTTTTTCATGAGTTATTTATTAACATTACCAAAATACAGAAAAAAAATTAAAAACTAAAAAAAGTTGAAAATTCCAAAAATGAGCAGCTGGTGAAGTGGGAGGTCTCAAAAAATTGGCACGTGACCATACCCACGATTCCAACCCTCCTAGCAATCTGAAAAAGATTATTAATCTAGAGTAATGTCGCAATGTCCGGAACTACGGAAAAGTTGAAAAAACAAATTTTCTCAAAATCGCGGCTGCCTGAAAAAAAAAACAATTTTTGTACCACTTTTTTTGACTTTTTCGAATTTTTTAAAAAGAATAAAAATTGGGGGTCCGGATAGTTTCCGACATAGACAAGTGTATAAAGAAGACTCTCAAAAAATTTCAAGTAAATCGGTCCAGTAGAACTTGAGAAATCGGGGGTATCGTTTTGAAAAAGACAGTTTCGAGAAAAACGCGTTTAAAATTTCGCGTCAAGTATTTCGCAGTCTAAGTCATGAAATGATATTTTACACTTCCATTTATTTAATCTGCCATTCCTGCTTCATTAATCGGACCTTCCTCGACTTCGAAAAATCTATTTTCCACGATTCGATTTTTTTTTAACTTCTACACTAGAATACTCCCTTAAGAGAACCCGTGGTTCTAGGTACAGATGGATATACAGGGTGACAATCGTAAAGTAACGCACACATTTCAGCAGTTATTTTCAAAAGAACGTACTTCCATTAAGTACAATTAAGTGTTAACATTGCTGAATATATAAGCATTCATTTGAACCCCACCTCATTCAATATAACCTCCTTTAGCCTGCACACATGCCTTCAATCGATCCGGAAATCGTAGGACTGTTCGCCGCAGGACTTCCTGATCAATTTCAGTTCAGGCTTTCTCTAATGAATTTGTCAGCGACTCCAGACTGTGGTGTTGAGATGCACAAGCCTTACTCTCAAAAATACTCCAAATAGAGTAGTCCATTGGATTCAAGTCTGGGGAGTATGGTGGCCATTCTTGAGATGTTTGCGTTAATTTTGCCATGTGGGAAGGTGCAGAATCTTGCTGGAAAGTCCAGTTTTCATTTCCAAATGTATCTTGGCCCAGGGAAGAACATGTTCATTTAAAATGCTCCGATAAACAACCTGGTCAATTTTAACACCCTCTTCAACGAATATTAGAGGGGTTCTGGCATTAGCGGAAACTCCAGCCCATACCATAACGGAAGCTGGCTTTTGAACTCGGCCAACAGTCCTATTTTGTTGCGATGATGATGTTAGCCACATTCGGTCATTTTGCGCATTGAAATGTTGTTCAACCGTGAAAATTTTTTCATCTGTAAACAAGATATTTTCAACATTTTTTAGCACGTAGGAGCGTAGCAACGCCTTGCATCTTTGCAGTCGCAAATCTTTCTTTTTTTGTGTCAGATCTTGAGCTTTTCGGAGCTTGTACGGCTTAAGATTAAGCTTTGATTTTGCAACGATACGCACTGTTTCACGGTTTACTCCCACTTCCTTAGCGATTTTTCTCATTCAGCGCCTTGGATTTCGCTTGATTCGTTTACGAATTTTTTCTGTTAAACCAGTAGTGGCAACTGTTGAAAATTTTCCCCGGTCTCTATCTCCAAAACCCCCTGTTTCATTATATCGAATAATAGCTCGGTCTACCGTACGACTTGACAAATTTAAAGCCTTTGCAATTTGAGGGCTACTATAATTTGCCAAATGAAATTTCATAATTTCACGACGAATATTTTCCTTGTCCATTTTTATGGAAATTTCAAAATGTAATAACAAAAATTCAAATGAAATTAAAAGCAAAGCCAATGATGAATGAATTTGCTTTTTAAATTAAAGTAATGGTAAATGGCAAAGCTTGCTGCAGAGTATTAAACTTGCGTCACTTTACAATTGTCACCCTGTAGAATCCTTAATGGGTGGAGATTGAAATTCGAAAAATTTCATTTTCTAATTCAGTGCATCACTCTTCATCTAACACTCACTAGGAAAGTCTTAACTCCTCGAAAAACTGACAGCTTTGTAAATACGAATTTTTTCAAAAATCAAAAATCCTTCAAAATTGGGAATTGAATTGGATTGAAACTCAAACACCAAAGTAGCAATTTACTATTTGCTTTGCAAATTAGATTCTTTATTTAATTACTTTTGGAACTAGCTCTTATTCATTAAAATCAGCTCATTCTTTTATCTTTTATAGTCTTTTTTTTTTGTTATTTAAAACCTTCAGCTGGGATATATGGTAAGCAACAACAAAGCAAAAAAATTGACATGCTACAGCCAACGGCGAGACATGTATACTTCTTTATTTCAAATTTAGGTGGACCGGGGATGCCAACTCATTTTTTCTCTCTCCCCGATAACCCTCGACAAATACTCCGATTTTCGATCGTATTCCCCGCATTTTACAAAAACGGAATAGACCTCAGCGAGTGTTATTTTAAGGCGACCCTGAACTTTCTCGGTCCAAAACTTAACAAATTTTTATGGGACTGGTAGATTAATAGAAACGTACTTTCTGACTCCGGAATTCTTAACATGTAAGCTTCAGCCCACTATTGGACATCAAAGTTCTCAAAGGAGAATACATGGGATTTATTTTGACTCAAATAAAAAATGGCAAAAACTTTATTTTGAGAAAAATGGGTTCAAAGTTTTGACTATCGGTTTTTAACATATAAAATATACTTCATTTTATTTATGATGGCTAACCGTAATCTGTAAGCTTACAGCAATAATTAAGAGGACGAAGGCATAGCTAAGCCTTTCTGAACGGCCGAAAGGGAAATCGAAGAGCCGCGCGACTGTTTTACCCTGACTGACACTCGCCGCTATAATCGTCTATATCTACGAAATAAATACTTTCAAATAGCACACTTTTTTAAAAATCGATTTCTCCAAACCAATAAATTGTAGGGCCTGCTTAAGAAAATATGAAGATTTTAAGACCCAAAATATGAAATATTTCAAAAGTTAAACTTTTTACATTACATAAACTTTGACAAAAAATATTCTACAGACTTTAATTACTAAAAGCTGGACGACTTCAAATTCCCTGCATAGCTGAGGTCGAGAAGAAAAAGAATTTTTGTGTGTGTTTTCTGCAAATAAAAATGATGGCTTTCAATTGGATGTGGACACCAAGAATTTATATAACAATTGTGGGAAAATTGGAGGAATGGCAATGAGTTACTCTCCGACTCAATTATATTATTTGTTCGCTTAATAAATATAACAAGAGCAGCAGTTATGAAAACAAAATCCAAAATGTCTAAAAAAAATGTAATAGATCTTAAATTTTTCCTGTTTTTTACAACCTGGCGTTTGAGGGTTGATAGTTTATTTCTTCATTTCTGGCGAAATGTTAAATTTGCCTGAAATGGACTCTCGTGCATTAGATGAAAATTTAGATGGGTGCAATAAAAAGTTTGATTTTGTCAAACCGTGTAATAGAATAATAAAAACAGCATTGGCACTACGTTATATTACAGTTAATTTCACAACTATATCCACCATGTCTTAAAACAATTTTGTCTCGTCCAGAAGCAGTTTTACTAATTTTATAATTTATAATATTAAATATAGGATTAAAAGCAAAAAAATTGCTCAGTGTAGTTTGAAAGATATCAATCAAATAATTTTTTAAAAATCTGAATGGAGTAGACAAAAGCCCACTCCGCTAAATCGCCACTAGTTCTACGAATATAAATTCCTTACTTTCTGGTCGATAGTGGATCCGTATTTACATAGATATCTTTCTCCTACCAGCAAATTAATCTAAAAAAAATATGACCTGACTGATTCACCTCATTTAAACAGAAGCGATAAATACTGTTCTGTCTCCTTCGAGCATCGTCGAGCCCTTGGAGATGGTGTGCGGGCTAATATGAATTTCGCTGACGCACTGGATATTCATTTAAAGAGAGCCCCGCCTCTAGTTGACATGCCAACAAATTTTTCACAAATATATTTAAACCAATTTTTAAATACTACTGAGATCTAAGTTTTTAATAAAATACATACTAACTTTGAACTTTCAAGTAAATTATTTGCAACTAATTTTTTTATTGGGGTGTTATTACATTAAGGTCAATTTCTAAACGCCACAGACGGTCACCTCATTCCCGCAGGAATATAAGCTGTCTTGCTGTACACAATCAAATTTTTTTTATTTATTATTATTTTTTTTTTTTTTTCGAGGACATATATTTTCCAAGTTTTACAATATTTTTTTTTTTGAAATTAGATGCAGGTGATTCAAAAAAATATCTACATGCCATACCATACGTCTGTGGTGGCAACGCTATTCCTAAGGTTTTAGTTAGTCAGATTCGTGTTCAGTATAAAAAGTTCATTCACAAACACTAGGAACCATTTTATTCGCAAAGCCCATGTAGGGCAGTAGTAGTGGATCAGCTCCAAAGTTCTAAGAAACAATCTTAAAATGTATTTAATTCTTTAACCCATTATTGCTCAGCGCACCCCGACTCGGAAGACCTCTTTCAATGCAGTAACTACACGATTTTCGGGAAGATAAGCCAACCTCATCCGGATTCCTTATCATGGCCCGAATTCCCACTGATAATCATTTGAAAAAAATGAGCCTCTGACTATTTTTAGTATTTTTGGTAATTGTTTTGAGGTCGGGCTCATCATCAGTAACGGCAAGTCAATGTCAATTTTCTTCGAATGAAAACCTCCCCGTCCCCCCGAAAAAAATCCTGGCTACGGCACTGGTGCGTTGTAATGAATGATGAAAGCTATGTTAAAATAGGCTCAAGTGCAATACCAGAGCTCCAATTCTACACAAAACTCAAACTTTGTACTGTCGACCAGACAGTGTGAATAATTGGAGTGGAAAAATTAGACGAGAAATTTCTCATCTGGCTATTTGCTCTTGCGGGTTTCAGATCATCCCATTTCTTACAAAGGTCACTATATACGCAGAAATTTACAAGAAAGAGTGCATAAAGCGTCGTCTTATAATTTTTCACAAAAAAAAAACAATGTATCAGCAATATTTTGGCCACTGCACACTTCTCCCGTTCTACACTGGATTTTTTAGAAACAAACAACGTCTATTATATTGCAAAAAAGGAGAACACACCAAACGCTCCTGAATTTCGCCCAATAGAAAGGTATTGGGCTATTATCAAACGGATCTTGAAGAAGGGTAGTCGTGTTACAGGTGACGTCGAAGAATTGAAAAAAAACTTGCTTAAGGCAGGCAGTGCCGTTACAAAATAAGGTGTGCAGAGTTTGATACAATCCTTATTTCTGAACATAGTAACCTAAAAAAAATCAACTTAAACCAGTCAATTTTGCCCTAAAACTATAAAATGAAGAAATATTGAGCATAACATACATACCATGCAAGGCCATTAGATATTATTTGATTCCATAAATTGTTTTTCTCTTGTGCTCGTCTAGATTCTTGTTATTTAGTTTTAGTTCTACTTTGACGGTAAGATTTGTCTTAGTCATCAATTTATAACACTTTTTGCACTAATTTTTCAGGTTTTTTGAAAACCATTAAGCCCTTTGTTTAAAAAATTCATTGGGATGTGCACAAATTTTGGATATATATGTGTATAAAACAATGAACTTCCAGTGCCAATGGGCACTACCACCACAAATGAAATATTAATTTAAAAAAAAAAAATATTTCGGAAAGCCCATCCCGACATTTTTTTTCTGCGTAGGGTGGTGAAATAAATTGGCTTTAATCGTCATCAATGATCTTTGTAATAGCTCCCTTATTTTAAGAATCCACTTAATAAAAAATATTGTAAGGTAGATGAAAATTTTATCACAACACCTTCACTGAATAGGTTTATTGAAAGGAACTACCACAACTGTTATATATAGAGTAAAGTGGGGTACCTTTGACACCAGGCAAATTTGACTTTGCCATTTTCAGTGTGGCCACGCCCTAAAAGCCAAAAAGTTGAAATACAGAAAAAAGCTTAATTTGATTTAAAGAAACGTTATGAACTTTAAAGGTTCTACTCTAACTCTTCTTGGATTGTTGAATAACGAAAGGAAAAATACACTAATTTTAATGTGACGAAACAAAGATGATTTATTCAACAAAAGGGTTATTAGAATAGCGTAACAAAACACGCTTCTTTCAATAGTTGCACAGCAAGTGAAGAAAATGGAGATAATTGACATATGAGTACAATAACAAAAAAAAAGAGAGTAACAAACATAAGTACTGTTCAACGAATACAGTTATAAATAATCAAAGAATGAATTGTGCTAAACTACACTGCGTTTCATTAAATAGTGTACAAAACAATGCGTTCATAAACATCCCGCCAAACCCTGAAACATAGTTTCAGACAATAGGTAGCACAACAATCTTCCGTATAGGCCGAGTCATCTCTGCATGCGATGTACGAAGTCTCACAACTCTGACAACACCATCATTTCCGGGGTATGTTGCAATAACCCTTGCCATTGGCCAGGCTCCTGGCGGCATCTTGGGGTCCTTTACAACCACAATATTTCCCACTGCTACATTAACTTGCTGGAGATTCCACTTCGGTCTTTGTTGCATTGATGTGAGGTACTCCTGGTGCCAACGTCGCCAAAATCCCTGGTACATATTTTGTACATGTTGCCAATAACTCAGCTTATTGAGGTTTACCGTGCTCAAATCACCTTCTGGAACCATTGTGTAGGGTCTGCCTATTAGAAAATGAGCTGGTGAGAGGTAATCGCATTCCGAGTCCGGTGTTGCATACAAGGGGCGGGAATTTACCACAGCCTCGATTTGGGTCAACAGGGTGTTCATCTGTTCAAACGTTAAGACATTGTTCATAATTACTCGCTTCAAATGCAATTTTACGGAGCGCACCGCCGATTCCCAAATCCCACCCCAGTGGGGAGCGTGTGGTGGGATATAAGTCCATTGTATTCCGTCCTCAGCTAAGGATGCGGAGACAATTTCATTATGTGTTTGCGAGATAATCATTTGACGCATTTCATTTAAGGCACGAGATGCGCCAAGAAAGTTTCGTCCATTATCGCTGAAAATCTGCCTGCATTTGCCTCGCCGTGATATAAAACGCCGTAAAGCAGCAAGAAAACACTCGGTGCTTAAATCTGACACCAGTTCCAAATGAATTGCGGATGTCGTCATGCATACGAAGAGACAGATGTATGCTTTTGATTTACGAGCATTTCTACCAGAATAGAGTTTTAGCATAAAAGGGCCGGCATAGTCGCATCCAGAATTTTCAAAAGGGAAAGCTTGGCGCACGCGTACTGAAGGCAAGTCTGCCATTAGTTGTTGCGTTGAGAGTTGACGCTGGCGAAAACATCGAATACACTTGTGGGTCAATTTTCTAATTAAATTTCTTGCTCCAAGCACCCAGTATTTCTGACGAATTATTACGAAGAGTGCTGAAACGCCAGGATGCAAATGCCTTTCATGCGCGTCTTCTAGAATCAATTGAGTAATACGACACTCCTTTGGTAACACTATTGGGTGCTTCGTTTCAGTGTTAATCTCAGAATTACGTATACGTCCACCCACTCTAATAAGACCATCGCTGTCAATATAGGGTGCGAGCTTAAATAACTTGGAACGGTGATTTACAGGGGACTTGTTGTGTAAGTTCTTACGATCATCATTGAAGCTGTATTGAGAAAGTCGAAGCAAAACGAGGGTCGAATATTTGATCTCCTGGAATGTCATTGCGCCAAAAAGGCGATGGTGGAGATTTCTCGTGTTGCGAATAAACCGAAGAACATAACACATAATTCGTACTAGCTTCGTCCATCTTGATACACGTTCAAGGAGTTCGCAGAATGGTTTGTTGCCATTTCCAATACACAGGAAGGTTGTCGCTTGGGATTTCATCTCTACAAGAGCATCAGTGTCCTCAGCTGGTTCAACGTAATATTTAGTATTTACAACAGCATAGTATTGCAAATTATCGCTCAGCCAGCTGGGCCCTTTCCACCACAGATCAAATTGGCATAGCTTGGAAGCTAACATACCTCGCGACGCGCAATCAGCAGGGTTCTCCTTCGACCTAACGTGATTCCATGCGGTGCGGGGAAGGGTCTCTAATATCTCTGATGTTCGATTGGCGACAAATGTTTTTAACCTGACAGGGGGCAATGACAACCATGAGAGCACTACATTCGAGTCACACCAAGCTCGAACAGTGACTGAATGGTGCGCAAGTGAACTAGTTATACGTTTAAGTAAGCGCGTCAACAACAAAGCACCACATAACTCCAAACGGGGTAGTGAGATCTGTTTCAACGGGGCTACGCGTGTTTTTGCTGCAACCAGTATTACCTGTGGATTACCAGCGTCATCAGTAAACCGTACGTATACTACAGCTGAGTAGGCCTTTATAGATGCGTCTGAAAATCCGTGTAACTCAAAAGAAATATCGTTATTGCATACATATCGAGGAACTGTCAGGCGTTGAATGTTATGTAAGTCTTTTCTGCACTTGGACCACCACTCTCCCTGCGCTACTGGAAGTGGATCATCCCATTCAAGGTTACACACCCAAAGTTCTTGGAATAATATCTTGAAGTTTACCACAATTGGTGCCAATAACCCCAATGGGTCGAAGATACGAGAAACGTCAGAAAGCACTTGTCTTTTTGTAGCAACTGCGTCATTTTGCAGGGATATGTTATACGCCAGTATATCTTCGCCAGGCTTCCAGTACACTCCAAGAACCTTTTTTAATTCATCGTTGGGTGATTTAAAATATACGTCCTCGTCAGGCGGACTTAGTGTTAGATGTTGACAATTGGACACCCACTTTCGCAGTTCCAGTCCAGCATACGACAAAAGTTTCACCAGATCGTCACGCTTCTCGAATAATTCTTCTTCTGAACTTGCACCAGTCAGAACGTCATCCACGTAAAAATCTTCGTCCACCATCTGAGCTGCAACTGGATGTTTCACCCTATAGTCTTTTGCTAACTGTTCTAGTACACGGACAGAGAGAAACGGTGCACATGTAGTGCCATAGGTAACTGTGCATAGCTGATAATGCTTTATTTGCTCTAGCGGTGACTCTCTCCATACAATACGTTGGTAGTTTCGATGACACGAAGACACCCATATTTGACGAAACATCTTGACAATGTCCGCCGAAAACACATAACGATGAAATCTAAACCGAAGACAAACAGCAAACAAATCTCTCTGAATACAGGGTCCAACGTGAAGAGTACTATTGAGTGACACCCCATTTGCGTCTTGAAATGAGCCATCAAAAACGACGCGTATCTTGTCTCCTAAGACTGGATGGTGAGGCATGTAAAACACCCTATCATCCTGGACTGCTATTTCGCTGCCCTGAAGCTCACGCATGTGGTCAAGCCTTAGGTATTCTCGCATAAAGTTAACGTACTGCTTTTTTAGTGTATTGTTTCTTTGCAAGCGCCGTTCTACTGCATAAAATCGTGAAAGAGCACCTTGAAGGGTGTTTGAGAAACGAACGTCTTCTCTCTTGAACGGCAGCTGAACTACATATCTCCCATCATTGTTACGCGAATGGGTTCGCTGAAAATGATCTTCAACAAACGTGTCATCATCACTTTTCTGGGGTGTATAATCAGTCTCTTCGATCTCCCAAAAACTTCGTAACGACTTATCAATATCTACCACAGACACACAAGCAACTGTTGTACATACCTTTGGAGAGTCTGCGCAAGTCACAACCCATCCGAAGATCGACGAAACGGCAATAGTGTTACCACAGCGATCAAACAGTTTATTGAATGTAAATATGTTCCAAACATGTTGAGCGCCAAGTAATATGTCGATCGATGATGAAATGTTGAAGGTTGGGTCGGCCAACGGTACGCCCTTTAGATGCTCTTTAAAACTAGCGTCAAATGTTACATTTGGAAGAGGAGAAGTTATTCGAGTTAAAATATGAACGCATATATCCAGAGAGTCAGAAGAGAACTTTGATTTCATCAAAATGCAACAGCATCCCCTGGCGTTTCAGCCTTTACTGAGGAAATTCCAGACACCACAATCTTTGACTGTGCACGTTCAAGTCCAAGTCGTCTTACACAGCTCTCCGAGATATACGAAAGTTCTGACGCGCAGTCGAGTAACACGCGACAAGTAACATATTGACCTTGACTGTTCCTGACATTTACCAGTGCAGTAGGCAAAATGATATTATGTTTTTGATTGATGAGAGGTGTATCTGACGACTCATTTGATGTAACAGGACAAGCAACGTTAGCAACAGTAGACCACGTAGTTCCGTTTGATTCAGCAGCAGCTGACGATGAAATTGACGTATCATCAGACTTTGGCGTAGCGAGAGTGTTTGCATGCACAAGAGTGTGATGACGTCGATGACATTCTTTACAACGAAATTTGGACTTACAATTGTACGATGTGTGGCCTATTTTCAAGCAATTGAAACAGAGTGCGCTCTGTTTTGCAAAGCATCTCCGATCGTCCACTGAAAGTTGTAAAAACATAGGGCATTTGCTTACCACATGATCGGTTGCTTTACATTTTACACAATTGGAACTTATATCAGCGGTGACAAAGGTTTTTGTTGATACGCCAATAGGCTTTGGAGCGCTACTATTTTTTGTGTTTGGGGCTGGTTTACGCTGATACAACTCCAGTTCCTCACAACGGGAGTCTAAAAAATAGAAAAACTCTACAATCGAGGGCGAAGAATTATCGCGGCTTTCATGAATCCACCGTCTACGTGAATCCGGGTCAATTTTCGAGAGCAATATGTAAATAAGCCAACAATCGCGATCCTCTTTGTCAATAGCTCCCAAGCCTCTAATAATTTCATTCGCACCATCTGAAATTTTCCGCAAAACTGCTCCATTCTCAATTGAAGTAGAAGGTAGTGCCATGAATGTGTCAATAAACGAATTAACTATGTGTCTTGGCCGATCATAGCGCTCGTTGAGTCGACTCCAAGCTGTCTTATAGGCTACTTCCGTAACAGGTATGTGCTGGATAAGTTTAGCCGCATCATCCTTTAACAGCGACTTAAGATGGTAAAATTTTTGTGTGTCTGACAGACCAGGTTTCGAGTCGATTGAACTAGTAAACAAATCTTGAAAACAAGGCCAGTCTTTATACTGTCCCGAAAACGGAGGAATATTAATTTTTGGCAAGTCGTTGTATTTTTCCGGAGAAGTACTTGAAAATCTTTCTAAAAACGTAGACTGCTGATCTGCTAATTTCGAAATAGCATCTACCTGATGCGAATGTTCTGCTGGCCTGTCATATTTGCGCTTTAAATACAAAAAGTTTCCTCGTGCAGCCAGGAACTTCTCTTCATAAGATTCAAAGTCGATGTTAGGATCTACGTAATCTTCTGCATCACGGAATTTGTACAAATCATTAGTTGTGCGGTTGAATTCTTGCCATACGGTTTCGAGTCTCTCAAGACGATTTATTATCTGATCATAAGTACAGTCTGCAGGAGGGTCGTCTGCATATTGTAATGCACGAGTAAGTGAGCTTTTCAACCGCCCACGATATTGAACAATATTGTTCATCTCATCTGCCATCTTAAATTTCGAATCGCAACTTCACGCGAACTGATTCCCACGTGGATGTACACCAAGAGTTAGCCACAACAAATACCGCTAGGGTCACCTTGAATCAACGTAAGTACATTTACAGGAAAGTCAAGCCTTCACGTGGTTTTCCGAATCTTCACAACAGATTTATGCTAACTACGAATGGTTTGAACCATCCGGCTCGAAGGACCACTTCTTTTGTTGAATAACGAAAGGAAAAATACACTAATTTTAATGTGACGAAACAAAGATGATTTATTCAACAAAAGGGTTATTAGAATAGCGTAACAAAACACGCTTCTTTCAATAGTTGCACAGCAAGTGAAGAAAATGGAGATAATTGACATATGAGTACAATAACAAAAAAAAAGAGAGTAACAAACATAAGTACTGTTCAACGAATACAGTTATAAATAATCAAAGAATGAATTGTGCTAAACTACACTGCGTTTCATTAAATAGTGTACAAAACAATGCGTTCATAAACATGGATTAAAACGTGTTTTTGTAAATTTGCTAACGCTGATATAATTCTCGACAACTAGTATGTAAGCGTTTAGTAAATTAATTGTAATTGTTTTCCAAAGAAGAGTAACACAATTTGTTAGCAAGAAAAAAATCATCAGCAGCTTTTGGGGCACATTTGACTTTTACCAAAGGGACACATTTGACAAATATCAAATGTCCCTCATATTGCAGATTTACACACACTCACATAAGTATACGTACGATGTTCTTTAAATTTGATTTCCTAACGTAATAATTTAAATTTAAAATTTTTTTTGATGCAGTTTTTTTAATTCATCATTGTAAACTAAGAAAACCCAAAAACAGAACAATATCTGAATCACTAAAACGATAAGTAAAGAAAAAGTGCATACAAAATTGTTTAAGAATGTTCGAAAAAATATTGAAAATTAAAGTTAAAAAATCTGAGTGACCTCCTTTGATTTTAGCGGCCTCCGATAGATGAGACGTCATAGACAAGTTTAGGTTTCTTGTAGTTTTGTGAGATTTCACTATATAGGGGTTTCGTTTTTCCTTCTGCTACACTAATAGGAATTGTTTTTTTTTTTTTTTTGTTGTTGTTATCTGTGTAAAAAAGGCAAAATAACAAATCTGCATTCAAGAAATGTTCACATTTTAATTATTACGTAAAAAATCAAAAAATTGTATCGTATGTATACTTTTGTGACTGTGTGTACATAAGGAGTGAGATTGAAAAAATCTTAACAGACGTTTTACCTAATAATTTTTTTTGGGTGTAAAATTTAAAAATTTCTTTGATCTAGTTATCTTTGAAAAATATGTCAGTTGTTATTTTTAATGACAAACATGTTGATTTATTGTGAGTTTGATCAAAATGAGTGAAGAAAAAGATGTACGTCTTTAAATTATTAAAAATTTTCAAAAAAATCCAAATTGGACCTACAAAAAATTGGCCAAAGAATTGAAGGTTTGCCGTCAAACTGTTTCCAATGTTATTAAACAGTTTCAGGAGAATTTTACCATCGATAGGAGACCTGGTTCGGGAAGAAAACAAGGACCACGTGATATTGGGAAAGCCAAGAAAATAGCAAGCATATGGAAAAGATCTCCAAGCACATCTGGTAGAAAAGCTGCCCGGTTAGCGCAGTGCTCTGACTATTTGGTGCCAAAAGTTTAAGCCAATGCAGGTTTGAAAACATACAAAGTCCAAAAAGTTCCAGACAGGAATGCTGCAAAAAATGTAGACGCCAAAAGTAGGGCTCGGAACTTAAAATCGAATTTCATACATAAATATTCATGTTGTATAATGGACGACGAAACGTATGTACTGGCAGATTTTACGCAGCTTCCGGGTCAAAATTTTTATGTTGCTGATGCTCGAGGAAATGTCGAAGAAAAATTTAGAATCCAAAAGCAGACAAAATTTTCTAAAAAATTCCTGGTATGGCAAGCTATATGCAGTTGCGCCAAAAGAAGCAAGTCATTTGTTACAGTGGGCTCTATAAATACCGAAATATACATCAAAGAATGTTTGAAAAAGAAACTTCTTCCTTTCATAAGAGAGCACAATGTGTCCACATATTTTTTACCCGATTTGGCATCATGTCACTACGGCAAGAAAGCTCTGGAGTGGTACCAAAGTACTAACATAGTTTTTGTACCAAGAGAGGCCAATGCTCCAAATTGTCCGGAGCTAAGACCAGTGGAGAGATATTGGGCTCTTGTGAAAAGAAACTTAAAGAGCACAAAAAAGGTGTCTTAAAATATCGAAGATTTTAAAAGGAGATGGGCAAACTGTTCCAAAAAGCTGTCTGAAACAACTAGCAAATCTCTAATGGAAGGCTTACCAAAAAAGATCTACGAGTTCATAAATAGTGGTTAGAACTATAAAAGTTATATTTTTCTGTAATTTGTAAAATATTAGCAATTAAATAAAAAAAAAATCAAAACTCTAAGATCAACCGTTTAAAAATTATTGAATTTTATATGTGTTAAGATTTTTTCGATCTCACTCCTTATTTACAATACAATTGTTAAATTTTCTGTTTACATATACATTTTTAAAGATATGATACGTAGCTACATTAAGAATATAAATCGAAGCAAAAGTGAAAAGAGCTATTTCAGATATTAGAACATGAAACGGCGACAACATTTAAGATCCTTCATACTAAATTTTGCAGTCAAACCCCTTTTCCAATCCCTCCCACGTTTTTCCTGTAGTATGACATTGTTAATCGACATCCGTGCGTACTGTACCGTAAATGGTTCTAGATATATACCCAAAAAAGCATATAGTTTGTATGGGAGGTGCCACACCCACTTGTAGTTTTGAAATCAGACTATGCCTATCTTATGACCAGAAACAAAATGCATCATTATCATTATGGAAATTTTGTTAAATAAAGAGCAACTATTAATAGTCAGAACAGAAAAATAAAATAATAGTAATAACTTAATAATGCAACATTGTACAAATTTGTGTCAATCTCTGCTGAGGTTTCAGTGTTATTTCGAGACATACACATATTTTAATTTTTATACATAAATATGACAAAGTTATTAACCTTTATCAAATGTGCCCCTTGTTAAGTCAATTGTGCCCCGTACTTGGGGCACTTTTGACAAAATGGGTGTTTTGGAAAATGTCCAAAAAAAAAATAGTGATGCAGTTTTTATAAAAATATAGTTTTATTGAAGTTTGATCTAGAAAAATCAATGTTTTAAAAACAGTAACATCTTTTAAAATCTATCCATGATTTTCGGAATTACAGCCCTTTGAAAATTAAGTGTCAAAGGTACCCAACTTTACTCTATTTCTTGCTTCTCCTCTGACACTTTAGTATATAATGGCCAGATTTTCTGGCATCCAAAATGAATAGCGTCTGTTTTTCGTATATACGAATTGTTCTATATAGAACAATTTTTCTATACTTTGAATTTTTTCAAACCAATATGTACTAAAGTGTCAAGGAAGATCATTTGGCAATTCTGTAAGAACAATTATGCAAAGATAAGTGTTCTGTTTAAAAAAAAGTTTAAATCGTTGTATAAGGTGGTAACAGAATCAGAGATAATGACTGATTCCAACTTACATAAAGTGGTCAAGGTTATACTACTGGCCATGACAAATACCATACATATTCAGTAGAACCTCTCATATACAGTCTAAACCAAACCTCTGGCAAGAAAAAACATCAAATAGACTTAATTTATAATTTAAAATAATATAAAATTTACAATAGATAATGAAAATCCAATTGTTTTCTTTCTTGTTCTCGCACACAGATTTAAAAAATGTTTATGGTGGGTTCCCCCTCAAGCTGGGTAATATTATTATTTACAACTACAGAAAATTTATCACTTAATAGATTTTTAAGGACATCCAAATTTTTTACAAAAGATTTATAGACATTTTCACTCAAGTGTGCGTGTTTGCTATTTGTTAGGTCAACTGCGCCTGTTAGTTGAAAGATAAAAATTACCACAGGCAATTGACCATGAAAATTAATGGCAGCAAATAAAAAGTAACAAAAATCATAAACATTTCAGCATTGAGAAGGTGAGACGGACTGGAGAGGAGGAAAAGGATAAAGTAATTATTTATTTTTTTTTAACATTTTCATAAAAGAAATATCGGCGATATAAAGAAAGTGCTGTGCTTAAAGTAGCTCAGCAAGGACATAGGTTCTTATACAGTAAATAAAGTAATTTTTTTAATATTAATTTGTTTGAGACTTTCTTGCAATGGAAACAATTTCCTTCTATTTGGACAGAAAAACAAACTTTCAAATTTGTTGAATGTTTGCGCGATTGATAACACCATCCTTAATATCTTTAAAAACCTTACGGTGATGGTTCATAACCCATAGAAATCAACAGTGGAAAAAATGCGACCACATGTGGACAGAAAAATAAGTTTTTAATGGAAGTCATTCGCGTACACAAAAAATTTGTAAAAGAGAGAGAAATTAAAAAAAAAAATTTCTTCTCCTTATAGAGCGTACAAGTTTTTACAAGTAAAATAACTGCTTGTAAAAATTTGAATAGAAAAAAACTATTGTCGAAAAGAAAACAAAACGACTGTCAAAACAATGAATAATAAATAAATTTAAAAAGTGGTAAAAGCGTGCAGACCGAAAAGGAATTAAAAGCAGTTTTTTTTTTTTTTTTTTTTTTTTGAGTCATCGAGAGAATCTGAAAGCGATATAATATAATAATAAGTATTTGGAAACCACAATGCCGTCTTAACCCATTAATTGACAATGGTGCGAAAACGCACCATTTTTAATATATAAAAATGACACTTTTAGTCTATAAAATCACACTTTTTTAGTGGTGCATTTCTGCACCATTGTTAATTAATGGGTTAAGCTATAAACAGAATTGCGGTGTATCGACGAATTTACACGGCGCACAGTGGTTCGACTCTATACAAAGTGCGGACAAAAATATAAGGAATCATCTCAGCATAACGATTTTTGGCATGAGCCACTCTTAGGTCACAAAAAAGGAAAATTATGAAAGTGGGCATGATCGGTCAACTGCCACGCCCACTTTCCACACAACAGTAAAACTGAAAAAGCTCTAAAATCCGTTACGGTCACGATACTGAAATAAATATCATAAAAAAATGGTTTTAACTGTTTCAATATTTTATTTTAATTCATATTTTTTTGTTTCTGACAAAAAAAATTCGATATCTTAAAAGTACACCGATACCACATACACTCAGATTTTCATACAGTTTTTACCCGATATGCATTTAGTATTTTGTTAATAAGAATGGGAGCCGCAGCTATCACCAGCCAATTTTTTTTTTTGTTATTTAGCTAAGAAATTATATTTTACATTTTTATATATTAGAATATTTCGCACTCCTTCGCAAGATAGACCTGGTCCACTAAACTTAAGGAATTATCTTCAAATTTTAGTTTCTAAAAACCAAATTTTTTTCCAAAAAAAAATTGTTCTCGTTTGTTTTTATTTATCAAATATATTCCTCATATATAACACACCCATATAAAAAATAGTTTTAAAATTATAACTATAGTTAAAAAAAAGCTTCCGAAAAACGCTTCAAAATGCATGCTAGCACTTTATGTTTAGCATTCATCAACTTCGACAGCATACCCACAATTATTTAATGGACTAATCCCTCCAATTTTTTTTAAATATGCTAATGAAATATTTATGAATTGAAATTAGGAAAAAAAAATTCTAATATCGACGCGTCAAAAAAATAATTTTTTTCCGCAGTCAAACCACTGGGCGGCGTAAAAAATTTGTCAGCATAAAAACGTCAAATCGGCGTAAAATCGTCGATAACCGCAATTCTGTTCCATCTCAAAAGATCATGAGCGTTTTAAATGTGACAGCGTTTTTACGCCGCAATTCTGTTTATACCTTTACATAGAAGAAGAATTTCGACATCATTTTAGAATCTCACGAAATTTTTTTGAGAAACTTTGTCAAAGGTTCGAAGATAGCGAAATATATAAAAACCTTCCCATTGACAAACGTCTATCCGAAAGGGCTCATACTTCAGTGTTCTTGTGGTTTGCCGGCAATGTGGCTTGCAGCTTTAGAGATTTGACTAATCGCTTCGATCTCTTTTTGTCAATCATCTGCATCACTATTCAGAGGGGTTCTGTAAGCCCAAAAGTGATTCAGAGACAGAATTAAATTCTGAAGAACCTGATGAGTTTATTGAAAATAGACCGATTTCTTCAAGAAATTGTGTGAGAGATACTATCTCGCATGATATTCAAAGTCACATAATGAAAAAACTTTAAAATGAAACATTACTACATATTGAATCTTATTATTTTTTTATTTCAGCCATCAAAACCTCCAATAATAGCAATTTTCTTTTAGAACGCTTTTCTCGTTCTATCGCCCTTTCCTCTTTCGCCTCCAGCAACTTAAATATCTTATCATTAAACTCTTCCTTTGCTTTGGCAATTTTATAAATTTGTTCTAGTAATTGGTCAGTTTTTCACTTCCTTGTCTTTTATGCTTGTAATATTTTGACAGTTAAACTATTTCGCATCTCCAATATTTGCATTGAACGCTCACATCTTAGTGCTTTAAGTCGCAATTTCGCACTTTTGCATTAACTCGTGAATACCCATAAAATAAACGTTACTCCTTTCTGCACTTGTCGCTAGAGTGCGCACAATGAAGCCAAATGCAATATTGGCCCATATATTTTTGCTATTCCCCGCTAGAGTGTACAAAAATTCAAACAAATAATGGAAAATGCCAAATTGCCAACAATTTGCTTCCACAGTGAATCTACACCCACTAGAATATGCAGTTTAATGCTATTTGCCAAATTTTAAAATTAAATTCGGTTAAATTTAGCGTTATTTCTCATGAGCATACCCAACCGTAGTTGCCTATATATCGTTAGATGGCAGAAAATTTCAGATAAACGAAGCACTTTTTCGCAGTTGTCACCAGAGCGCCCGAATGGACATAATATTTATTTCAATGAACACCATTTTATACTCACCACTAGAGGGCGTAAAACATAGAAAATTGTCACATTTATACAATATTACCACCCGTTGGGATGCAAGAATTGTACTTTTTGTTTGTTTTTTAATTTAACTTTTGTTTGCTTCAAATGACGATAATTAATAATTTATCTAAGTTTTAAAACTTATGCTAAAAATATCTAATTTAATTTTCAACAAAACTGCAGAATTTAGCTGTATTAGGAAAAATATCTTCAAGTGCTTTTATATGCAACACTGCAGTGAAAGACACGCCAACCAATCAAAAACGTCCAAATATAAGAGCAAAGAAACAAGTGAAAATACCAACAATTCTGACAATCACAAAACTGTCAAAGATGGAAACAACTTGGCGTAGCGGCAGAAAATTGTGAATATATTGGGAAGAACTTTCATTCTTTTTTCAGTAAAAGAAAATTACTTGAAAGATTGTGCTAATAATTAAAAGAAAACAAGTCTTCCAGCTGAACAAATATTGTATTAAAAATTTATTGAACTTTCAAAGCAAAGGCTTTTGTTAGCGGTTATTTGAGAAAGAGATAAAAAGTGACAGGTGGCAATTCTGGAATAATCTACGAATAATAGAGAAAAATAATTTTAAAGCAGAAAAAATGAAATTAATACTATGTAAGTTCCATGATACATGTTTTTAATTATCTTCTAAATGTTTTTCTAATGAAAGTATTATATCTTCACAGTGTCAGCGTTATTACTTTTAGCGTTAACGTCGACATACGCCCTCTACTCTTCTTCAGACGATGTCGTAGAACTGACTGCTGCAAATTTTGATAATCTTGTGATCAATGATGATGCCATTTGGGTTGTTGAATTCTTTGCTCCTTGGTGTGGCCATTGTAAGAGCTTAGCGCCAGAATATAAAAAGCTTGCCAAAGCATTGAAAGGTGTCATAAAAGTTGGTTCTGTTAATGCCGACGATCATCAATCACTTGGCGGTCAATATGGTGTGCGTGGCTTTCCAACAATAAAGATTTTTGGCGTTAACAAACGTTCGCCCACGGACTACAATGGGCAACGTACAGGCAAAGCAATTGCAGAGGCGGCTTTGGCTGAAGCAAAAAAGAAGGTTCAAGCTGCTTTTGGTGGTGGCGGCGGCAGCGATAGCTCGTCTGGATCCGATGCAGTTATCGAACTTACCGACGATAATTTCGATAAACTAGTTTTGCAATCGGACGACGTTTGGTTGGTGGAATTCTTTGCACCATGGTGTGGACACTGCAAGAATTTGGCACCCGAATGGGCAAAGGCAGCCAAAGATTTGAAGGGCAAAGTTAAATTGGGTGCTTTGGATGCGACTGCACATCAGAGCAAGGCTGCAGAATATGACGTGCGAGGCTATCCAACAATTAAATTCTTCCCTGGTGGTAAAAAGAGCAGAAGTGATGCAAAGGAGTATGATGGCGGACGTACTGCGTCAGACATTGTTACCTGGGCTTTAGAGAAGCACACTGACAGTGTTCCTGCACCCGAGTTAGTGGAAGTCATTGATGAAAGCTCCTTCGATAAGGCATGCGAAGGCAAACCATTGTGCGTGGTCTCAGTGCTGCCGCATATACTTGATTGTGATGCCAAATGCCGTAATAAATTCCTAGATACACTCCGTGAAATGGGCGAACAATACAAGAAAAAGATGTGGGGATGGGCTTGGGCTGAAGGTACTGCACAACCTGATCTAGAAGAGTCATTGGAGATTGGTGGTTTCGGTTATCCTGCAATGGCTTTAGTCAATTTCAAGAAAATGAAATTCTCCGTTCTTAAAGGTTCGTTTTCAAAGGACGGCATTAATGAATTTTTGCGTGATATCTCTTATGGAAGAGGACAAACTGCACCTGTACGAGGCGCTAAGAAACCAACCATTGCAACAGTACAACCTTGGGATGGTAAAGATGGTCAATTGCCAGCAGAGGAGGATATTGATTTGTCTGATATCGATTTGGATGATGCTAAAGATGAGCTTTAAGTTATTAAATAGTACTTAGAAGTTAAGACTGTTTGTACGGCATTAAAACTCACAAGGATCACACACAAACACTACCAAAAAGTAACAAAATTTAGACCGAGCAAATGAGTTTTCTTTTTTAATTTTTACTAAATTAATTTGAAATTAATTTTACTAGATTCTTTAAATACCTTTGTAAAATGCTTTTACACGTAACTCATCAAATTATACACACTTTTGTACTATGTACTCGTAATAATTTAGTATTTTATTTTTCTAATAGATTATCTTAAACTTTGTATTTTATACACAACTTTTCTTTTCTGATTTTAAGGAATTTTATGATAAAGAAAATAAAGTTTAAAAATCAACAAACTTCGTTTTCATATTGGTTTTGTTATTTTCCTCCCTTTTGCTCATTTTGGGAGATAAGCACCCGCCTTATCGCGAACAACACGAACAACATTTCTCCCGAACTATTTCCCTTATGAAATATTTTGGATATTCCAAAAGCTTCAGTTTTATTGAGGTTTATAAAGCTTTTAATATTCTTGCACTTTTATACACAGCTGTCAAAATTTGAAAATGTTTAATCGAATTGTGAAATTTCATTTGGGCGAAACTCTCAATAGGTATTTCTATTTGGGGCGAAAACAAAAATGAGGCAAAATATTTTCCACGTGAAAACCACGGTAAGACTGAAGCTGTTCTACAAGGCATTTCCATCTAAATTTGTTTTGTGCAGTCATTTTTACGTTCTTATATGAATGCTCTTGATGAATGAAATGGCTCCACCTTCTCTTTAGTGGCCCACAACATCTGCTTTCATGGGGCTTCCAATCAAGCATCATTCTCATAACGCTATTGGCTGGTTGTCTTAGGGTTGTCCTATCCACCTCCATGGTATCACAATGACCTATAAACCTAACCTTGATTCATCTTTTTTATTAAATTTAGCCAAAATATTCGGCAAATGGTCCGCATATATCATGCTTGTTAATGAATTCTTGTAGTTTCTGGGTGATGTGTGAAATGAACCAAGTGTCATTGCCACATGTGTAAGGTTTATATTGGTTTAGAATATATTGAGTTTTTGCCAATCAATATTTCATCTAGAATAAACTCTCTTAGTTCATCTCCTTTGGTATTCAGTTAGGCCTAACCTTTTAAAATTTTTGGATTTTCAGATTCAGTATTAGAAATGTGTAACATTTTCTTTATACAACCGTTCTACTAAATCGCTTTCATTTCAAATATATATATTGGTCTATTACATTGGATTGTTTCCGAATAAAATAAAACCACATTTTATTATTATTTTTTTTTTTTTTACAAAAGTATAAAATTTTATTTATTATTTTTATTTGCATGCTTCGTAAAATCAAAATACATATATCTATAAAAATGCATAGAATGAATACAAAAATTAAGTGATACAAAATGTTCATTATTTTGTTTTTTTTTTTTTATAATAGTTGACAGCAATATAAATTTTTAAAATAGTGTAAAATTTCAATTACAGTAAAAACTTAAATAGTAATCTTACATTTGTATATTAATCTATTCACGTAAAAATGGCATTACATGATATGCAAAAACTGCTAAAAAATAAGAAGTTAAGGTTCAATTATTATAAGTTGGAAGGGGGTTTGCATTTGCATATTTTCTATACATAAACTTAAAAATTATGATAGTCGCTTAAAAATAAGAAACCTTTCTAATTGTTAAGTACAAAAACATTCTCTTTTACACAACCTACATATATGTGAAATACACAAAATTTTTATTTAAACTCTTAATGAAAATGCACTTTATTCGAATAGTCTCAAAATGTTATGTCTTTAATATTTTTATATACGAATCACATTAAGTATTTTGTTTTTTATTTAAAAAAGTATAGTTGTATATGCCCATTGAAATGCATATTGAAATTAAACTTTTGGGTCTAACGCTAAAGGAGCTATGGCTTTTTAACATAGTTGTTGTGTAGATATTATTGAGTTCCAACTAAAAATTAAAGCTACCGTGGAAGTTATGGCAAGAAATTTAAGAAATGTACAATTCAAAGTATGTATTTGCCGAGGTATTTTTAGTCACACTAATTATTTACCTTTAAATTAATTTTAAATGTAGTAGTAATATCAAATTTATTTCAGAAAATAAAAATAAGATATTTTATTTATACATTGTGCTCATTGAATTTTCATACAAATGAGAATCAACCAGCTTTCGATTACAGAGAGTCATTTGGAAATTACTAATCTAAAACAACCCATTTAAGCCTTGTCAAACGAACAATTTTTGTCGATGCCTTGTAGTTCGCTTTAAGGGAAATATACTATACATGTGAATATATAGAACAGGCACAGACTGTTATTCGAAGATGACTGCCAAGGATTGTGGCTGAGACTTGGAATAAATTTCTTTCACCTGAAATAATTTTAAACTCGCACTAAAAATAATATCTTCACAAATTATACTCTCTGACGTATTGATTTCCTGTTGAGTGGTGAAACCTGATACAATATTGTTGTTTTTACATTGGAAATATTCAAGTGATTTTAAACACGGATATGTAAAATATAATACACAACTCGATGAATTCCAAAATCAAAGTCTAAGCTCTGGGTTTATTCAATGGTACTTATTTTAGTTTATTTTTCTCTTTAAGTGATTTGGCCCGAAATTTTTAAAAAAGTTGCAGAAAATTTGTTAAAAATACCCATTAAAAGAAAAAATTTGTTTAGTTGACCATAATGGGTGACCAAAATGTTATTTTGGTTACCCATAATCAATATCGCAGCCAAACATTTTTTGCTTTGGTTACCTACAACACAGTGGTGGCACGGCGAAACTTAGTTATAAAAATTATATATATTAGTTATAAAAATTAATAAATACTGCTACGAATTGACATTGAATCTGTTCTGGAATAAGGGAGGCTATTTTTCAGGGCCATCGATATGCAGTTCGTATAATTACATATTACATGTAACTCTTTACATAACATAAAATGATTAAAAAAAAACAAATTAAGCTATGATGTTACATTACAATAATACAAAAAAAGTAAAAAGGTAAATAAATTAAGGAATTCTTGTGAAGAATGCGTGTGACTAATACGCTTTGCAATAGGAGAAGCACATACGTGAATATACACACACTTCATACACTGAGCATGAAAATATAAAAATACTGAAGAAAATTTTGACTTAATTCATTCGAAATGTAAATCGAAAGAATTTAAATTATACCTGCAACAAGCTAAGAACGGTGGATACACAGAAATATATGAAATAAAGAATATTGGTCTCTTGTACGCACCCTGTAATGCACAAAGGGCAGATTTCAGCTTCGTGTGAATTTTGAATGGTTCCCTTTTTGTTGCATTGACATTGCTGCTGTTTAGTGGCACGTAGATTCTGCGTGTGTGTGTTTATGTATGTGGTCCCTGTGTGGAAAAACAGGCAAGCGGTATAAACATATAGAAACTCAATTTAAAATTATGATTAATTTCGTCTTTGTGTGTGTAAGTTTGTATGTAAAATTTAAAGAATTTTTGAGCAATTGCTGCGGTATATTCTTAAGCTTAATTTAAGTCCTAAAAAATATTATTTTTTTTTTTTTTGTTAAAAATTTTGGAAGTCTTTCAAGTTGCTGGTTATTATTCGAGTATATATCTATTATTGTTGTTGCTGGCTTAATGTAGTGGAGGTGTTTAGTACATATAAATGTATGTATGCACGCTTCTAATGTTTCTGATCTACAGGGAAATTTTCTATTGATTGTATTGAACGCGACGTGGCCGATGTAATTGTCGATGAAACATCCATAAAACGATATTTCTTTTCATCTCGACACAGGAACGGATAGCACATAATGCCATAGTACATAGCCAGGCAACAAACAATGGCAGCGAATATTATGCAAATAATGCCAAATGTTGAGAAACCAGATTTATTATCCAAATACTCTTTGGGAGTTTGCGGTTGTGGTTCCGTCACTGGTGCTTGCTGTGGCGTTTGTTGTCCGTAATAATTTCGTCGGCCGTTGCCGTAGTTGTTCGAGCGTCCATTTGTTGTACGGCCCGCATTTAATGTTGAAAAGTGGACGGTGACTAAACAAGTAAATGTGGAGTGGAGCAAAGAAGAGAAAAAGGTAACACAGTAATACAATTTAAAATGGAATTTCTATTGTAGGCAAGTGATTCGAAAAACTCACCAAGAAAAAGCAAAAAAATCACAAAAGTATTTTTGCACATTTTCCTCGTTTTTCTTTATTTTATTCACTAGTTGCACTATGATTTTCTAATTTAATTAATTAATTTCGTTTTTCTTCGTTTTTTCGTCTTCTTCACAAGCTCAAGGCAAACTCGTTTATTTTCAACTAATTTGCTTTTGTTGCATACACCGAATTTTAGTTCTTCATTTATTCTTCTTCTTCGTATACGTATGTTAAAACAGCGCTGCAACTGAGAGCTGTGATCGAAAGCAGCGTATGGTGAATTTCGAGTACTTAACCATTTTCGAAAACTTTTAATAATTTTATCATAGGAACATAATGATATATCAACTACATACTGAAAAATCAAACCTTTTTCAGATATTGCTCATGAAAGTTAATTCGTGTACATTACGTTTGGGTTGCATATGTAACAAAACGGTTTATTCCAACCAAATTGTATGCCACTTCTAAAAATGTACAGTATTAACGCAATAGCGAATTTCAAAACTATTACGAACGTTAAAACGAATTCAAGCACAAGTTTGTAAGTTCCCTGTAGTGAAAAGTTCTAGTTCGGAACTAGCGAATTCAACAGTTCTTAAGGGACAGTGACTGGTTCCACATCTATCTACTTTGATTTGCTACAACTGGTGAATTTAACATGGCGTTGTCATAGGAGGTGGTGGTTTTTCACAAATTCACTTAACCTCTTGAGTCCGACTTGCTCAAAAATTACACAATAACAAGCGAAATTAGTTGAAAACAAATTCAATAGCTGTTAAAATAGCAGTAAATGACGAAAAACAATTACGAAGCAAAGTTTTTTTGTTTTTGTAAAACGAAACAGCATACCGATCAGATAAAACTTTGAACTGTTGAATCTATAGATGTACTTGTCACCATAATATGCTCTAGTTCAAGAAAAATATAAAATAGATTTGTTTCAATTGGTGAATCTTTGCATTCAGTTAGGAACTAACTACCGAACTAGTGAATTTATTCCAACCACACAACTAGATCTTTTTGTATCTAGTTCGCGGTCTCCTTGCTGGGTGGTTTCACCTATGCCGTGCCAATAAGTTTTTTCAAACATTCGCATAATCAATATGAATAAAGAAACAGTGTGGCTTTAGTCTAACAAGGTACTTTTTGAATGCTTGAATTCTCATGTGCAAAAACGAGAAATAAATTTTCTACGTGTACCTATGAAATGCCTAATAGTGCGAACACACAAGAGTGGATTTCGTTGAAATTCTGCATTTCAAATTTAGGTGAACACACGACAAAAAACGATTTCAAATTCATTTTTTGACAGATCAAAAGTTTGGAGAAGAAGAATTTTAGTGTGTGTTTTGTGTAAATAAAAATCAATAAAAATATTGCCTTTCAATTGGATTTAGACACCAAGAATTTATTTAACAATTATGGATGATTACAGGAATGACAATGAGTTACTCCCCGACTCCATTGTTTTATTTTTTCACTTAGTAAATATTACAAGAGCAGCTGTTATGAGAACAAAATCCAAAATGTCTAAAAAAATGTAATAGATCTTAAACTTTTCCTGTTTTTTAAAACCCTGTGTTTGAGAATTGCTAATTACTTTCTTCATTTCAGACGCATTTCAACGAAATGTGTCTGAAATGCAGAATTTCATTCAACAATTTTTGTATGGCTAAATTCTGCATTTCAAACACATTTCAATAAAATATTAAATTTGCCTGAAATGCACTCTCGTGAGTCCGCACTATAATACTGATCTACTGTCCCATCCAAACAAAATTGAACTAACTGCGATGGTTGATCTGTATCTGCAATAAAACATCCTTCATACCAGGGTGTGGTATCAAAACGCCATAACGTGTTAAACCTAAATCAGTAGCGCATTGTGGCAGTAAATCAGTGGCAGTTTGCAGCGCTGCTCTGGCTAATTGATTCCTAAAGTTATTGGCAGTTAACAGTTGATTTTGTTTTACTGCAACGACGCGGTTTTGTAATTTAAGTTTTAAGTGTACCGTAGATGCAAAAGCAATGTACTAGGTCAAACTTCCTTAGTGATGATTCGGGTAATTCAAAAATACAAGTAAATACTCTATACTTTTCATTCAATTCAAGTATTTGTATACTCAATTCTTTTGGAAAACATTTTATAGAAAAAACTCATTATATTTATAAAACTGAAATAATGCTATACAATATTCAATATTCTAAGTCGTATTACAATATTTAATCATATATTTCAAAAATGTTTGAAAATATTACTAATTACTGCTGATATTTTGGGATATTGCATATTGAATATGCAACATATAATACAGTATTCAGGTTCTAGAATGTATTGCCGTTATAGAATGTAGAATATAAATGTCTGTAAATATTTATTTTTTGGTGTTCAATATCTTATATTTCTTATTGTAAAATGCAATTATTTTCATAACTTCGTCTTATAAAAAAAATTACAGAATAACTAAAACTATCAACGTTATCATTATTTTATAAGAATATCGTTGGGAGTAAAATTATAACTTTTCCCACTGGAATTCTTCATTTTCTTCTATTTCATTTTGTTTATTTGATTTTGGCAATTGACATTGTAGAATATCTTTTCTATTAAACAAATTACGACAAGTTGTTTATAGTTGCATTGACCCCTCGTAAGTACTTTTCATCACTTTTGGAAGACAAGACAATAACGCAATAAATTTCTATAAACAATATATATATGATAAAACTATTCTCTGTCAATGGGAGACCCCCCTGTCCAAAATTGGTTAAGGTATTTTAGGGCATGTTTGGGATCAAATGAAAGCTTATTATCTTTAGTTTCGAATGCAACAAGGCTTGTTTTGATTTTGCATGATGGCGGACCAATATGGCGGCTGCAAGTCTAAAGGTCCAAAAAGGCTGTTTGTCGGGTCTTACGCTTACCCAAGTCAACATAAAACGACGAGAAAAGCTTATTTTTGTTTAATTTCAGCTGATGAACATGAATCTAATATTATTTTCTACGGGAAATGTTACATGTCGTCCCTAACCTCAAAAAATGAAAAATCCTACCAGAAAACTTCTCAAAAAATTTATTGGGGTCTCCCATAGACAGAGAATGCCCCATATATAAATTTTTACATATTCTTTATGTACTTTTATTGCTTTTTTGTCGAATCTTCCAAAAGTGATCTACTGAAATGTTTAAGCTCATATTTTACGGTACAGCCTCTGTTGTAATATATTCATGTTGATTTGAGTATATAATTTGCGTCCATGTCTTGAAATAATGCTCCATGTTCCGTGCACTGTTCTAAAAATACTGTTTAATGCAACTCTACGCCATTATTGCAATGGCATGTCAAATATCGAAACTTACCACTGTACACCATGAACAACACGACGAAAAAGAACGAAGCATAACGAAGGAAACGAACGAAAAATGGAGGAGAAAAAAACCGAGCGTCGTCAAGTAAACGAGTGAAGAAAAGTTGTTCGTAGTGCTATCTTCAATTTTATTAATAAAAAATGCTGTAAATTCAAACAAATAATTAATAAAACTATTAAAAAACTAAAGCTAAAAGTACAGTTGCTAGTATGCAAGTGAAATTTGTATAAAACTTAAGTGAGATATTGCGTAAAAACTGAAAGTTTAAAAGACGACGACGACGGCATAGAAAAAGCATTGGGATTGGTTTTTTTGCTGCCTTTTATTTTTTGATTTTATGTGTGCTTTATTTGGTTTTTCGTGTAGTTTTTGCTGTGAATTGCAATATTTTTTCCTCTTCTTCAATTGAATAATTTTTTTCATTCGTTAGAAAAACAGTTAAAGTAAAATATTAGTGAAAAAAAGTAATAATTTGAGAAAAATTTCTGCAGACGAAACAGTAAGGGAAAAGGAAAAGTGAATGTTTGAAACAGCAAAATAGAAACCATAAAATAAACGAACAGTAAAGCAAAACGAAAAAACAACAAAACCAAAAAAGTGTTTTGTATTTTACATAAAGTGAAGAAACTGTTTTTTACATCAAATGCATGGATATTTAAAAACATGTCACATTTGCCACTGGATGCACGCGCAATATTGGAGTATTTAAATGAATTGGGTTACAGGAATATATCCGCCGAACAACTCAAAGAATTTCTGAAAGGTAAATTCATCCATTCCCATTCTCCTTTCTTCTCCTGACATCCTCAAACATTTCTTATTCAAACGCATCGACATTTGACATTTTTCTTTAGCATTTTTGTTTTTACATTAGCGCTTTTGTTTGAATTTTAATTCAATTTAATTTTAAAACATAGCACAAGTATTTCACGTTGCCAACAGCAGCAGTATCAGAGAAATTCAACGATGACTATAGTCGTCAGTATCGTCACCATTTTTATTTCAGGTCTGTCTGTCTGTCTCAAACGTCTGTCCATTCACACAGCACACACTTTAGAATCGACGACTACGACGGGCTACAGTTGTTCGTTCGTTGAAATGTGTAAAATAAAATAAAAAACAAGTATTACTGTCGGAAATTGTGAATAACACTGCGAAAATATATGCTCTTCAAAAAATACAGAAAAATATACAACAACGTTTGTACTGAATTGCAGGCATGTGAGTGAGTGGTGGTATGGCGGCTGCTGTTATAGCTGCTGCTGTAGTTTCAGTTCGCTTCACCTCAGCCAGTAGCAGCCTCCACCACCAAAACAACGACGAAAAATCGTTTTTGTGTTGGCCACCGCTTTTTCTGCTGCTTGCTGCCTGCCTTCCAATTTGTTGTTTTTTTACTTTTTCAATTTTGTTATGTGGTGTTTTTTTGTTGCTTGTTCTGTTCATTTTCCCTTTTGTTTTCTCTCTAGTTCTTCGTTTACTGCTATCGTTGTTGTTGTTGTGCCATTTGACAGTGGTGTATGCATTTTCGTTTGTTGTCGGCTTTTATCTCGTATTTCTTTTGTGGTTCGTTATGTACGCGCCATCGTATGGGATAGTGCTGTCGAACTGAAAAGAATTTTATTTTATTTTTTATATACAGAAGATAGAAACGACTATATATTGATTGGAATTGTGTATTTGAAAACATGAAATTTAATAATTTTATTTCAAATGAATTTAGTTGCGTTCGAATAATTAGTTTCGATATACCTATATTTTGCGTTTTTTATTCTTTCTGGCAATGCTGTATCGGTGTCATATGCCCCATACATTCAACGAATTTATTGGAGAAACAAGGTAAAACACATTTGCAATGAAGCAATTATAAAAGTAAATGATAAAGGCAAAGCAACAACATCGCTGCTTGAAGTGAAATACAGTACAGGAGGGCAAAACGTGAAACCTTGCTGACTTGCCTGACAGAACCATATCAACACACAACAAACAAGCATACAAATCAACCAACCCACAAAGCTCCTGTATAGGAAAAATTACGAAAAACCAACAAACGCACACACACTTTTCTAGTACAAATAAATATACACATATATCTACGAGTATATTCCCTCGTACTTTTACAAATATAACGCTACTCTCTATATATACAGCCTAAATAACTCTGGGAAGAGAACAAAAAGAAAAAAAATTGAAAAAATATTTTGCTTTGCTGTTGCCTTTGAAACTATCATGCATACACCAAACGAGGGAAAATGTAAAATACATAAGTACAAAATAAGAAGAAAAAAGTCGGCAACTAAGAGAAAATTTATATCGAACATTTTCAACGTCAGTCCGCCATGCAGACAACAACCACATTTGCACAAATGTATTTAATATGTGTATATACTGTAACAAAAATATTAACTAATTGAGTACATAAAATAAGCGGCATTCGTTCAAAAGTCAGTCTGTCTATTTGTTGGTATTTCTACTTATACTCACCTTCGGTGTAAAAATTAAGAAAAGTGTTGTGTTAACTCGATTTTTAATTTTTCTTTTGGTTCATTTCCAAAATGGTGTAAAAAAATATGTTATTTTATTGTTAGCCTTCATTAAAATTAACTGTATTGCATTTAAAATAAAAGTTATCGACAGTAAATATTTGTTGTTATTGCTGCTGTTGTTGTTTTAAATTCGTTGCAGCTGCTTTCTTCACATTTATTTCTCTACCTTCTTGGTTTGGTTCTTTGTCTTTTTTTCTTTTCGTTTTGCTCTTTCAAATTTGCTTTTTAGCACAATTTATTTATTTTTTCCTATTGTCAAGATTTTAAAATATAAAATTTATATTTTTTTATATTTTCAATACCTCAACTTTCCTTTAATTTCAATACAATTTTAATTGATTTTAAGTTGACTTCATTTATTATTTTTCTTATCTAGTCGTACTCGTACGTTATATTGCAACACTGTATTTTCTTCTTTTCCGTTTTCTTTTTGATTGCGAATCGTACGCATTTCAATTTACAATTTTTTTTTTTTATATTTGCCACTTTTTATAATTGTGCGTATGTAGATTAGATATAAATAATTTAAAAAAATAATAAAACGCTTGAATGAACTATTGTAGTTTTTATATGGGTATGCAGAAGTACCCACAGTTCTCTTTTGACACTGAAAAAGGGTTCCATTTAACTCTTGGCAAAATGAAAAATATATTTTTGAATATGTTCTCATTCTCAAACTCCAAAAATCATATTTTATATTAAATACAACCTTCATCGAAAAATTTCCGATTCCAAACTAATGACATAATACAGTGAAGCCACAATTGATAGTTATAAACCAGAATGAATGAAGGTTAATAAATGAAGCAGAATTTTTTGCTAACTTTTGTTTGGAACACTTTTCCATCTGTAAGTCCCCTTTTCCACACGGCAAGTTTCCAATTCTCTTTTGGACTTGACACTTGCTTTTCCACACAACAAGATTTCTTGGGCAATTCTGCTTTTTCTTTGTCTGTCATTCATATTGTGAAAAACTTTTAATTAACATCTTATTAAATAAAAATATATAAATGAAAAGTGAAATCGGCTTATTGAATAAAAATAAATAGATTAAGTCCCCTTTTTTACACATCAAGTTTTCTTGTCGGCAAGTCGAGTTTGTAGGCAAGAGAGGAAAACGAGGGGGGCGAGTACAGACTTGCTCGTACCGGCAAATTTTCTTTTGTGCTGTTCGTTCTTTGATAATTCTCTTTATTCTTATTTGTGGCCATTGATTTTGGTTTCTTATTGGAAACAATAAATAGGTTACATTTAAAATTTCCCTTTTCTTCTATTAATCTATTTATTTTTATTTAATAAGTTGATTTCCCTTTTATTTATTTTTATTTAATAAAATGTTAATAAAATGCTTTTCACAACACGAATGACAGACAAAGTCAAAGCAGAATTGCCCAAGAAATCTTGCTGTGTAGAAAAGTAAATGGCAACACCAAAAGAGAATTAAAAACTTGCCGAAAAGAAAACTTGCCGTGTGGAAAAAGGGACTAATAGAAGAAAATTGAAATTTTTAATGAAAACTGTTTATTTTTTCCAATAAAAAACCGAAATCAATGCGCATCCAACTTAAAATGACAAATAAGAATAAAGAGAAATATCAAAGAATGAACAGCAAAAAAAAAAAAACTTGCCGGTACGAGCAAGTATGTACTCGTCTCCTCTTGTTTTTCCTCTCTTGCCTACAAACTCGACTTGCCGACAAGAAAACTTGCCGTGTGGAAAAGGGCATGGCAGAAGAACTAAGTAGGTAGATGCATTTTGACAAGTAAGAGGAACTTTGACAATTGGGAAAACATTTGTTTTGATACTATTCATCTTTTTGCAACAGAGTTGTATTTTCATAGTTAAATTTTTAGGTGAGAATTTATAAGAAAATAATTTGCATAGTATTGCATGAACATAGGGAGAATTAGTTATTGCTTTTTATACTATTTTGAAAGTCTTAACATCTTCAAGTTATTTTCTAATAAAGAAAACTAATTTGAATAACATTATTTGTACGTTTTTTATTATAAATAAAATTTATAATTTAGTACTAAGTAATAAAAGTAGTATTAATAATCTACTATTAACTCACTCTTTTCTATCCATTTAAAAAAATGCACCTCTAAAATGTTCCTCTTACTTGTCAAATTTCAAAATGGCTACATTTTGAAAAAATGCATCTACCTGTAAATACTTCTACCATGGAAAAGGGGACTAACCATTACCTTTCATACGAATGTTGCCACATTATGTGAAAAAAAGTTTAAGTGCAAAATTGAAAGAAAAAAGGGTGTGCAACAAAAAAAAAATTAAAGGTCCGATTATAATAGACAAAACGTTAAGTAAAGTAACGTTCTCAAATGTCATTAAAATATAGTAGGCAATTTTTGATGATGCAATTGTCGGCACTTCTCTTTTGATCCTGGTACTACACTCACTGGCTGCAATTCTATGCTTGCATCATTTGAACGTTTTAGTGGCTGTTCACACAAGAGGTAGAAAAAATAGGTAGTACGAAAGAGATGGAAACTCGCCGGTCTTTATCTAACTATTTATTTTTTCTACCTCTCTATTTCAGACAGGCGTTCATGCTTGTGCCCGTGTGAACAGCCACTAATGGGATAAACACAACCAAAGCTGCCGACCTCAACTTCAACAACAAACACATAGAATTTTATGAACTTACATATATAGCCAATTTTTTGGATTTAACGTTACATTTTTTGGAAAAAAAATTTGGTTTCATGGGATATTTTCGACATATTTGCAAAAATATGCATACGACTGTAACGTTAAAGATAAAAAAATTGGCCATATGGAAAATAATTTTTAAGATTGCCTGTCGCCTAAACGACCCTGCAATCGATTCTATTCAACTTCAGAATGTTTTCTCTCTTGTGAGAGGGAAAACATTGCCTTATTTTTCACAAAAAAGGCAAGTGCTGCTAAGTTTTAATCCGAAAATATATGTTTCTTTAGATGATTTTGATGTTTTTGCACAAATAAACGAAGTAAATAATTTTAATTTATGCAACATTTGTTTCAAATTGCAGAACCCTGAATTCTTCCTTTAATTTTTTTTTGGCAATTGACTACATACTATAAATAAAAAACAAAATGTGTTGTAAAAACAATAATCAAGTCTAACTGTTTTTGTTTTGTTTTTCTTTTATACAATGTTCCCACTGAGCCGAAATTGCGTAGTTTTGGCAAATGGTTTAGAACGAAACTGCAATCGTTCACATTGTGAAGTTGGTTTCGATTATGGTTTCCTTTGACAGTTCATTGTTTATTTCTTTTTGTAAAATGACGGCGGCTAATATAATTATCCATTTAATGTTTAGTAACTAAATAAGAGTGTATAGGAGAAAGCGTCAATCGTTATGTATCTTGTTTTACTTCAACTGCAGCTATTAAGCAAGCTTGCTGCCGCAGCTCCTCCGCCATTTGTTCATATGTATGGCATTAGGTAGCTCCTCCACCTTTTCTGCCCATACCTCGGCTATGAGCTCTTCCCGCGCACTACATAAATTTATTTTTTATGTTTTCGTTTCTCCATATTAATCAAGTTGTACGCAAAGCAAAATATAATTGTCCGTATAGAAATGCCAGAGCAAATTCATTTCAGTGAACACATTCAGGGTTGCATTAGATTTTTGATCGGTTTCAAATGCGGTTTCGTTGAAACCACGTAATTTCCGTGGTTTCGTTTGACATATTTTTATATGCCGAAATTGAGGATTTCAAGGTAGTTTCAGCCGAAACCATGGAAATGAGAGAAACCATGAAATTTCGGCTCAGTTGGAACATAGTATTACGTATTTTTGAATCTAGAGTTTGGCGCTGCTGTTGTGTATTCTCTCAGAAGAAGGCGGCTGTATATAATCTCTTTTCGTTTTTATTTGTCAAAAGCCATTTTCCAGTTCGTTGCAACGTGGATGTTTCCATGATAGAAGTATTTAGAGGTTGATGCATTTTTTCTAAAAGTAGCCATTTTGAATTTTTGACAAGTAAAAGGAACATTTTGGGGATGTTTTTTTTTAAATGGGTACCAAAGAGAGATTTCTAATACTCTTTTTATTATTTAGTACTAAATTATAATTTTTTTTTTATAATAAAAAAGTATAAGTAATGTTATTTAAATTTGTTTTCTTTATTAGCAAATATTTTGAACATGTTAAAAGTTAAAAAATAATATAAAAAGCAGCAATTAATTCTCCCTATGTACGTGCAATACTATGGAAATTATTTTCTTATAAATTTTTACTTAAAAATTTAACCATTAACATATGGGTTTGTTAATTTTTATTCATAAAAAAAGAAAGATTTTCTTTAAAAAACCACGGTATATACTTTTACTTGTTTTTATTCACACGACTCCATGTGTAAGAATTTGACAGGAGCATAGAACACTAATGCATATTATAGGGGTTTAATAAATTATCGCTGAATATGCAACACTGGTTTCATTTCAAATTTGGTTTCAAGAATAAAAAATCGATTGATTACTAAATTAATCTGTTTTTTTATGCATGTGCAGTGTACACATATTTACTCATTCTCCATTTCATTTCATTAAAATGCATTTTCTGCATTAAATGCTTCATATCTATTATGTGCATCTATATAGCTGTATGTACGTACATACAAATTGTATAGATATGCGTATATTATATGCGTATATTATATGCGTTATACTTGCTATTCTTTGCTATTCCTGCTACGCAAACTGCAATATGAAAGCATTAGTTTACGTAGCAATGTTTTATTTTCATAACAATTACTAGTATCTTGCCTAAAGGATAATTCCGAGTCTAGCCAGCAGCAACTGGCCTTTTACTATACAAACTTTAAGTTGTAAAGTGTGAATTTTCAACATTTTATAGAGTATCTCGTTCTTGATGTGTTTTTTCCGTTTTGTTTTTAAGTTTATTAAAAACTTTTTAATTTTAACAAACTTGTCATGCTCATCACTTAACCCAATTAAAACCTAAATTAACAAAATAAAAAATAATCACAATATTTTCTGCAAATTACGAAATCAAACAAATTTGTTTTATGTTTTGTTCTTCTACTTTTTGGTCTACAATTACTTGATAACTGCTAATTTCTGCAACTTCTTCAATGCAACAACAACAACAATAACAACAACGTTGAGAATAGTTAATTTGCACCTAAAGGTATGCAACCACAGTCGGAAAATAGCAAAAGCGAACAAAAAGCAAAAAATAGCAACAGTAATCAGCAACAACAATTGCCAGCGACAACTACTACTGCAACAACAGAGCCAGCCACAACAACAACGACAGCTAATGAGCAAGAATGTCAAATTCGCCGCAATCCCATCAAAGTAATTAAATGTAAAAAACCCTTGTGTCATTTTGTATTCTATTTGGACATACGCGACCATCAGCTAACAAAGAAAATCGAAGCACAAATAAATACGCTTGGTGGTTCGTTGGAATTTTTCCTTGCGCCAAAAGTAACGCACTTCGTTACCGACAAGACTGTATTACCGGCAAGTGTAGGCCCTAATAAAAATCCGCACATTGGCAGTCGTCCTGGCACACCTCAAACTCCCGCTACTCCCAGCAGTACTCCGCAAACCCCATATTCCTTGGATTCGTACGATGTTAAGAATAATGGTAGTGCGACAACAACAACAACAGCAACAGGGACACCAGGTGGTACACAAAGAAGAACACGTCAATCACGTGCTGATGCTATATTGAATCGTGTCAGGCGACAAAGTTCCACTGCAGCGATCGCAGCTTCTAAAACTACTACAAATGCAACTGCCACTACGGCTGCAAGTCAACAGAGCACCGAGGAAACGATAAGAGTCGATCCTTCACAAAAATATTTAATTTGGCAAACTGATTACGCTTTGCGTTTCTTTAAAAAAGTACAGCACGAACTAAAGGACTTTCTGGGAACATCGTCACGTGATCGAAAATTACAAAGCAAAGCATACACAGTCGAGCCGATTAGTCTAAAGGGTGGTTTCATCAAAGTTGAGTCATTAAAACATAATTATCGACCGTACTATCAAGTTTTTCGCAGAACTAACGCCACAGAGTGGCCCAAAATCGAATTATCACGAGAAGAAGGCGCATTCCGTCTCTCGCCGAAAAAGAGCCCACTCGAACTGGTTGAAGTAGAAATTGAACAACAAAATAATAAAATGACACGTAAATCGCGTTCCCGTTCCTCAACGCAACACCAGCGCCCTCTACCGACTGCCGTGCAGTCACTCAAGAAGGCGGAAACTACTGCTGGCAAAACCAGCACTGGCCACCGCCACTCAAATGTGGGAGCAGGTGGTGGTTGCTGTAAGCAAATTAAAGAATCCAGCGATAAACAGTGCGGAGTTTGTGAGATTTGTAAAATCGAATATGATACTTTAACAATTCATCTGAAAACCAAAGATCATGAGTATTTTGCAAAGAATTCGCAAAACTTTATTGCACTTGATACGCTCATAAACAGCTCGGCAGATGTTAATAAGTTTCTCGATGATGAGAATAAAAAAAATGAACTTAAATCGGAATTGGAGGAAATGGAAGTTGAAGAAGATATAACTGCAGATGTGAATGCGCCTGATCCTTTGGAAGATGATCCGAACCCCTTGCCGATGACATTGCAACGTGAGGAGAAGCGTCGATCATCAGGTGCCCATAAGACACCATCTCCATCGTTGCGCGAAAAGTCGAAACGTAGTACAAAAGGTAAACATTCATCGGAGAAGTTTCGAAATGCCACTGCTACGACAACGAGCGCTAATTCTACTTTGAAACAATCTTCTAAGTCGCCAAAGTTTCTACCAAAAGCAGCAAGCCCTCAAAAGAAACCCTCATCTAGTATGTTGGAGTTGCAACGTATTGAAACGGCAGCCGCTGCCAAGGCCACTTTGGCAAAAACGCCACATCACTGCACGCGTAGAAAACCATCAGCGACAGCTTCAACTCTTTCGCCACCTATACGCGCAATGCTACCGCCCTCCTCTCTTTATAAAGTCGTTGAGACGGCGGAAGCGTGCACGCCAACACGAAAGCTGCGTGAGGCTGGTGGAGAGCAGGCAGTTGCCTCACCGTCGCTAATAGTTAAATTTAAGAAGGTACGACAAACTGAACTGTTTCGTCTGAATGGAGAGGCTGAGAATTTTATGTTCCCAAAGCGACGAACTTCCAGTGAGATCGCTACTGATATGGATCGCCAAACAACATCAGATAATGTACGCGCTAGTACGTCGTCCACAAGTCTTGACACCACATCTAGCGAGCTCATGGACGTTATTGATACTATCAACATCGATGTATCGTCCCAACAATCGCAACGACAGAATATTAAAAGCACGAAAACTGCGGTAGTTGGTGTGGTTGATATTGGTAAAAGGGCAATCGCTACGGCGAAGAGACGAAAAGGACGACAGGAGGTCGATTTGAGAAAACAGAGCTTTCCAATCGCCCCCATCCAGCCAGATACACAACTGAAACGTATACGTAAGTCGCCATCGACGAAAACAACAAACGCGACTGCAACGACAATGACGATGACGAACATTACCCTGCCCGAAGCGACGCGAAAAAGTAGTCGCACTGCTACAGCAATTGTTACTGCGGCAACAACCAGTAGTCGACTGTTGCGTGCAGCTGTCGAGGCAGCAAAAAACAATAAGCGAAGAAATGCAGCGACAATTTGCAACGAAGTTTCATCGTTATCATTGATAAACAGTCGACGAAAATGCGCTTCACTACCGATGTCAAAATCATCAATGGAAGGAACTGTAAATAATCGCAGGCGCAGTCGAATAACAGTTGTACAAATGGAGGATGGGATGGGGGATGACGACGATGAAGAAGAAGAAGAAGAACTTAACACCGATGAGAGTGATAATGATGAAGATGAGGATAACGATGATGAACAAGATAATGACGAAGATGACGAAGAGAGCGACGATGAACAGGAAGATGATGATGATGACGATGAGGACTATATACACAGTAAGCGTGTATATTTTAAACAGTGCCAATCGCATGCTTCAACATCAATGTTAGCAGATCATTATGATACCAGCACGCGAAAACAACGAGCGGCGAGACGTGAGCTTCGGAAATCGGAAATGAATGTGGACGAGGCTGAGGAGAGTCAGGAATATGATAGCGACGATAGTAAGCATAAAGTCCATTGTATATCACCGAAAAAATCTATAATTGTAAAAAAGCTTGATCAACAACAACAAGAGCAGCACACACCTTCTCCTATAAAGAAATCTTCAATTACACCGCGTCTCTTTGATTATACCAAAAGTGATCGTTTGAATAAGCTTCGGTACGCTTTTGAGCGTCTACCGTCAGCCGATCTCTGGTTCAGGGTCTTCAAACGTCAGGATACTTGCGAAGAGCGTTACTATGAATACTTTGGCTCGACAAAGTATCATAAGTTGCCATATGAATTAGGACCAATACCATTCGATCGTACAGTAATTGCAGGCGGCGCGCCTTCGTGTAAACTGTGCAGTAAAGATCCGGTGGCGGCGTCGGCTGCTGCAGAAATGAATAAAAAAGGTTTACATAGAGATGACAGCAAGAAGACGAAACAAAATACTAGCGCTATTAACGATAAAACAATTCAGAGGCAGGAGGCAAGTGAAACAGAAATAGCACAACAGACCTCAAGCAGTGCTGTAGGTGCATCATCACCTGCACACTCAGCCACAGGAGTATCATCATCGCAAACGTATACGCACAAACATAAAAAGCTACATTTGTTGCAACGATATCGAGAAGAACAGCAGGAACTTCAGCAGAAGAAACAATCTGAAAATAATACAGAAGATGATCAACAAAATGTGTCGAAAACTTTGGCATTAGGTGCAAGTACTGGTGCCATACCCAAATGTGATAGTAAAGCTAGTACACCTGACCGAGAGCGCTTACGTGCTAGTTCGACACACAGTAATGCTAGCAGTTGTGCCAGCAGCTCAACGACAACAATGAGCAAGCAAAAATATCGTAATAAACATTTAAATAAAGCTGCATTCCTAAGCCTTGAGCTACCCCCACGTAAATCACCGCGTGA
Source organism: Toxonevra muliebris (assembly GCA_963691655.1). Taxonomy (NCBI): domain Eukaryota; kingdom Metazoa; phylum Arthropoda; class Insecta; order Diptera; family Pallopteridae; genus Toxonevra; species Toxonevra muliebris. Next base: position 41,068,907 of record OY829329.1, read on the forward strand.
ACATGCCTCCACATTGGCATTGGTGAGTTGTCTCATAAAACAACGTCAAGATTCGGAAAGTAAACCGAACTCTGAGATAGACGAACCACCAACAACACCAACGTCTATACCGACAATCAAAGAAGAAACCAAATCCGCAAAGGTATTCGCCATAGCGACCGTGCCAGCTCCAGTTCCCACACCAGTTGTGGATATTCCACCGGTGCGTTCTCCCAGAAATACACGGTCGGCGGCAGCTACACCTGTCGAAGAGCTACGTTTCACAACGGAAATCTCCGAGAATGTCAAGAGAATGCGGCGCGGTCAAAATAAATATGATCATTCACCACCAATAATTCTGAATACAGCGCGCGCATCGCGTGGCCGTCGCCAAACAACAAAGTCACCAATGGGTAGGCGAATTTATCAGCACAAACAAAAGTATGTCAGAAGTCAAACGCCAGCCATAACCACTGAGCGAAGGCGATACAAACGGAAAAACAATATTCTGCCGATGGTTGCACACACAAAACATAATTCATCATATGGTGCCATAAGGGCACAAGGAGGAGGATCAATACGCAAAACAGGGTCCAAGAAAGGTGTACTTGAGTTTGAGATGGATTCCGCCGCCTTAAAGGCTCTTGATGCTTCAACGAAATACACGAACGTGCGGCAGCTCGAATGGGAGATCGATAAGTATTTGCTGTTAGTAGGCAAAGACTACGATATGGCAATTGATGTAGAAGAAGTACTACCTCCAACTGATGATCAAGCAACGACATCACAATTAAATGACCTGGAGCCAGATGCAAATGCGACATCAACTGAAATACCCGCTTTTCGAATGGTAGCAGATGCAGATCACGATTATAAAATAGCGAGCCTTCCCAGTTGCACGAATACACCGCCGCCTACCGATTATTTTTCGAGCGATTTCGATCTTTACGATTTGGTTACAAGCACGAATCTGCGAAATGGTAATGACGACCCAGTCGACGGCAGACGAAAGGGCGGTTTCAGTCTATACAACTCGGTAGCTTTGCACAACTATTTCCGTAAGCGTAAAAATCTAAAATCGAATCGAACTGGTTGGCCGAAAGTGCAAAAGAAAAAGAGTTCTATGCGACAACAGCAACTGTTGCAGCAGAAAAATTGTTTCCTGAAGGAGATTGGTGGGAAAACAGACGGAAGTGCTGTAAAGCAAGAGCCAACCGATGGTGTGGGTGGAAAAGAACAGACACGTGAAGATGGCGGTGTTATTACACCACCCGACAGCGAAATCTATGATAATGAAGATGATAAAACGGTTGTCAACGACGCATCTGAGGATGAAGATGATGCAGATGGAACGGAGCTCGATGCGGGCGAAAGCATCCCCGAAGAGGATGATGCCTACACAATGGCCGACTCAGTTGAAGACGAACATGATATATCAGCTGATGTTAATGCTGTTAGAAATGCCGACGTCGATGCTGATGCAGATGAAGAGTACGACGATGACGATGCAACTGCAGAATACGAAGATGCCGTAGAGGAGGAGGAAGATTATAAGCCTGCCAGCAAACGTACACGACGTTCTACAATTGTAAGCCCAATGGAAAAAGTTACCCCAAACTCCTTGACGCCTTGTGGAGCGGCAACAGTGTCATCAACACCATCAGCACATTTGTTGCGGGGCTTGCGGCGAACACCCCAACTAAATGGCAGTCTTGGTAGCTGCATAAGTCCTAGTGAGAAGGCGGGTGATAATTCTGATATCTTTACGGTCTCATCGGATGGTTTGGATACCGATCTCGACATAAGCAACTCACATTCGCAACACAAAGCAACTGGCGGTGGAGTTGAAGACGATACTTATCATCGAGAGCATCACTGCACGAATCCTCAGACGTCAAAAAGAAAATTTGATCTGTCCAAATATGCAACAAATAATCCTGCATCAAGCACCTGCGCGGCTGAAGCGGCCACTGCCGCTGTGAAATCTTTGGCGATATCACAATTTCTGAAGAAGGAAGTTAGAGTTAATTGCCGAAGGCTCCGTACGCCATTTCGTCGTTTTCGATATCGAAGGTAGGAAAAGGGGAAGTATGAGCTGATACCAATTTTGGACTGAAAAATGAATTAAGTTACATGGCGCGCGTTCGAATTTAAATACATCATCCTCACCTCAATTCCCCTCCTCTAGATGTAAACGTATAACTTAAGATGCAACCCAAATTTTAAGATGTAATAATTAAATGTGAAAATTGTAAACATTTAGCGAATGGAGAAACCTAAAAACTTGCTTTGAATATAACAGCAGCAACTAAATATTATAGAATTATGTATGTAATAAGCCTTCGAAAGTATACTTTAATGCCCCATCTTTTTGTAAAGCACTCTAGCTTAAGTTCAGATAAATTCATTTTTTTTGTTCATTATAAAGATAATTTTCTCATTAATTAATCGCCTTTTTGAATAAATGTTTTTGTTTGATTTTTTTTTAATTTTTTTGTACCGTAATTTAAGTAGCGTATTGTATTTGTAATTCCTAAGTAAATAAATAAAACTAAATAAACATAAATACGTGTTGAAACAAATTAGCTAAACATCATTTTCGTAAACTTATTTAATGTAATTATTAAAATGTATTGTAAAAAAAAAAAAAATAATAGTGTAAGAAATCGATAGAAAAAATAATAAATAAAACAAAAAGTAAACCCAATTTCAAATCATTTCATTCAAATTAATAGTATAAAGAAAAATGTTTAACTTTTACAATTACATACTACACAATACTATATGTTACAAAAATAACATTTTCATAAAATTGAAACAAAGAAATAAGTAAATAAAATAAAATATCAAAAGAAGAAATATTTAATTTAATTGAGAGAAGTGCTCTTTTATTTATTTCGTATTGGATTAACTTTCGTATTCTGGGTAAAGATTTTAACTGTAAATTCTACAATGCGGTTTCATAAATGGAAACTGTTCCTGCAGTAGTCTAGAAAAGATTGTTTGTAACGAGAATATTGCTCTTTTTAAAGGCTAAGGAGTGAGATCGAAAAAATCTTAACATATATAAAATTCAGTATTTTTTAAACGGTTGATTTAGAGTTTTGATTTTTATTTTATTTAATTGATAATATCTTAAAAATTACAGAAAAATATAACTTTTATAGTTCTAACCACTATTTATGAACTCGTAGATCTTTTTTGGTAAGCCTTCCATTAGAGATTTGCTAGTTGTTTCAGACAGCTTTTTGGAACAGTTTGCCCATCTCCTTTTAAAATCTTCGATATTTTAAGACACCTTTTTTGTGCTCTTTAAGTTTCTTTTCACAAGAGCCCAATATCTCTCCACTGGTCTTAGCTCCGGACAATTTGGAGGATTGGCCTCTCTTGGTACAAAAACTATGTTACTTTGGTACCACTCCAGAGCTTTCTTGCCGTAGTGACATGATGCCAAATCGAGCCAAAAATATGTGGACACATTGAGCTCTCTTATGAAAGGAAGAAGTCTTTTTTCAAACATTCTTTGATGTATATTTCGGTATTTATAGAGCCCACTTTAACAAATGACTTGCTTCTTTTGCCGCAACAGCATATAGCTTGCCATACCAGGAATTTTTTAGGAAATTTTGTCTTTTGGATTCTAAATTGTTCTTCGACATTTCCTCAAGCATCAGCAACATGCAAATTTTGACCCGGAAGCTGCGTAAAATCTGCCAGTACATACGTTTCGTCGTCCATTATACAACATGAATATTATTGTATGAAATTCGATTTTAATTTCCGAGCCCTACTTTTTTTTCAAAGCTCTGTTATTGCTCCATACAAACAACACAAACATAATGTAAAACGAATTTTCTGGATCGGATAATGTTTATTGACCATAAATTCTGTTTTTTTTTTTTAATTTTTAAAGGCAACATTTTTATTTAAATTCCGCAGCTCTATAATTGCTCTTTACAAAAACAAAATAATGCAAAAAGAACTTTTGAAATCAGATAATGGTTATTGGTGCCGGAAGAAGTTTAAAGCTTAGAAGTTTTTAGAAATTCAGAAAAAATTGTATGAAAAGCATAAATTAAATATGGTTGAAACTTGTAAACTTTGAACATTTTGCGGTACCAATTAACATTTATATCTAAAGGATTTCGGGTATTCACTGACTCTCAAACGAATGCAGTATAGAATTTTCAAACAGTAGTGTTAAGACCCCTTTGGAAACTATATCAAAATTGAAAAATATATACAAAATTGAAACTAATCACATAAATTTTACAAATTCTCCTCCTAATTGCCATTGCAAAATGATGGTTGTAAACAGATCTTCGTAAGCTTATTAAATACGAGGAAAGGCTTGGTATTAATGCAAATCAGGACGATTATTTCAAGAGTCTCTTCCGACGCACTACGGCCAGTTATCGTGCGAAAGTCGATAAAGAAAATGCGCAGCAAGTACTAGTAAAAGAAACGGCTTACAAGAGGGAGATCGAAAAGTTGAAGCAGGCGGATGCAATGAAAACAAGGAACGTTTTGCAAGAGAGAAACTATCGTGAACATGAAATTGCCACTAATTTTCAGAAACAAAAACCAAGTTTACGTTCACGTCGCGACCGAAACGATGTAAGGACGTTAGCTATTTCAGATACATCCGATGATGAAAATAACCCTTCATCAAATTCACGAAGATATCGTATGAAACAAGGGGATGAAATCAATAATTTGCAACGCGATTTTATGGAAAATCTTAAGATTTACTCACCCGGGCAACAAAACACCGCAAATATGGGAGCACAAATGAGGGATGAGCGCGCAGACAATACTCACCCCCAAAGGGCATCAGCGCAAGGCCATCGATTAAATGAGAGGCCCACTGGCTCTCCCAAGACTACTCGCACTCGTGGTAGTAAAACATCAGCGGATAAAAGGGAGCAGACAACAACTGCTAAAAATAAGAATCTTAAAAAGGTAACAATTTTACCGAATGTTGTTGAAAATCGCCACCCCAACGCTGGACTGCAATCAACACGTAAACAGCGAAATTCCCCATTACGTAGCGCACGCCAAGCTAGAAGCGTATCACCAACAATTTCAGCAAAAACTGCTGGTACCATGAGTAAGAGTTAAAGCATGCTTTTTTTTTAATTTTTTTTATAATGTTTTCTCCTAGTTTCTCGTTGTGCTACCACAACACGCCGTCGCAGACCGCTAAGAAATGATCCTGTGGCACTCTATCATTATTACCAAAGCGAATGGCGTCACTTTCGCAAACATATCCCTGGCGATAATTCACACACTAATCTACGTTGGGAAATACGCCAAAAACTTTTGGACCCACACTGTGTCCCACGACAAGGAGAATTGTAAGAAGAACTGAAAAAAGCAATCGTGGTCATGTTTTTTTTTTACAACTAAAAAAATTTAATTTCTATATAAAAGTTAAACTTGCAGCTCTGTGAAATTTGTAAAGTACTATATTTTTGAATAAAATATTGACGAGATTAAAGAATTTTGTTCGAGCCCGAAATATTAAAAAAAAAAGTACATGCACATCACCGTTTTACACGAGTTTAAATTTTAGCTTTTATATAAAAAAAGAAAAAAAATGAAAACTGAATAATTATATTGATGATGGAAGTAATTGGTTGTATTTTAAAACTTGTTTGTAATTTAACATGACTATGTATTAAACTACAAAACATTCAATAGAAATCATATTTGTATCCAAAATTTTTTTTTTATTATAGTAGTGTTTTATTTTTTCTTTGAATGAAAAGGAGTATGAACTTGCTGGACGATTTTTAAGTTATAATGATGGGAAAATGTCTCACTTAGATCATATTAGGCCCTTCGTGAGTTGTAGTTGCCATAGTTGACTTTATGGTTTCATTTTTAATTGCTTTAACTGTCGACCTAGAAGATTATCTCAGTTTCAAATGTATACTATAAGAGGTTCTTAGTAACTTTTTGTATTGCAGCAGCTTCTGCTTGACAATGCTTTAATTTATAGGTAATCAAACGTTAAGTATTTAAAAAGTTCTCATGTATTACTTTATATACCTATAGTATGTGAAAAATTACAACAATATTGGGCCTGTATACCTTGGATCAATTCAACATAATCTGCAATTATAGCGTAAACAACAATAACAGCATAAGCAATATAGAGAACGATATTAAATTTTTTTATTGTGAGTCTAAAGCTTACCATAGTATTTGATTGGAATAATACCAACTTGATATGTTCAAATTTATCCACCACAAACATTAATGAATGCTTCTTTAAATGTCATATATATTTTTATTTCTATTATCATTTATCTTTATATTTTTATTGTTATTCTACTACATCAAATTATTATTATTGAACTATCATTGCAACAAGCAAAGTTAACTAAAACACGCGTTGTCATAACCACTAAATTATTATATGAACTTTTCACATAATTATGAGTTCGGTTCCAAAGACAATGTTTACAGTTTAATTTGCATATTGAGCAAGCAAAGAAATGGTTTACGAATATGCCATCTTAATGCACAAAGTCTCGTAAAGAAAGTGCGTCAACTTTCTTCAAAAGTTTATCTTTGAACTACACAGAGATTATTATAATTTCAATAGCAATGTACTTGACTTCTAATATGCAGAGTACAGGATTGTTTTTGGTTAATAGCACAACACCAATATACTACACTAAAACGATTACTACATTGATTGACCTTTTCTTTGTAAACGAAATCGTTGGGAATTAGTGGAATCGAAAGCTGAAAGTGTTTTGAAAATATAAATAAAAACGCGCGAGATTTTCGGTTTTAATATCACAGGAGACGCAAATTTTTATTGTATATTAATTTCAGTTCTTAGCAGGAGTTGCTAGAGGGCTACCGGTTTGCAATGTTTTCGTAGCAAGAGTTGCTAAATACTGACTTTGAATATTCTCAAGTCATAGAACTTTATACCGTATGACAACTGATATAAATTCCTATGGTCAAGGAAGTCTATTACAAGTGTAAATATGTACAGAGTGTACATATATATAACGTATTGTACTAGACTAAATACCAGAGTGGTATTTACAAACAAAAGAGAAAAGAGATGGAGTACCATTTCAGTATAATCATGGCGAAATTATAATAGGTGATAGCAGCGTCAGCTCTGTCTTCTTCTTCTCTAATTTTTTTTATATGAAGATAATCTTAACTGTCAAAATCTTTGTTTTGTTTTTTGTTTTACATGCATTTGTTCTTGTGCTTTTGACAATTACGATTTTTAGCAACAACAAAGTAGCGTGTTGTTATTGTTACGTTGTACTTGTTGTAATGCCGCTACCACCATGTTAAATCCGTCTTGAGTATAATATAGTTGTTTTATTTGCGAGACGACGATACGGGGGATGGTGGTAATGATGAAACGGGAACACTAATTTAACCACATCAGAGACTGCTTAAGGGGATCTTAAACACTTTGAAAATGACAAACTTAAAATTCTACTTTATAACCAAATTTCTATTCCATCATTTTCTAAACACGATCTTATTTTTTTAATTTTCGGCTTTCAAGCTGACATTATCCAATCCACTTTTTTCCGTGACTTTTAAAATTTAGACTATACGCTTCTGGACAATAAAACGACACAAATAGACTGGGACACAATTTATAGAATTACTTCAGTTAATGACCAAACAGCGTTTCTACAAACCAATATTTTTAATATTTTCGACGAATTTGTTCCTCTAAGGAATAAAACAATAAGTGATAGTCAGCGGCCTTGGTTTAGCCACAATATTAAAAATTTTATAGTTAAATAAAACGTCACTTACAACAGCTGGAAATGTTATAAAACACCGGAAACATATAGCCAATTTCGATCTGTAATGAAGCAAGTTGTGAAGGAGACGAAAACTGCAAAGTCTAACTACTATAATGACAAATTTGGGAATTCTGTAGGGAGTAAATAGAGTTAAAGCGTATTTCAATGGCATATGTTAATGATACTATACAAATGACCTGAGCGAAAAATTTACGAATGCACCCACGCTAAAAGTAACCAGAAATTACTTTTTAAACTCATGCAGTACGCTAAGCCTGGACATTAATGCCAGTCTTGCTTGTATTTTTCAAACTGATGTACTTGAAAAATTTTTGGTCACTAAATCATAAGCGGCACGGTTTGATGAAATACATCCAGTATTTCTGAAAATTCTTCTTCCGATATTACTACCTTATTGACATATATTTAACACCATTCTCACTACATCAATTTATCCGAATACATGGAAGAAAGCCACAATTATCCCAACACCCAAATCTGCTAACGAATTCCAACCTATAGCTCTTTGCCATATATGCCTAAAGTTTTTGAACGAATAATGCAACAACAAATTAGTAAATTTATCAGTGAAAACTCTTTGACTGATCAGCAATCTGGTTACAGGGTTGGCAGAAGCTGCGTAACAGCTGTGATAGATGTTTCAAAAAAAAAATTAGAGTTTTTCAGGCAGACTTTAAGCAGTGTATAATGACAATTTTATTTCTGACTTCCTTCCTATCACAAGGGAAGTGCTCCAGGGCTCTGTTCTGGGGGCATTACTATTTTCTATGTATATTAATAACCTTTTTAACAAACTGTATCGTTCACATATGTACAGACAATGTGCAACTATATGCAAGCTGTAGCCGTGATCAAATTGGCAACTGCTTAGCTAAACTCAATAACAATCTGTTTTATGTCTTAATCCAACGAAATCAAATTGATTTGTAAAATCAAAAAGAACTGTCGATACTTCATCCATACCGAATATAATGCTAGATAGCTCAAAAATTAAATTTATAAGCTCAATTCGAAATCTCGGTATAATTTTCAATACAAAGTTATCATGGAACCACCTCAAATGTATCAATGGGAAGGTTTATGGTATACTCCGAAAACTATAGATAACGCAAAACTTTACTCCACTCAGGATTAGAACTCTACTAGCTAAAACATACGTTGTGCCCGTACTATTATACGGGTGTGAATTATTTGCAAATTGTGACTATGTCAGCAAACATAAACTGAACGTGCTTTTTAACAACATATGATATATTTACGAACTAAAAGGCTCAGTTCACATTTCGGAATATGCTATAAAAATCTACAACATGACCTCTGACAATATCCTAAAACTTACTACACGGCTGCTTTTACATAAAGTGATGCGAAACAACCTTCTTATTTGCATACCAAATTAAATTTATTACGTTCAAATCGAGTCAATAAAATAATACGAATAAAATATTTTTGCTTAACTTCGGAGCGAGTTTTTCATTTATGAAATTCTTCTTTGGAACTGTCATCTTCTTTACCTGCAATTAATAACCAACGCAGTGTAATTTTAAAACCAACTTTCAGCTGACTTTTCTCTGCTGCAATGATATATATTTTACAAGATATTTTTTAAGTCAATGGGATGTGTAACTTTAATGTAATGCTCTCATGCTGCTAGTGCAATAATTATAAGATTTGTATCTTGTAGTACTAGAATAGCAAAGACTTAAAATAAATAAATACTTTAGCACCACAAATCTTCCCAATAAAAAATAGCTTTACAACAATATAAAACAACGTAAAATGTTGTAGAAATAGCAATAATATTGTGAAGAAAAAAAGTTTAGTTCTGTTTAGAACGATGTGATAAAAGGTGTCAAAAATGTTATTACCCAAAATGGCCACCTTATTCGATAAAAACGTTAATTTTTACATCGCTCTGGAGTATTTTGTCTCACGAATTTCCTTTATTCCTCGATACAGGAGCGGCTCCGCAACATGCATTTTAAAACTTTCATTACCATTTGATGACGAGTCATAATCATATAAAAATATTTTTTCCTCATTATGAACACATTTCCACACTTTTTTATGTATTTTTGATGGACGGATTGTGCTCTGATGATGAGAAAATGGAATACTCACCTTTTCAGGTACTGTATAAGCGTTCAACATGGTTCCCCATGTTATAAATTTTACAAAACCATCCGTTTACAATTAGATTAAAAAAATGATTTTCTTTCAAATGCTTTAAAACCAGAAAAAATCTTGCGCTCGCTCTCCCACATACCAAATTTCGAAGCCAAATTTAATGGTTTTAATTATATAGAGACAACGAATTAAAACTACAAAGGTTTTATGATCTTGCAGAAAGTCTAGCCCATGATATGAATAGAAAATGCTGATAGAGGCAACGGTTTTTGCAGATTTTTTCTACTACAGATCAATTGCCGGCTTTTAAGACATCAATGAATATTCCTTTGTTTACGATTTATGATAGCGCTTTCTTTACCGCATTGTGCATGATTACTACAAGTATTGAGCATAATGTCTATCTATACAAAGATGGGGTGGCACTTGCACTTTTATTGTATCTTTTAAGATGTTGTTGTTTCTTAACTCAACGTGCAGAATTATTTCCAACATCAATTTTTATTTCAGGAAATTGTAAACTATAACTTATATTGCCTTTAAAGTCGACTTTAGTTTTGATCTAATTTAAATTTGCCTCCTTTGCTCATAGCGTCGTTGCGATGCAATTGATAAAGCAAACGTTCTTCTATATGCTTGACAGCATTCACAGTTAGCACTAAAGTGTCATGCTTTAGCATAGAGTACGTGTTGAGTCCATAGGCGGGCATTAAATTCACATATCCCAGACAGTCTGTGGCATAGCAAATGTTTTCGGGGAAGATATCATCTCTGTAATTAAATCATATATATATATTTGAATATCTGAATTAAAACGAGAACCGAATATACACATACTTATCGATAATTAAAACTGAGGGCCCCCAATTACGCTCTTTGATCAAGTCTTTTATAAACTCTGGATCACGGCTTGGTATTTCTATATCTTTGATTATGTGCAGATCATCCTGCGCCAATTTAACGCTCAGCGTTGACGTGAGTCCCATTACTCGTTTATAAAAATCCAGCATATAGAAGTGTGTCTTGGGAGAGCGTGGTCCGTGGGCGACGCCACCACCTTTGAATAATGGTGAACGAATAGAACCATGACGTGCACGCCCAAGACCCTTTTGTGGCCATGGCTTACGTCCGCCACCATGTACTTCCGCCCGTGTTTTAGCGGTAGCAAAGCTTACATAACGATACTTGCGTTGCCATTCAATATTCTCCTGAATAACATCAATGCGCGGTTGCGTTGCAAAGACATCAGGATGCAGTTCAATTAAACCCAGTTTACGTTCTTCTATGGCATCTGTATTTTCAATCCATGCCTGTCGACAGCTATTGCGATTCATAGGCTCATACTTTTCGTAATTTTGGTTTAGAATGAGTGGTGGCGCATCACTTAATGTAGTTGTTGCTGTAGTCGCTTGTGTTGCAGACGCTTCTTCGGAAGCTATTCTTGCTGCCACACTACCCGTGATGCTACGCACCGTTGGCAGAAAAATAGTTTTTGTTTTATTTAATAAACTTAACATTTTACCCAATTAGGTTTCCGCCAATTCTCTTTAAAGAAGAAATCGCGTGCAAATCAAAAATAAAAACTCAGTTCGTTTCACAGCTGTCAAAGAGAACAGCTGTTGGGTTGTGTTCATTAGACACATAAGAAATGTACGGTAACTCCGTGTCGGGATAACCGCACAGTATCAATCATATCGTCAATCATAATAGAAATAGAAATAATCCTGATGAAATCATGTATAAGGTGATAGCAAAATTACATTTTTGTTGCATTAGATACTACCCTTAAATGCGAAAATCAGCCATACAGCAAAACAATATCAAGTTATAAACAACACATTCAAGCTGAATTTATACAAGGTGAAGTTGCCAGCAACTCATTCTTCTTCTTTCTTCGTTGTCAACACCATTGGCTGTCAAAATAATTGTTTACTTTTGATTGTTTGTTTACATTTTCTCCATTTTGTCATTCACTGCTTGTCGCCATTAGTTTCCGTACTTTTGTGTATTTTTGTCTAACAGACTTTACTCGAAAAGTAGAGGAACAGACCTAATATCATTTATGTACTTGTTAAATGATATTGGCGCCAAACCCGATCTTTGTGGTAATCCAATAGTCGCATTCAGAAGATAGAGCGATGGCGCAACTGTGACGAGTGTGTCTTCTCAATAGGTAGTTGTGAATTTATGCTCCGCAGCATTATTGGCATTTCGACGCCATTTTTTCCATTATATTAGCTCTGTTCACGTACTTTTCCATCAAAAACTTTCAAGGAGAGAATAAAAGAAAGATTGAGAATCTATCAGAAAAAGTACGTGAACAGAAAACCATGGCTCAATAATAAGGTTATAACAGCGATACAAAAACAAAATCGACCTATATCTTGTTTTTGTATGCAGGGTTGGATATCCCTTTCTTCTGTCAAATTCATAACGAAACAGCTGATTTATTTTGCTCTCATATTTTTTTTCTTGATTTATTTGACATAAAATTGGACGAATAAATTGGGAAGAAGAAGAGAGCTATGCTGATGACATAACCTTATTATTGAGCCATGCAGAAAACTATTTAAAACTTTCAGCTAAACAACTGATTTGTAGAAATCATTTTGTGTGGCACACTCGCATTCACAAATATTTACATTTGCAAAACCACGAATTCACTTTAACAAATTTAACATAACCAAAATTGTTGATGACATTTTTATATTTCACAGTTCTTTTTTTGAAGTGAAAATGTTACTTTCAGAAACTTTCAGCTACTTTTTCTCTCTCACATTCTTACGCTCTAGTTTTTCTCTCTCGTTGAAAGATTTTCGAGTACGTGAACACTTTTCTAGTGAAAACTATTAACAATTGTTAACAATTTTCAACAATTTTTTGTATGTTGCCTCAAAATTTTTACAGTTCTGAAAAGAGTTCCGCTCCATTTTTTAATTGAATTTTAGGAGGCGACTAATAGCCGATATCCCCTTTTGTATCGGCGGTTGATATAAAATTCTCAAATATAATATTTTAAACAATCTAAGTATACTCAATTTTATCTTTCTAATAATATTTACTTTATATATAATGTAATATCTCGTTCATTTGTACTGTGTGTACGAATTATCAGATAAATTACGGCCGACAGCAAGTAAAAACAAGGTAGCGCACAGTGTTCCGTCTCCATATAAATGATGGGCAAATGTAGGGTTTTGGTCAGAAATAAATTTGGTTTCGTAATGTATAATGGCACACTAATTCCAAAAATTTAATCGGCGTTTTCGTAAACCCAACAGTTTTTCAAAAATTGAGATTTTTGGGTGAATTTAATGTAGTTTTAAAGTGCATTTGATTTGTTTGTTAAAATTAAAGAAAAAACTGTACAAAATTTTTTATTTTTAGTTAATCTCTTTGCTAAAAATAAAAACAAAAAATTTAAATAAAATTATTTTAAAAGTATATAGAGTTATAGTGATCAAATTATTAGTCAACGTCAGTGTTCAACGTTTTTAAATGCGCCTTATTCCAAAATTTATGTTTATTTTATTTAAAAATTAATTTTTTATTCATCACTGCTGTCTTCAGAATAACTTAAAAATATTCTAGCGATTCATTAACTTCTACTTCTGTATATTCTGACTGGCCAATAATGGTAATAACTAATATGTTGTCAGTCAAATCCTTTTTCTTATTCGTGTTTTGTCTTTTAGACAAAAGCATAGGACCTGACGAAAAAGTATATTAGTATCTTCTCGCCCAGTTTTTCTAGTTTTAGTAGTATTTCTTCTTCTGTTTTGTGGGTTGCTTCTAGCGCTTCCTCATATAAGCATCCTGAAACGAATTTAAAATTCGTTACAAAAATACAAGGAGACATATATTTATAATTTATTAACTCATCGAAATATTTGATAACATCGCACCCGTGAATGAGTACCTTATATTCAGAGCTAGGCATATAGTGCCAATCGTAGTACTGTAAATACAAAACTCTGGTAGCTTCCAAAAGCTCACCGAACTTTATCAAATCCTTATTTATTTATTAAATCCTTTTTTACTTTGATTATGTTTGATGGCCAACCTATGAAAACAGCATGTAATGTAAATTTATTATAAGACCAGAGTGAAATATTTTTCGGAATAGTACTAGTAATCTTCACGGAATTTAGGCATTTCTATACATTTTTTCTTTATACCATGGATATGTTATCCACAACATATAGGAACAAATTGTAAAATACATATTGGAATAATTTGATTGATCAACAAATTGTGCTTAACTAAAAGGCACAAAGGCAGTAACAAACTTGAATTCGTCGGATAGGCTATCTGAAGAGAATTTTTGTTTATAACGACTGTGACCCGAGCTGCCGTCCATTCCCTATTTACAAATAAGAGTTAATTTTCCACAAAGATCAAAATGCTCTTCACATGTTTTAGTACATGAAAACATGAAAAATTAGAATCGGAAAAGTTACTTCAAAATAATATAAGGTTCATTTTAACAAATTCTGAAAAAAATTTTTAGGAACTTTCAGGAAGTAATCTTTCCGGGTCTACAGAAAATGGCGAATTTTAGAATTTTTTCATATAAAAATATTTTAACTTTGTTATGTTCTAAAACTTAGGGAAAATTACTAATGCAACTATTTTATCTAACTATTTTAAAATGAGAATAAATTTACCTTACTTATTTTTAGTCAAAAATGTATGTTTGACAAATTTTCTTTTGGCGGTGAACACCGCTTAATATTCCCTGGATCTATCGCCGTGTGGTTTTTGGGTTCGTGGTACGACTCTCAAAAGTCGCTCTATTGTGTGACAGTGCAATGTCCAAAAATTTAAATGGACATTGTATCAAATTAAAATAGATAAATTTTACGTTCTCTGTACAACCTTTAATTTTAAAATTTTAGGGTGCTTTTTGATGGCCACAGTTTTCAAAAAGCATTGCAAAAGGAAATTTTTAAATTTATGGGAGTAATTTTGTTTGCACTCATCATGAAATACTTCTCCAAAATTATGTGAAGTAGCTAGTTCTAAATCTGGCTAGAAGGCTTAAATTAATTTGTAAATTGTTGTGGGCGAAAAACTATAAAATTTTGTTTTCTTTACATTATCTGGTTATAATCTACATTAAAACACATCAAAAACATAAAATAAAAGCTTTTATATACAGAATGGGCAAAATTCATCTATTATAAGAATACGATTTCCATTTAAATTTTTGGACATTCCTGCCAAAATTTCGTAGAACGAAGAAAATAATTTATCACAAAATATTCCATCACAAACTTAGTCAGCTTTAAGCAATCAAACAATGAACAATTCGGAAAACATTCCCTAGCAGTGAGTAAGACAAATTTTAACCTTCACATCTGCAAAATTTCAAAAAATTGCAATTAGCAATTTGCTGAGTTTTTATTACTTTTTTCAGGAATTGGCCAATCAGAAAAAATACCATTTTAATATCCAATCAAAACACAGATTAAATGCTGTGTTTCATGACTTGTAACTTATGAGACGCCATGAATTCAACTCAAGTTTCTTATCTTCTTACTCAGTTGGAAATAATTATATATGCAGTGGCGGATACAGGAAGCGTTATTCATTAACTTTATCTCGACCTCCAATAATTTCGGAGGTATGGCCGTGTGAAAACAAACAAAAAAGTTACGCATTTTAGCGCTTGTTTTAGAGGTTGTCGTGAATTATGGGGAAAACCTGTTCTTGTAGCAAATTATTTCAAAGTTTCTGTTATCTATTTCCAAGATAAAGGATCAAGGAAAATATTGAAATTATAATTACACTAAAATATATGTTTTTGATTGGCCGGCGATCAAATATGTTCAGGCTGGAACGTTACACACAGCCATCATAAATACTGAAAAAATTATTTTTTACCAATATTTTTATTTAATTAGCAATATTACTCCTTATTCTTATAATCTAAAGTAAATTGCTACAACTAAAAACAACATTAACTAATTATTATTACCTTTTTGTCTGTCTATGAATTACGCTCCATTTTTCTTCCGCATGAGACATTATTAGGTCCGTTCCCGTTACTACAACGCGGGTGAACGCGTTCGCCCAAAACAGCCCAGAAAGCGTTCCCGTACTCAAAAAAACTTGCAAATGAGAGCAGAGATGAGAGAGTAATTGCTTTCTTCTTCTTGCACGAAATGGCTCGCACTTTTTCTTCAGGTAAAAATGTTAAAAGTGTTAACAATCAGCTGTTTTGTATTTATCAGCTGTTTTGCTTTTGTGAAAATATATTGAAAATTTGAAATTAATAAATAAATAAAGATTTTTTAGAAAACTAAGTGTTATTTAAAATGCAAAATGTTTGAAAGACATTTGAAAATTAATTGATAGTATATTACTTAATTTTTAACTACATTCTCTACAAGTTAATGGCGCAATTGTCTGTTCAACTTCTGACGCTGAGGAAGCTTCTGCTATTTCTGAATAATGCAAATGGTGATTGTGAACCAGAAGATTCTACAAAAGTAGTCAGGTGAACAATTTATGTTTTGCTTCGTGCAAGAAAAGTGGTTTTGTGCGTTTCCGTACTTTTGTGCATTTTTGTGTATCAGAGAGAGCATTTTTCGTTTACTCTCAGTTTACCAGACTTTACCCAAAAGTACGGAAACGGACCTATTAGCACATGCGATGTTAAATGACAACAATGGAATTTTTCATCTTCTAATATCAGTGTTGCCCTATGTTATAAAATGTATCTAGAGAAAACTCGCTATATTTGAAAAAAAAAAATGTTTTCCCTCATTCCCAATTAGCGCGTTTTGGCCCATATATGTAGAATTTTTATACAATTTATTACTGTTTTAAGGGTTTGAAAATCTGTTGGAGGGGGAAATTTGGGTTCGGTATGACTTCGGCCATTTTAAGCCACCTTGTCCCAGGTTCCTCGACAGTTTTTTAAGAAAATGTGAAAGGAGTAAAGAAAACGCATTACTGTCTTCCGCAAAAATGTTTCTAAAACAAATTAAAACAAATTAAGGGGGATGCGGGGGTTCCCTGAACAACCTAACCATCCTCTCATCCCATATATGCCTGATGCTTCCTATTTATATGTTGCACGTTCGGCATTGGTGTGCAAAAATGGTGTAAAAAATAAAGTGTTTTTTTCTTTAATAGTAGTTGACAGACGATTTCTATAAGCACTTTTGTTTATATTAATTTGGGAAAAAACTCGTTCCACACTCAAGCAATTACCTTAGACAAAACTTATCAATGCACGCACAACAAAACCGGAGGAGCTTAGACAAATTAACACACTTCCCAATATCAAAAAGATTTTGAGAAACGTGAAATAATTATACACACATTGGTGTTTAGGCTGTTGAGTTTGCATGGTTTTAAAGATTCCCAAGTAATCGTAAGCATCAGCAGTATCTGATAAACTAGCAGTAGATATTGGACTATCAGCACTCAAGTACAGTAATAAAATTATTGGATATACATATCGAAACCGCGCTGGCTACCTCTGTATAGAACCACTGAGCATATAATGTTTATATGCTCAGTAATAGTACACAGTGGATTGAAATCTGCGTGTGATTCATTACCGCTGGATATCGAGTGTGTTGTGGTTAAAATTTATTCACATATTTACATATACACAGTACGTGTTGAAGCACTCAAATGAATTAGATTACAAGCAGCTGCTTGGATTTGCTAAAATAAGTTGGCGTCTGTGATTGGTCGAGATCTAAATATATTCAGATTACGACCAAGTAAGCTTCAAAATTTGCGATAAATAAATAATAGAATAATTGGATTGAATATTCATTGTATGTTTACATCTATTTATTCCCACATACTGATTACTTCAAATTTCATTTCCAATTCGTCATATAAGAAATGAAGTGTCTTATGCGGCTTCCGAAAGTTCTAAGTAAATTCAATTCTAAGTTTGAACTATTATTACTTATTCTTCAGCAGGACAATTTCCATAAAATTTAAGTAGAGTAAACAATTTAGATTTGAATATTCAGTGTTAAATTTTTGAGTCTGCATTCTAATTCGATAGAATTATATTGTGATTTTGGTTTGGAGTTAGTTTTTTATATGTAAAATTTCTGTTCCGAAATTTGTAAATACGACACTTAAAAATTAAATTCATTTGAAGTAAATATATACGGTATATGAGGAGGTCCATAACAAAACGCAATAATTCCACTTTTTAAGTTTTTTAGTGTTTTTGACTGAATTCAATTCTATGAAACCATTATTTTAAACCATACCAAAGGTCAATAATTTAACAGTAATTCAACACCAAAAATAATGCTTCAGACCAAAATACAATATTTCCATGTCTATGCAATAAACAAATTCGAGATATTAGTGAAAAAGTCAACGAAAACGACAGCAAAGGGTTTGCAATCTAAGGGCTAACTCTTTTTATTAAATTGCAAGAATTGAGCCTTCTAGATCTATGAGCTTGTGTTTCGATATACAGCAGGTTCGATCCTTGCCACGCACCATAAACCAGCAAGGCAAGGAAATAGTGCCAATGAAACAGACGATATAACCTTCGGGGATGATGCTGGAATGAGAGTATAACAAAATTTTAATTTTTTGTAATTCTTGAATGAAATAAACATCGTTGTTATGATTAAAGAGTTTGTTATTTTCCTATAAAACTTATGCAATTCAAATCAAAAGGGTATAATTACAATTTAATTCAAAGCAAAAAGCCATAATTTCAAAATCAAAACGCAACATCTTCAGAGGACTCAAAACAAAATGAAATAAATACTGTCTATGTGAAAGACCAAAACGCAACATTTGCAAATTTGCTATCTAAATAATTTAAAAATTAATTGCCAGATAAATTAATTTATTTATAATTTGTATTGTTCCTAATAAACTATTATACCAACACAATTGTTTTTAACAAAATATTTTTCCTACTGACTTAAATTAAATTTATTCGTTTATCTAAAAAATTGTTCTGGTGGAATTATTAGGTGTTGTTATGGCCTCCTCATATATTGTTTGGTTTGATACATATCGCTGCCCTAATTTGCTAAGGCCTCAACATCAAAATTTTCAATATCGAGTTTTTGATGGATTATGATAAAGCGTGCCCACTTTCAACTGTACGGAAAATTTTAAATACCTACACCAAAAACTTACGATCTTTTCTTTTAGTTTAAATTACAAATTCTTGAAGCAGTACTCCAAATATCAAAATGGTTTTTGCTTCTCCTATAAATTTTGAAAAATGCGTGTTAGGGCTTTAGCAAATTAAGGCAGCGATATGTATGTAGTTAATTTTTTATTTACCCTTTACTACACATATGATTAAAATAATAAGTACACAGCTTTGACATTCGTTTACACCACTTCCTTTTTTTTATTTGCTGGATTTGGTATTTCCTTTTAATTTTAATCTCGCAATGTCTTTGGAAGTAAAAAAGAAACTGGGATTTCCCCAAATTTTTGTGCTCGTGTTTATTTTGTGCTGAAGTGCAATTTTTGATCATCAATTTTTCATAAAGCAAAATGAAATGAAAATAATTTCATAGATGAGGTGCAATAAGTATTGTACTTCCGAGGAGAGGAAAATGGTTTTAATGGAGAGAAAGGTCTTCGTTCCATTGCCTAATCTCTGGATCGGTTGCTGTTTTTTGTGCAGAATGCTCTAAAAGTAAAAAAAAAAAATGGTTGAAGCCCGTGGTGGACCATAATGAACATCAACAACGACGGAACACCATATTGTTACCCTCGCTAAAAAAAGACTCATTCAAATCTTCAAGAGACATATATCCGACCCCTTCTCGAACGGATTGCCGAAGTATACTAAATTACCAGAACGAATAGCTAGAAGAGTTCCTTTTCTTCCGGAAAAAATTTGAGAATGCGGCTAGCTTCATTTATTCATATGAAAATAAACTTAATATCAGAAAATATGGAAAATATGCAGACCTTAGTGACCATGTATAAAATTAAGAATAACATAATTCAAACATGATTGAAATAAAAAATCCGGCTTATAACTTTAGAAACTTTTTAACTATAAGAAATATGTGGTTTAGGACTGAAAGAAGCGCAAAATCTATTAGAAGTTATGGAATAAAATTGTATAATAAATTGCCAATAGAAGTCAGAAACTCACATAATTTAAATGCATTTAAAAAAGATGTAAAAGCTCTATTATTATTAAACTTTAATTTTGAATTGAACTAAAAATGCTGCAATAGGTTCAATCGATATCGCAAAATCCGTCTCGAGGTCATTTAGACCTGGGTATGATAAAGTTGTCGGTAGTGATCCTTTGCAGTGCGCGCTATGTCAGATCGGGTAAGCACCGCTATCGTTAATCTGTAAGCTATCTGCGCCAGTTTCTCGCTTCTATTAAAGTTATTTAGAACTATTATAAAATATCTTCTCACACAAAATGTATATTTTTTGAGAAAACTAGCAAACATTGTACTCAATTTTTGTCATTAAATAAATAAAGAAACAAACAACATCGCCCTGAGGCTGATGTTACACGGTCAATGTTTTCTATTTTTACTTTCTTTTCATCGTTTTGTTTGATGCCCTGTTACACTATCAGTTTTTTGCTGAATGTTATTTTTTAATAATTTTATCTGCAACTATGTTTTTCCAACTAAAAAGTATTTAATTGTATTTTGGAGTGAATGAAAATTCAACAATTGGAATGGAATTGGATGGAAAATAATTATAATGACAATATGAGATAATGAGTGCCTTTTAAAAAATTACTTAATAATTTTTATAAAAACATGGTAATTCAATGGCCAAGTACCAAAGTGGCAGAGCTTATTTAAATAGTTCGGAAATTTTAAAAATTATTTTTCTGCGTTTTTCATATATAAATGCCATATTTTTTGTATAATTTGTTGCTATTTCCACCGACATTATCTCATATTGTCATTATAATTATTTTCCATCCAATTCCATTCCAATTGTTGAATTTTCATTCACTCCAAAATACAATTAAATTCTTTTTAGGTGGAAAAACATAGTTGCAGATAAAAGTATTAGAAAAAACATTCAGCAAAAAACTGATAGTGTAACAGGGCATCAAACAAAACGATAAAAAGAGAGTAAAAACAGAAAACATTGACAGCAAAACATCGACCGTGTAACATCAGCCATATTGCCATTATAATTATTTTCCATCCAATTCCATTCCAATTGTTGAATTTTCATTCACTCCAAAATACAATTACATACTTTTTAGTTGGAAAAACATAGTTGCTGATAAAAGTAGTAAAAAAACATACAGCAAAAAATTTATGGTGTAACAAGGCATCAAACAAACGATGACGAGAGAGTAAAAACAGAAAACATTGACCGTGTAACATCAGCCTTACGGTATATTGGATGTACTTATTATTTTGTCCATTCATTTTAATCTATACACTTATTAGCATGACTACATCCTTATTCCAGAAGATCCAGAAGTGCTACACTATCATATTATATATCAATTTAAAGAGCTTGACGAGTTGGTTAGCCGAAAATTATCAGATTTGAAATCGGTTAACCCAATTCTGAAATGCTAGCGTCGGCAGTTTTTTAAAATTCGCTCATTGAACACCCTTAGACTTTTTTCTCAGGGCTTACGTTAAGTGGCTGATTTATGCCAATAAAGCAACAACAATTGACGAACTGGAGAACAATGCAACAGAGTCATACAAAATTGGACCTCTCGATGGAGTTCTTTAAACTATATTTTTAAAATATAATAGTGTTTGAATACACTTTAATCCACACTAAAGGTTTCTGCCATATCTCACATAGGTATAAATCTTTTTATTTTTTTTTTAAGTTTAGACACGCTTAATGAAAAACCTTTATAAAACGGTAAGGAGCAAAAATTTTATAGTAACCAACAGTAAGAGGTTAGCATTTTTTAGAATTTCAGTTACGATAAAATGGTTTTCACTTTTTTTTCTTAAATGAGTTTTAAAATTTTGTTTTTTAATTTCTTGGAAAATAGTACACGCAATTCAAAAATACAATAAAACAATTGTTTTGAAAATATTGGTTTCGATACTCTGCCGGAAAGGTATCGATATATTCCAGTCATTAGCATTATTACAAATTCTTCACAAATTCTATACCTACATAATAAGTGGATTCCTATAAACTCGTAAAAAATTTCATATAAATTTTGACAAGGTTACATACTTTACGAGTTTACGGGGCATTTACGAATTTATAGGAATCCGCTTAGTAATTTTTGGGTTTTTTATTATTATTATTCTTATTATTATTAATTAACATATTATATAAAATAATTAACAAATAAACTGACGCCTCAGACGGAATAAGGTGCAAGTGGTTATTGTATATCAATTACATCAATCTATTAGTAGATACTTTACAAAATGTAAAAGTAAATCACAGCTTAAATTCAAATAGACTTCATAACATATTAGCTGTGTTTTATTCGCCAGCTAGTTTAACTTGTGCGAATAAAACGACCAAGTTGTTAAGTCTCTTCTTTGTTATATTTTTATTCACAATAAAACTGCTCAGCAGCTAGAGGTGAAATATTTTAATAGATTCCAGTCATTGCGCCTAATTGTGGGCATTGTTTTTAGTTTTTACCCTTTATAAGAATATTTAAGTATGATTTTAACTTATTTTCACCGGCAGCCATTCCGAATATTTTAGTTTTTTGTTTTTTTGTAATCTGTCATGCTTCTTCTTTCACTATTTGCAGTTCATAATAGAATTTGATGTAGCTAAACTACTTGTTAAGTATACATAACAGCTATAATTATACGTGTTATCTCTGCTTCTTTGTTATTGTTTCACATACAATTATCGCTGCTAGTTAAACATAACTAGAAGCAAGTGGCGAATAAAACGCAGCTATTGTTTCAGTTTAATTTTAAATGTGTAAAAGTTAAGACTATTTCTTATCTCGACAGGTAGCTTGTTGTAAATTGTTATTGTGCTATGCTTCAGACTGTTAAGTTGTTGTGCCGTCCGATCCTTGGTACGTCAATATTATTTTTTCCTAGCGTGTTGCGTTGGTGTATGCCATTTCTTATTATTAGTGTGGTGTTAGAATTAAATATGTTGTTTTTAATTTTGTATTTATATTTGCATTTCTCCATATGTATTAATTGGTTAATGTTGAGCTATTTGGTAATTTCATAAAGTTGATTTGTGTTTGTAAATGTGTCTTTATCAAATAAAATTTTCAGTGATTTGTTCATCAATCTTCCAATACGTCCTATGTTGAATTTGTTAAATTGACTCCAACTGTAAATGTTTTATCTAATTCTTGATAAAATATGTCCAGTGTATATAAGTTTAGCAGCTTTTTGGTGAATTGGCCCTGATCGTTTGGTAGCCATAATCAGTGGTAATATTAATTTTTTTATTTCTTGGATGTATTGTGTGTATGTTAATTTCTCGTCTATCGTTATTTCTAAGCATTTTGCGGATTGAACTTTTTCTATCTCTGTGTTACTGATGCTCACTTAAATCCTTTTATCTGCTTCTGATTGTTTATTAAAAATCATATAGATTGTCTTTGGCTTATTGATAACTAACCCGTTACTACATGCCCGTTCGCAATATAATTCTAAGTAAGTCATCGTTCACTTTTGTTCCAACTCATGGTATGTTTTTACTGTTGTAATAAAAATAGTGTCGTCAGCATATATATTGTATTTGTAATTAAGTATGCAGTTTTTAATATTATTTATATATAGTAAATATAGATGTGGGCCCAAAATTGATCCTTGAGACACACCAATTTGAGTGGTTTTTTCTTCGCTCAGAATATCGTTAATTTTTACTACAAGTAGTCTGCTTTCAGGGTAGCTCTCTATTAATTTTATTGGAAGGTTTCACCATTTTCATTAATCATTTTGTCAATTTTATTCGTTTGTGTTCCATTCTATTTTTTAAAGTATCGTTTATAATGTCCCTTAGTTTTTTTTGTGTTTGTTCCAGATTTCTCTATTTGTTTACTTAAATGTTTTTGTTTACAGTATTTTATTGGTTAATGTCTTTTTTAATATGTTGGTATTTATTTTTTATTGTTTGATCTTCTTTATTGTTTCTTCTTTATTTGCATAATTTATATTGTATTTGTCTTTGTTTTAGCTTTTTATTTAGTTCTGGTGTAATCCAAGTATTGTTTCGTGTTCATTTTTTTTTTTTTTTTTTTTTGCATCTGTGATAATTGTAACTAGTTGGTAAGGCCCCAGTAACTCTTTATGAGAAGAACCAATCTACTCGTTGGTGTTTGTTTGTTATTTGTGTATGCAGATAATTCTGAGAGATACCGTTCCTCATGTCTTCTCTCTCTCTCTCTCATTTGTTATTTACTCCCGCTTAAGTAATGATTTTTACAATAATGAATGCAATGCTTTGTTCAATGAGCAAATTTTAAAGAACTTCCGACGCTAATATTTTGGAATTGGCTTAACTGATTTTAAATCTGATAATCAAGCTCTTTAAATTGATATATAATATGATAGTGTAGCACTTCTGGATCTTCTGGGATAAAAATGTAGTTACACTAATAAATGTATAGATTAGTTGTTTAATTTCTGTTATTAATTTCGTGTTTATGTCACTCCGGACTATATTTTCCATTTTTTTGTAATTTATTATTGGTACTTCAAAATATTTTATTGGCGCTTTACTAGATTTTATTGTTTTAATTGAAGCTAATGTGTATTTGTGATCCGATATATCTGTGTCCTGAAGATTAAAGGCTATTTTATGACTGTTTGCAGTATTAGTAATAATATGATCAAAGAGAGTGCTAGTTTTGGTTGATATTTTTGTTGCTTGCGTAGTATTTACTATACTATAGTCAAAGAACTGACCATAACTATATAATTATTTGTTTTATTTGTTTGGTCTGCAAAGAGAATACAGCTTTTGATGGAGTTGAGTTTTGTTTCTAGGAAATCAATATAGATTTCACTATTCTCATTAGAAGCTCTGTAGAAAACTCCAATATTTATTGTTGGTTTAGTGTTATTTTCTATTATAGTGAAATTGTATTCTGTATCTTTGAGTATTTCGTTATATTGAATACCAGTTTTTAAATAAATTGCTGTATAGCCCGGTAAATTAAATGTATCTATTTCATTCTCGTATATCCATGTTTTTGTCGCAATGAATTTGTCAATGTTCATTAAATTCAAATGAAAAAGTAATTCTCATAAGTTTAAAATAGTCATACAAATATTTCCTCCAGCATAGCCAACATCGCTTAAGTTTTTGTTTTAGGTGTTATTAAATATGCATATTAGAAGCATTTGTTATCTTTTTATTTTTTTTTTTAATATTTTTCTAATCTAACAGACATACAACAAGCATATTAAAAAAAAAACCCGCCAATTTTCCCACTGCTGTCGAAAATTCCATATCCATGTGGTAATCTAGCTGAGTGTTTTATTTGCTATTATGATATTTTTTCAAGAACTGTAATAAATGTGTAAACAAACCATTTTTAAGAAAGGTTGTTATCATTAGTGGCGCTTCAAACATACACTTATCTTTTCTACCTATATTCAATTCATGCTACGTAGGTATACATATGTGCATAGGCCTGTAGACACGTTTCATTTCATTTACACATGTCGACAATATTTAACAAAATGTGGAAAAATTGTGGGATTTTTGTATGAATCGCCAAAATTAAGTATGTACAATAACTATTATGTATTAAACTTTAATCATTAAAAGCATTTAAAATGAAATAAGTTGCACAAATAAGAATTAATAACACTGCAGTATAGTGAAAAATAATTTTGTGCGACAAATATGTTACTTGGAAATATCTAAAACACCCGCAAAAAAAAACCAATTTACAGAGGTCTGACTTTATTTTTCCTATTTCTCTATAACTTCAGTAGGTATCACTGGATTTTCAATATAGGTCACTCGAGAGAAAGAATGTAGGTGCTTTAAATAGTTTAATATTTAAATATTTTATTAAGTAATGTCGAATTAATTACGTAAATTACAAGAATAAATTGCAACAACTGCTGCTATCATTTTGTATATAAATTCACCATGATTTACTGTTTCTCACACATTCAAAGTTAGGAAAAAAAAAACGATTTTATTGGACCACTTTAGGTGTATATTCCCCATTAAATGCAATACGTCCACATATGAAGGATTGCACAGAATGCCATTTATAACAAAAAAAAAAGTATTTGCTCGAAAATACCAAATGCAATCATTTCACATTAGGGAAAAAGTTCACAGCTAGAGAATATTTGAAAAAAAAAAATAATTATTTTCCCAAAAAATTTTAATGTCTCATTTGCCCATTTCCGACTAACCGTTTGCGAAAAATTAATTTGTTAAGAAAACCATGTGAAAGAATTTGATTGCTAATAATTTTTAAACACAATAATTTGTTTCCATATAATTTTGCGGGAGAAGCACTAAACCAATTTTTACATACAAAGTTTGAGAACACGATAAAATTTAGAAAATAATAAATACCTATTAATTTTACACAACTAATCCATGATTTTCCTTTAAAAAAACACAGTGTATAAGGTTATTCGGTATATGGAGCTAAAAATCAGTCTGATACTTAGTGAATCAATATATTTGGTAACACTAGTTAAGCCTAACGCTCCTATCTATACAGTTTTTTCGCTGTAGTATACTGTTTTTAGGCTCCAAAATCGCATGCCGCTTCTTTTTTTTTCTTTACCAAAATACTGCGTTTATACAAGAAATAATAATTTAATTTTTTAACGGTTCGAAATTTAAATTTATCAATCACAACACATAACGTCAGAGAGAACAATGGCAACACATTGCGAGTATACTTTTGAAAGAAGTGGAAACATTGAAGGCGATTCTGGTTTTGAAATATCCGTGCGTTGGTTTCTATGGATACCTCTTAACAAAGTCGCAATCGCCTCGTCAAATTTCTTCAAAGAACAAATACAATACAACTACTACAGAAGAAGATATTGAAATGGAGAACGAGGACGATTCAGATGATGGATAATTTGTTTTCCTTGTTAATTTTCTTTGAAAAAAATTGTTACCGCTAAATATAGTTTTTCTCATTTCGATACAGTTTTTGGTCCGAAAAAAGATACAAGCGTTATTTATGCCAAATATGAGCATTCCAATTTATTCACATTTCAATTATTTTATACCTATTGTTTAATCTCATCACTGTTAATTTTTCTCTTGCCATGAAACTACTTTTATTCAACCTTTACCAAGTTAAACGGATTATGTGATATACATATGTCTCCCAACAAAAATTTTGAGTTTATTAATAATATTACGCTATGAAAGAAGAAAGAGAAAAGAAAGAATCCCAAATAGCGCCACCATATCGCACATACAACTACCCAGCAAACAAATTGAGTCCGAAAATACTATTTTATGAATCTTGTTTTTGGATCAATTTAGGTTTGAGGTGCTTCGTACTATCGTCGATCGTTTGTGTGCGAGTTTGGTTATGGTTGACTGTTGTGTATGGATCTCACTTCAGGGTGTAGCATGTTTTTGAATCAATGGTCAAAGTGTGTTGAAATTACACTCGTTTTCTGGACAAAGACTTCTCAACAGAGACTCTACCGTAGCGGTAGAAGGACGTGGAGCAAGAATGTGAGTCGGTGGCACTGCAAGTGTCTTTAACTATGTTGCCCGTCAAAAGACATCGAGCGACACCATTTTGGGAAGTAGTAATTTTTTGCCTGATCTTTTTATTGGTTTTTGTTTTGTTAGCTGTTAAAAAATGTATCTGGTTTGTCTCTTGAAAGATTCTTATTTTAGTGCATTAATTTTGTTTGTAATTCATATTGTACCATCAATTGCCTTGACGACCTCGATAGTCTAGTGGATAGTGCACTAGACTTTCATCCAGAAGGTTGCGGGTACGATTCCCGTCTTGGTCTGGTGGTTAATTCTCATAAACTTCTTATATTCAGTATCGATATGAAGTGGATGAGAATTATAAGAAAGTGTACCAGTACACACCTTGGTTGGTAATGGCAAAACCACCAAGCTGATAAAAAATTGCCACACAGCCGTTCGGAATCGGCGTTTAACTGTAGGTCCAACCATCGCCACTGTGGTCTAGTGGCAGAGTGCCATACTCTTGTCTCTGGAGACCCGAGTTCGATTCTCGGCTTGGGTATGTTTCTTATGTATCTTTCTTTCTCTCTTCCTTTCTTTCTTTCTTGGGGCTTTGGTACAATAGATCTTATATGTCGCAGTGCCAGACTTTCGAGTCGTCCTTCCTTCAAATAATAATCAATTGCCTTTTAATTGAGCTATTGAGGACGTAAATAACGTCTTCATGTTTTAATATAATTTGTAAATGCATAAAAAATGAGAATTTTAATTATAGAAAAGTCGTTTCACTTCGCCAACCCCAAAAATTCTAGGTAGGATATTGATCTATGTATGCATCCTTTCTACTCTATCTACAGAATTGCTACAAATATTGTTTGTGTGAATATATCACAGTCCAACAAAAAATCAGTGTTTCTTCCTTCATTCAAGGCCGATTAATTTGTTCATGTAAGACTGCTGAGACATCTGTCGCTTTTTTTTCTGTGTGGTACCTATGCAATTTTTTCTCTTATATCATTATGTTTGGCTTGCAGCTCTGTGCACATTTATTTATTGTGGCGCTAAGAAAATTCCGAGCGCACAACAGAGACCGCTCTAAAGTGCTGAACACAATGGATGCGACAGCAACATGGCGACAGCTATCAGCAACTTTTTTTCTCTTGGGAGCAAAAAGCTTGTACAAGGCATTTGTGCAGCTATTTTTGTATTTTGTTGGCTAACTTTCTTAAAGTATTTCCCATCCATCTCCATCTTTGTCTTTTTATTTGGGTTGTTATTGGTTTTTCGCTTACAAGGTTATAGAGGTCTTTTCTTATTAAATTTGGCAAGAATCTGCTGCATCGTCTATCGCCATCAAGCTGCTTAGGAGTCAGAATTTGTCCACGTATTTAATTCTTCTCATCTATTCTTATGGAAACGAAAATATTGGCTTTAACACTGCAAAATGCAAAATGACCGACAGTTATCGCAGTCTTCGACTTCAATTTATTTGTATTTTGACATGCCACAGAATGAAAGATAAATAAATTATCAATCGTGAAAATAATTCCGTTTTGCTTGCATCTGTCGAAAGACGAAAAGATTGTAAGTAATAAAAATAAATTATTGAAAAAAAAAACAAAAACTAAATGATTGCCAGCAAGCAATTGTTTCTTTTTACTCACACGGTCCATTGTGGTTAGCACTTTATCCTTTATAAACACTTCAGTTAAGCCCTGATTTTCCTGCTGACTTCAAGTACCATACATATGTGATAGTAGAACAATATACCATGACGAATCACATATGTTGCCATCAGTCCAGGATATTAAAAATATTTAACACGCATGCTTGTTGCTTTCTTGGAAATCCCACATGACGACGATCAGTGAGGCAAAACGGAAGTTGTTTTGAATACATGTTTCAGTAGAAGTTCAACATTCAAACTCACACATTCGCATTTTACACAAATCAAAGCAAAAGCAAATATTTTACATTCTTCGAAAATTTTGAAAAATTAACGTAAGTTGAAAATTCTACACAAATCGTAGATGCGCTCTTGATTTTTTCATTTATCACAATAGCAAAATAACTCAACTGATCTATTATTTAGTTTTTATCATTGTTGTTGTTGTTTGTGTAAATAATTTTTGTTGTTTATGAGAACACCATTTACAAATTAAACTTGAAGTTTCGTAGAAAATATATGTATAATTTCCTAAAATTAAATAAGTTTTGCTATGGTTTAGTTTCACAGTGCGAGTTGAACTCAGTGGTTTAATCTTAGTTTACATTCAAAATAAGTGTGACCTCAAATTTAAATAGTTCTGCTTAGATCATCATTTGAAGACTAAATTTAACCCCTGTGTTTTTTTCTCCTATTTCGCAAATTCTTAAATACTAAGAACAGCTTTAAAATATGGAATTTTTTACAATTACACAATACAAAATGTGAGAAAAACACTAATCTGAAGTTCATACTTCGGTCGAATATTTAGTTTGAAAACATTCAGAAAACTTTCCCGGCGGATGTTTATCTTTGTATTCAGAAATTACGAATTTTTTATTTATGAATGTATGTATAGGTCAGGTCACTTTAAGTATTGGATTTCTAGTAAAACTAATAAGATGAGAAGTATCTATTTATTTGCCAGTTGTTTGGTTTTTAATAACTTGCTAATTCATACAAAAAAAAAAAAAAAAATTGTAACTTCTGTCATGGAGAGGAATTGATTTTCTCTAGTTTTACAAGTTTGTTTATGCGATCGGACTTATAGTAATTGGTCGCATTCGTTGATTTTCTTTTTGAATTGGCCTGAGATTTAAAAAAAAAAAATTAATTGCAACAGCAGATCGCTGTAATTCTGCCATTTTTCTTTGAAGGCTGCCCTACTATCTTTTGCATGATTGAGGCAGCTGAGGGGCGCTGTGAAAGCATCATGCATTATCAAGGAGGATTTATTTAGTAGCCCCAGCCTTTGTTTGAAATTTTTTAGTTTATAAATTATGGTAGCGATTCTATCTAGGTAGCGTATAATTTCTTTGATACTTTTAAATTGGAACGTTCAGCTTTTTTATACCATTTGTTCACCGCCAGCATCCGATTGTTCAAGAAACGGATATAAAACCAGTTGGAAATAAAGCATTCTATGTTATGTGGAAAGCAAAATGGTCCTGCCTTCATTATTACTTTTTTACATTATATGTCCTAGGCGGTAAGCTCACGACCAAAAAGTATAATGAGAGTGTAAGGAGTAAACTACTACTGGTCTGCATGAAAAGATAATTTAGATTTTACTGAATCGTTGCCATTTTCTTATTCACCTTCTTGCTCTTGTGCTTGCCCCCTAGGACATGTAATATAAAGAGTAAAACCCTGCAAGTCGAGCTTGTAGGCAAGGCAGGAAAGATGTGAGGGAACGAGTACAGGCCGGCAAGTTTTCAAGTGGCAAATGGTCGCTTTAGGCGCTAGGGGTGGCTTTTAATTCAGTTGTATCAAAACGCCATTCGCTTAAGCGGCCTATTTTACATAGAATTAGATATCTGAAATTCTTTTATGTGCAAGATAAGTGTTTTTTCCATACAAGATCCTAAACCCATTCGGAGTAGCGCATCCAGTTTTCGCAAATTAAAATTTTTTTTTCATTTTGTTTGGTTTTTAGCACTCTATTTTCATATTTTGCTGTCGCTAGGAAGATCTGAAATACTTTGGCAAAATAAGCCATCTAATGTACATATATAAATGGTTTTATATTCATGAATATTAATATCAAGTTAATTTAAGTATCGCATTAAATTTCTTAGAAATTTGTATTTCAACTTTTGTTTCCACAATCCACGATATAAAATTTAATCTAATACGTTTGGTTTGTTTATCCTTTATACGTTTGCAGAATCTTTATCCGATCTTAACCAAATCAAGTACGCATATCCGTTGGTCCCCGGAGGATAACAAAAGCTAAAAATAAGGAGTAGGGCCTTATTAAGATCTTCTGATGCTCCAAGCACACAGAACTTGTGGGACCCCTAAAGTAGAAAGATTTTGGCAGGACACGGAGTTACAATCTTGATATACTTCTTCTACAAAATTGGTTAGCTCGACCTGGTCCTAAATATATTCAGTGTCCTTTTCGAGTTCAAAAATTTTCGAGCTACTAAAAATTTTAACTACATTGTCAACTTTATTATCGACATTTCCAACAATTTAGCCAGTTTCTAAAATTTAGTCACATTTCGCACAGGCCCTAAATTGTTTATAAAAAATGTTACTGTATATCAACGCTTTGGTATTTTGATAGATTATGTATCTAAGATATATATATAGGGTAGAAAAAGCGCGAATTATGCTGCACACCAATTTGAAAAACATGGTTTGATGGGCCTCGAAAACGGATATCCAAAGGAAAGAAGGCAATGAAGGTTGGTGAAAGCGATATGTTAGTAAAAGTGGGCGTGGTACTTTCCATACAAATGAAATGCTTGAAGGCGGTATTTAATAGGTAGTGGTTATTGGGGAACCATAGCAAGAAAGGTGGTGTTGATACTATTCAACAAATGGAAGTAGAATTAACTTAATTTAGATTGGAAGTTACCATTGGCGTAACTAGGTAGTGGCCTGGGGGGCACGGCCCACCCCCGCTGGCTCTAGGCCCCTCCCAGAAATAATATGGCAAGAAAAGTAAAGTCCAAAGAAAATTATTAGTTTAAAGATTTTATAAAAACTTACATTCATTGAAAAAAAATTTGAATATCTATGAAAAAAAGGAAAAATTTTTGTTTACTTTTCGAGTTTTTGCTTTTGCAGCAAAAGCTATGATGAATACTTAAAGCAGTAAAAGATTATTAGTTTCTACAACAAAATTTATAACATTTCCTTATATTATTAGACATCATTATGCGGCGGTTATGCAAGCAATTTTTGGATTGTCCAATCAAAATTTTTGATGTGTAAACATCTTTTCACGTACCCGGGGAAAAAATTTGACTTTTGAGTGATTTTGAAATCGCATTATGCTTGAGCTGTCCTGTTATAAAGACTTGGGTTAAGAGCAACCATGTTACAGGAAAGGTTTTCAAATGAATCAATTATTAACATTGAAAATAAATTTGTTAAAGAAAAAATTACAGCCAAAAAAGTGTTAAATATATTTTTTTTTGGGGGGGGGGGGGGAGGGGTCTGGCCCCCCAGAGAATTATCCTAGTTACGCCAATGGAAGTTACTATGCATTGTAATTTTCGTATTACACAAATTTTGTCAGGGATAACGATAGTTTTTCTATAAATTCTAAAATCATTATGGCATTTCTTATTAATTGCTTATGAAAAATAAGACAACGTTATAATAACAACCGGGCTAGCCTATTATTCTACAGTCCAAAAATGTACAAAAATCCCTACAACCAATGCAATGCAAAGTTTTTTCTATTTATTAATTTTTCCCCAGTCGTTTACACCATTTTAATTTTTATATTTAAAAAAATATAAAACCTCATCAAAGTGTGGGGAATTTTCTCAATAAGATATGAGCAAAAAATATAACAATGAACAAATTTTATTTGTTTTAATTATTTTTAGTAATAGTAAATTAGTAAACCCTAGTTCTAGTAATCGTTTCTAGCAATAATTTTTTTTTTTTAAGTTACAATTTGGATTTTTATCTATAAATTATAAAAGTTTCAGTAAACCTACATGCACGTAGCACACAGCTATTTTATGAATAGGAGAAATTATTTGAATAATTATTGCTATGTAGTCAAATTCAATTCAATTTTGGAAGAGGTGCAGCGGATTCGAATGAAATCACTAAATTTAGTGCAAAGAATCTTTCGACTTTCGTCCAACACAGTAAAGCTATAAACAGAAATGCGGCGTATCGACGAATTTACACTTGCACCATAAAAATGGCAAGTCGACGTTAAATCGTCAATAGCTGCAATTCT
This sequence comes from Toxonevra muliebris, assembly GCA_963691655.1. Classification (NCBI taxonomy): domain Eukaryota; kingdom Metazoa; phylum Arthropoda; class Insecta; order Diptera; family Pallopteridae; genus Toxonevra; species Toxonevra muliebris. The sequence continues at coordinate 41,102,343 of OY829329.1, forward strand.
CTTTTATCTCCTAGGGTTATGAGCGTTTTAAATGTGACAGCGTTTGTACGCCGCATAAATTCTAGCTAGTGAATAAAATATAGTGATATAAACCAGGATATTCCGATTCTTAAAATGCATGAAATGGAAAAAACACATTCTGTGGCATTAATGCAGTTTTACATAGTAGTAGAGATAAATAATGGAGAATACGGATGACACATATTAATTTCAATTTCAAGAATTTATTTATTCATGATAATCATTAATTAATTAAAATGTTTGAAAGTGCTTTCTATGCCTCAATATTAAGTATAGAAAGTTATCCGTTTACTTGGGTTTTTCAGCAATAAATTCTGTTACTGCACAATTATTTTATTCACATGACTATGCTATAGCAAATGGGCCTTTTGATCTTTTCAAAAAATGATATAACCGATGCAGAAATATTTTTTTCGCAACTATAATATGATGATGCAAATTTTGGCGTTTTTATCAATATTTTGAAATATTCCTAAAAAAAAAAAATAGTTTGCTGCCATAACATATCAAAAGATCACGAATTTGAACTCATTGATTTGAATTTTAACCCTTTCACAATCGTAAGAACTGTGGCGGCATTTTAACATTTTTTTTTAATTTTTCATTAAATTCATTAAAACAAATGAATTTATTTTGGAACATATGTGTCCCTATGTGCGTCAAGAGTAGTATTCATTACAGTGTTTTTCACATTTTAGTTCATAACAAATAGTATCAGTTTTATTAAAACTAAATTCAAGAAATACGCTGAATTCAAAAATATACAAATTATAGATTCTGCTGCTACGCAGAGAAAATTACAAAAAAAACAGCTAACTTCAACTGCGAACAAAATTTAAACTTGATTTTTTTTTTTTTGAATCTTTAAAAGGGAAATGCAGAATTAGATCATAATGAGTGATACCATACACAAATGAAAACAAAGGGCGGTCAAAATAACTCAAAAAATTGCGAAATCAGTTTGGGACATATATGTCTCTTGCTTGTGAAAGGCTTAAACAAAACGCTCCCCTTTTCAAACATTTTTAATCCAATCGATACATTTTCATGAAGCTTACGTTTTGATTTATACATACATAAGTACATATGTGTTTTTAAATAAATAAAAAAAATAAATTTATTAACTTTTTTAGAAGTTAAGTTCCCCGAAGGGAAAGTTGGGAAAAACCAACGAAATGTCGGGCGGAATAATAGAAAGCTTCTACACACAAATGTTGATACATTTTCATGTTTGGTTTATATTATATTTTAAGAATATGTCTAAAATAGCGAAAAAGGAGCATACCTTTATATTTGAATTACATTTAGTTATTGCATAAAATTATAACAATTATACATTAAATGTAAAACATACACAAACCTATAAATCAAATTTTCTTTTGTTTTGAATTAGACTCTGGATCCTTTTTCAATATACCAAACAAAAATTACCAAAAAATAAATTTGAAATTCAAGCAAACAGATTAACCCAAATCAATAATAAAAGCAAAAACAATACTGCGAATTTTGCTGTTTTTTTTTTGCAAATATCTTATGCAAAAAAATATGAGTGTTTGCTTGTTGGCCACTCAATTGAACTTTTTTATTTGAATATATCCAGTGTGGCCAACTCAGCACTTTTCCCGCTGATTTTAGTGTTTTTTGAAAATTAAAACGCGGAAAAAAGTGATTAGCGCTCAGAGTGTTTTTTCAATTTGAAAAATTTTCGAAAAATCGAAGAAACTTAATTGACTAGAAGTATCAGATGTGTGTCTGTTTTAGTGAAAAAGACTAAATGTATTGAGTTTTCTCGCACTTTTATAAGGGAAAAAAATGTAACGCTTTTTTAAAGAAAATACGCGTTTTATTTTTCATTTTAGCGGATTTTGAGAAACAAATGTTGGCCACACTGGATATATCATCCATCTATCTTGTTGAAGTCAGTGTCAACTAATTTTTCTTTTTCGTCCACAAATCAAAGCACTGCTAATATTGGAACATGAATTTCATTTAACATACTTATAGTGAACACAACCAATTATAAGCCAATTGCACAGAGATGCACAACAAAGTATCAACGGAAACCGTTGCTATCGTCTGTGACCAGAAATTATTTTGGTTCGCTGTATTTTACCTCACTTTTTCCCTTCTCCAAAAAATTAAAAAAATGCTGGCAATTAGTCCTCTTTTCCACACGGAAAGTTTTCTTGTCGGCAAGTTTCCAATTCTCTTTTGAACTTGCCACTTGCTTTTCCACACAGCAAGATTTCTTACTTAGTCTGTCATTCGTGGTGTGAAAAACTTTCTATTAACATTTTATTAAATAAAAATAAATAAATGAAAAGTGAAATCGGTTTATTGAATAAAAATAAATAGATTAATGGAAGAAAAGTGAAATTTCATATAAAAATCTTTATTTTTTCCAATAAGAAGTCAAAATCAATGATTTATTTCATTCCACAGCAGTTTGCATTTACAAAAAATGTATTTATATATTGAAAGTAAAAAAAAAAAAATAATTATCCCAATTGCTTGCATATGAACATTAATACATTAAGGTACCTCACGAGCAAAAGTTGTTGTACACCTCCAAAAATTAACCTCGGTTTATTTTATAATAAAAAATAAATCTCTAAAAAATTGTATTTTCTCGAGTCTGATAGCAGATTTAAAAAGATTTGTATGCAGAACCGTACCATTTTTCAGTATCTATCATTAGTGAACTTTTAATTGTCCAAACAATTTTCCGTAAGTCTGTGTGGCAAATTTGAAAATAGCAACAAGTTTGGAGAAAATCTTATAAAACGACAGTGTTGCAACTAAAAAGTATGTATGCAAGTAGTTTTGCGAAGTTTCAAGTTAAAGGCAATGGATTTTTCGTACAATTTCATATAAATATCACACTTTATGCAAAAAGTCTCAAAATTTGCAAGGATTCTTAAAAAAGTTTCACATTTTGGGTGATGTCGTGTCAAAGTCTCCAATAAGTCAAAAAGGTTGCAAATTGCAATTTTAGTCTCATAACGGCCACGCTGATGCTAGGTGTATTGTGCACAGTGTAGACTCAGCGCTTTTCCTGCTGATTTTAGTGTTTAATGAAAATTAAAACACGGAAAAAAAGTGATTTATCGCTCAGCTCGTTTTTTTAATTTAAAATATCTTCGAAAAATCGAAGAAATTTTTATTGACTAGAAGTATCAGATGTTTGCTTATTTAGTAAAAATTTTAAATGTATTGAGTTTCCGCACATTTATAAGGGAACAAATTTAACGCTTTTTTAAATAAAATACGCGTTTTATTCTTAATTTTAGCTGATTTTGAAAAAAAAAAGTTGGCCACACTGATTGCGCACCGAGCACGACGAGTATTCAGGGTAGCAAAGAGCTATTTTACAAAATGGTATTATTAGATACAAAAATATTACGTAACAGAAAAGTGCATTTCTTTTTCAACTTTTCAACTAAACTCAACTTTTTGCGTTATTTCAACGTCATGGTGAAATCATGTGGAAGATGTAGCAGATTACAACAATATCATCTTGATAAAACCAGCACGTCTCTGTTGTTGCGACAGATATCATAAAATGTCAAAATCAGCCGTACAACAAAATAAAACTCTCCCGTCTCAAATTTTTCTATTTACGCAATGTCAAAATAGAAATAGGTTTACGTAAGAGCGCTTCGTATTTCAGTCAGCTCCATACAAAATGTATGACCATGAGCGATTTTGACAGGAATTTTACAGTTCTTGTGTTTTAACTTCGTAAAAATTCTATATAAATTTGCTGTCTCTATCGTTTTCTGTGTTTGTGTCAGAAAATTTGTTCCCTCTCATGAGCTTTTGTTTTTGTACCTCAAAATACAACACTGCTTGTACGACATAATTAAAAGTAGTCACTTCAAAGTGGATTCAGTTTAAACGAGACAGCGAACGATTTGAGACGTGTTTAAATTGCGAGAAAAGTATTATTTACCAGATGAAGATAAAAATAAAATCTTAACGCAATTGAAATATTACACACAAAAATTACAACACACATACCATTGTAAAACGTGTGGCAGCTTAAAAGTGCATACAAAACAAAAAACAAAAGAAATTGGATTGATTTGAATAATTGAGTGTTCCCAAAAGGTGAAGAAATTATGAAGAAAGATTTTACATCTTTATAAAATACAACTTGAATAAAATAATTAGAATATGTTTTACTACAATAATAAAAACGAAATAATATATTTTTTGTTTTCATTAATAAGTGGCCATTTTGATTTAATTAAAGAAAACAACGCAAAACGAAGAGAAAAATATACGAAACCCGAACAAAAAGCAAAGAAAAAATAAGTGAATAAATCTCGCAAAGCTGCGCTTTTAGCAAAGCAATTACGTGTATATTTTTGCTTTTGTGTGTCTTGCTATTAAAGATTTTTACTCTGATCGAAATTAATCTATTATTGCCGACGTTGAATAATGTATAATGATAGTTTATCCACTTCTTAAAGCAATTTCGTATAGTTTTGCATATGTTTTAACTTTTTTATAATCTCTTGTCTTGTTTTTATTTCAACTAATATGTTTTCTTCAACTTAATCTAAAAGTAAACATGAATTAAAATTTAAATCTGTGAAGTAATAATCTCACACATTTCTGCTTTACAAACAGATGCTCAAGTGCGTGTCTGTGATGCAAGCGATTTTTGTTTTTGTTTGAAAAACATGTGTGAATAAGTAGTAAAAGGACATTAGAAAGAGAGTGTGTGTGAAATCCCATGTTGAGTTATTAATTTTGGCTATTGGCACCATTAGTTGGATTAGCACTGTTGGTAAACAGTAGTGAAACCTGTGGTTTTATTATCGTATACTTTTGAAGTGAATTTTATAATTAGAAGAAAAAAATCACGGAACGATGATAACGATTAAGTGGGAAACTAAGTATATTCTGCTGAGCTGGGACAAAACGTTGTAATAGACATCTAATAATTAGTATGTATTTTTGACAGTTTCTTCATCATCTGAAATAACTTCGTATCATTGATTACTTAATGAATTCCTTTATATTTAGACCCGGTAGGTTTTACGAAATAGGATAGGTTAGATTTAATACTATTTATTGTTAAAAATGTAATTACATCATAAAGTTATAAGCCAATGTCAATGCTAATGTAAGTGAACAAAGTTTAATAACATTTAAGCTATTAGGAACCATATCATCAGTTCAGAGGTAAATTCATCAAGCACAGGTTTAGCAAAAACTTGTTTTCTATCCCAAGCTCCATAGAGAAGAGTATATTTATTAAGGAAAAGCCTTTTTTATCTATAGATCCCTCAAATTTCTCCACGGTAACCGCAAAATATACTCAACTACGTAGTTTCAATACGATTTTTAAAACCAAATGATTTCAATATTTGATTTTCTCTTGGTAATCAGCGACCTAAAACGTCCTCATACAGTATATATTCAATGAAAATGCCAACTAGATCTCGATCCAAGTGTTATAACTGCTTTGATTATTTGCGGTATAAAAAGTAAAAAAGTCATCAGTAGTACTTAGTTCAAGTTATCTTCTGTATTAAGCAAGCACTATAATTAAGCATTATTTAAATTTGATATACAATATGCTTTTAAACTCGTTTTGATTTCATATTTTATATCGATGACGCAGTTGTAAATATTTCGAAGTATGCTAAACCAAGTTTAAACTCACTGAAGAACCTGTGTTTAACTAATAACTAATTAACCCAAAAACTGAGACAACAACTTGTCACACGAGAATCATTTTCGATTTGTATATTTTTGTAAGGGTAAAAGTGAAATACATTTTTTCACTAGAATTTCTCTGAAAATTTTACGTCAGAAATAATACAATATTAAGAATGTAATTAAAATTTTCCAAAAAAAAAAAAAAAAAAACCAAACAAAAACCAAAAGTTGATAAGAAGCAACAACAAACCCATTCATTCCCGTTTGCTTCACACACTCAGCGCAATCACTAGATCGGGGCTCTTACTCTCTTGTGTTCGTAAATATTTGTACTCTACGCTGTCTTCGATCACAGCTTGAATTCACACATATTTGCGCTCATTCTCTCTCTATCTAAATCATGATTCAACTGTATATATATTATTATATTTGATATGCATGAAACATTGCAATTTACTTTGTCAACGTAAAGAAAACGGAATAGTCAGTGTACGGCTGTGAAATAAGATCAATTAAGAAAAATAAATTTATTTAATTTATTTTTTTTTTTTACAGAAAGTGCACAATATAATAAATTAATAAAACACAAACTAAAAGTTGTGAATAAAACTTGAGAAAAAACTAAAATAATTTTCAAATAGTAATTGAAAATTAAGTGAATTTTAATAAATCCAAAAAATTAAAAAAAAAACACAATAATTCTAACAAAATGTGGAGCTCAAGTGATAATAAGAAAAAGGAAGACGTAGAAGATTGTAGTTGTAGTGGGGATTCTGCCAGACAACAACAACAACAACAATTGAATTCATTTGATAATAACAGTAAAAAAAAAATTTCATCAAACGATTCCAATTTAAATAAGGATAAAGAAGAACTTGCAGCAGAAGAGTTTTGTAACGTGGATTCTGGTTTTATTTCGGGTCCATCAACCGCAGAATTGGTCGACGACGAAGACGACGATTGCAGTAAAGAAGGCGCTAGTGCCCACATTAATATTGGCGGTAACAGCAATTTCACTATTACTGCCACGCCTACAACACAGCATCAACAACCACATCGCCACGACGAGAACGAGGAAAATAAATACAATTTCGATTCGGGTGTTATGGACGACGACGAGTTTGACGAACAACACGAATCTTTAGCTGCCGGTGTAGATGCTAGCGAGCAAAAACAAGTACAACACGAACAGCCTAACGCACCAGTTGCTGCTGCCGTTGCACACTTAACACTACAATCCTCCACAACTTCCACCGCTGCTGGTAGTGCTACTTCCTCCAAATCAACTTCGACTGGATCAACAATGATTCTCAAGAATGAGGTAGATGCGGGCATAGCGGAAAGATTTTGTAATCTTAGCATGCAAACAGGGCCGAATGTACCAAACAATAACGCACAACAACAGTTAGCATCAGGACAAATAAGCATAAATAATTTAACTAATAACAAGCGACAACAACAATATCAGCAACAACTACAACAAGATCCATCAGTGATAAATACAGCAACATTGGAACAATGGGAACAATATTATCAACAAAACGATGATGGAGATACGTAAGTTGAATTGCAATAACATTTTGTTTAATTTAGTATTTTGATTAATAGTTAGATCAACTAATTTAGATATGTATTATATACGCATTCACACACACACATACACAATACGCTAAAAATGCTGTCTCATGTGATTGGTTAGGTTAAAAAGTTTGTCTCTACTAATATAGACTATTGTACCAAGCAGCTGCTAATATTTTTCTTTAATATTTACAAAATATTAAATTGGCAATGTGTACTGTTTTGCGTAGATCTCTCGTTACAATCTTCACTATAAATTTTTTTTTAATGCATTTCCACCATGACGGGGAAATTACCAACAAACTCTGTAACTTCCTTTCCATTTTAAATACAAGTAAAACATGAGCAGATGATGAAAAGTTAAACTTTGCACCGTTTTATAATTCATTCATTCAGTGTAAGTTTTATGAATCACGTATCGTCATCAATATTTAGAAAGGCCCTAATTGACATTTTTGTTTTTTTTTTATAGGAAAATAAAAACACTTTCTTAAATCCTAAAATATATTGATTTAGACATTTTTTAAATGCAGTTTAAGTACAAAGGCACCAATGCTGAAATAAAACTTTAAGATTTTTTACTTTAACAAACTTATGGAGCGAAAATCCTCCTGTAAAAAAAATATCAATTAGTGCTTTTTTAAATATTGATGAAGATATGCAGTTGAAGAATTTTTGCATAAGTTGAAATTTTTAAGTGATTTCCAACTTTCTAATGCTCTATTGTGTATTTCTATTCGAAATATAAACTGTTCAGTAATATTGAATATAAAGATAATGAAGTACAAACCAATTTTTTATACCACTTTTAGGGTGCAAAATGAATGTACAATTTTTAGGGCTATCATCTATATATCAAGATAAGGCTACTGGTGATTTCTATTTGTTAATGCCTAAATTATCATTAAATTTCAGAATACTGGATCATAACTTTCAAAAACTCTACTCCAATTTTGCATAATGTCATGAAGGGATTAGGCTTATTACTCATTATTTTTGTACTTGAGAGAAAAACAGTGAAAATCAGAATAACCCAATAATGTAAGATTTACTTTACAAAGTATATGTGTATGACTGTACGTGTATTTACCGTCTCCACAGGAACCTTTGTGTGAATCCCTTTGAGTGTGCAAAGTCAGGTGTGTCATGATCATTAATACAAATATAGGAATTAAAAAGTCAGGTAGATTTTCTTTCTGGTTTCCTGATGATGCATAAGAATTTTTTGTAAACATTTTGGGTTTACCCAAAATGAAATTTCACACTTTCACAAGAAACAGATGTTTTTTCTTTGGATTTTTCATTTTTGTTGTAGTATAGGAAATAACATAAAAAATACTAAATATGTGATAAAAAATGTCTATTTTTTTGTTTGTTTGGTTTCTTACAGATATCTACATTTGGCATGTGTATCTGGCTATGAAAATGTGGTTGGCGCACTCATACGCATTGCGCCTCATCCGTGCCTGCTCAATATACAAAATGACGATGCACAAACTCCACTGCATATTGCTGCACAGATACAAATGCCAAAGATTTTAAGAATGCTTTTGATGGCTGGTGCAGAGGTTTGTTACTCTCTTTACTTATTTTTTTATTTTTTTACATTATTCATTAAAATGTGAATGTAATTTTTATATTATTGTATTAATTTTAATTATATTCTTTTTGTTTCATTCAATTTCTGCATTTTTAGCCTAGTATACGCGATTGCAATGGTAACACTGCGCTACATCTTGCCTGCATTTCTGGAAATGAGCAATGCGTTAGTGCTTTAACAATGCAATTTTGTCAATCAGAAATTCAAGAAGCACATCGTCATTATGGCCATCAATCTAAAGATAATATGTCATATATAAGTTGTGCACAATTACCATCTGATTTGGAAATGCGTAATTATAATGGTAAGTTTTAGTTATTAGTTATTTTGTGTTACTCTTTTTATACAAATTGGTTAGATTGACTAATAGTTGATTTTTAAGCACACTGATCTTACCTTTAAATTAAATTCGGTTTATATATACATAGTTCAAAGTTAATTTGATTAAATTTTGTTCTTTAGCTTAACAAACTTTACAACAAACAAAATAAATAGTGTAGTAAACATTTTCATGTTCGATGTCTATACGTGTGGTTTAACATTAAAAGTTTTTTGATGTCGTTGAGCTAAAAGTTTGAAAATTACTTGAGTAATATTTGATATTTGCTTGGTTCAGTTGTTTTGTTTTAAAATAAATACCAAAAGATTTATTTATAAATACATGCAAAACATTAAATAAAAACATTATTACAACATTTGAGTATGTAAAAGAAAATATTCTATAAAAACTTATTTGAGAAATATAAATTTTGGCAATTGTGCCAAGAATTTGACATTAATTTTAGCAACAAAATTTCCATTTCTTTCTTAAGTTTTTTTTTTGGCAATTTAACATTTTTAATTTATTAATAAACATAAAAACGTCCCGACATTTGGCTAGCCACATGCATAGACAATTTTGTAGCACATCGTTGCCGTTGGAAAAAAATGTTTAGCTTTTTGCTTCCTTTAAAAATATATCAAGACGAAAAATAGCTTTAGAAATGAATTTAATTTTATATTTTAAATTTATAAAATCACGAGTAAAGCGAGAAATTTTCCGCTTAGTCGTCGCTGCGTTTTTGGAATGTATATTGAATTCAAAATGTTTAATTTTTTGACACTAAAAATAAAATGTTGGCTACAGCCTCTTCATCTTTTTTTAAATCTATATTTTCTTGTCAATTCTCAATTATTTTCAGAAATATTATTATTTCTTATTGCAAAGTAAAAAAAAAAAACGAAAACAAAAGTCGTTTACTCGCAAAAGGGGAAAACAAAATAGTTTAAAATGGATGAATTCGTTTTTTTATAACTTGTTGTTTAGTTGCTGTTGCTGATTTTGCTACAACAATAATAATAATAATAATTTTTGTTTTACGTCAGCAAAAACATCATTTGCGTTGGCAAAGATTAACAACAATTCGCTTCGCCCCTCATTGCCATTGCTGCCCATTTTGACCAAAAAATATCTATTTCTAGGCGTCTGTGAAATTTTCCAGCTTTCTGTTATTGGCTATATATTTTTCCCTTTTTTACTTTAGATTTCCAGTTAATTTGTTTTCCGCACATGTTTGGACTTTGTATTTAGGCTTAATTTGCTCAATTATTTTTTTCTGTTGTTGTTGTTTTTTAATTTTGCTGCTTATTGATTATTTTGTAAACGTACTACAATATATTGAAAATCACTTAGGTGTAAGACTGCTTTACATTCGCATATGGCCGGAGCCGGTGAGTTGATGGGCTGAAGGGTTGGAGGAAGTTGAAAAAGTAATTTATTTCTAGTTGATTAGGTATTTATAATTAATTTGCCAATATATACATAGATACTGCATTCATTTGTAGTTGTATATGTAGATATTTTTTTTGTCATACAAGGCCAAAAAATGTAACAAAATTTGTTAAAAAAAAAAAAAAACTTCAATTATAACAAGTTGATTATTTTTTATATACATATGTATCCTATCTCCGCTCTTTTAAAGCCTTTTCTGTCAAATTATCGTATGTACATATCTTCATTATGAAACCTACATGCAGTAACATCCTCCAGTGATGCCCATTAAGTATGCCAATATTATAAATCTGTTCTTGCATGAATTAATTATAATTGTTGAGGTTGTATTCCCAAAGTAAATTCATTTCTACCTCATGACGGGGGATTGCTGCTCCAGAAACAAATTTTAATTGATATAAAATGTTAGTTTTGATCAAAAAGGCATAGCATATTAAGTAGGCTGAAGTGCAGCTACTTCCGATGTTTTGCATTGTAGACAGTTTCAATTGCTAACCCCAACTGGAGGTTTTCTGCAATGCGAAATAGAAACATTAAAGTGTAATTGTGCTACAAAATTATAAGATTGCAAAACTAAAGTTAAATTTTTAAACAACAACAATTTAGCAATGTTACAAAGTTGAGGTCATTAGTAGAAAGTTGTTGTTGAGAACTAAAAATAGAACGACGATGATGATGAAATTTTTATGACCTCCAGGCAGGCAAAACAAGACCTTCACCTATTACGATTTTTAAAGAGTAGACTTTAAGCATAGTGGTTTATTTTTAAGACGTTTATTTTCCATTTTTTCCGTTTAATAGCGCTCGCTTACCATTGGTGTTAGATTGTTTGTATTGGTATTTTTTCTTCTGTTTCTATTTTTAATTGAAAACATACTTCAATTTCTGAAATTCCGTCAAAGTTCATTAGCCATATTAAATGATTCAAAGTTAAACATATTGGGATATTCCCAAATATGCATGAAAAAATGTGTTTAAATGAATACAACAATTAAAATCTATATATGTATTCATTTAAATTAAACATACGGAAACCAAAACCTATAAATAAAAAATAAAAAAATAAATTGTTACAAAAGAAACACGTAAAACCAACTGCATATTGGTATTGGCACCGGAAAAAAGTAAAAGTTTGTCACCAACATACATTTTTATTTATTTGAGTGTGTGTGTGTGTCTTATACTTATTAAAAGGTTATTAAACTTGTAAACCCACAATCTGAAGCCCATTAATGAAAAAACGATAGAAAAAGCCAAAATCTGTTGCTACTACTATCAAAACTACTACCACTACCGCAACTACTACTGCCTACTACCATTTTCTGTTTGCTACTCTACGCTGTACACTATGCGAAGTTAAAAGCTTTTGTAGTTGGGTTTTCTTTCAACAGCAACTTGTGTGATCTCTTTAAAAGAAACCTTTACATGTTTACTACGTTTTATTTTTTATTTTTTCTTTTGTCTTTAACTTTAACCTTAATTTTTTTTTGTTAATGTTAGTTTAAAAATAGTTTGTATCATAGCAGTCGAGAAGTATTTAATCGATTTTATTTTATTTATTTTCTATTGCAACTTTGTGTGTGAATATTATCTTAAATTTATTTTATATACATATAGCAAGGAATATGTAGGTATATTTTTAAACTAATTTTTAATATACACACAAATAATGAAAACGAAAAATGTCTGCCAAAAAGATGGACGTCATTGGCAGATCATGTGCTCTCCTCCCATCTTAGCATACAGAGGGACGGTAGGAAAATAAAAATATCACAACAACCTCGTAAAAATTTCTCAAGTCAAGCGCTACCTACCCTAGCTAGTGAGGCAGAAAATAAAATGTATAATCGATTTTTAATAAATGAACATATGGCAAAGGCAGGCAGACAGTCGTCGAACTGGTCTAGTCTTGGTCTTCATACTATACCTCCCATACTCCCTTCATTCCCTGCTCCTCCTCCCACAGCTATTTTGCTCTCTCTATACGTATAATATTTACTTATAGAAATATAACACAGCGACTGAAGAAAAATTCATAAAATCGTCTGTTGCTTTTGTTGCTGGCTGTCGTCGTCGTTGTTTTGTTTCGCCTGCTGCTTCAATATACATATACAAATACATACATACATACATATGTATGCATGTATATAAATATATTTTGGGTTTTTCCACAACAACAACACAGCACAAAGCGAATGTTATAATGTAGTATGTATGTATTTCATTTTCAAAGCCACCAAAGATAATATTCATACATACAAATATGCACCATACAACTGAAATAAATTTCATACATATGTATGAATGTACATATACTAAAATAATATTGTATACGATTAAAAGCTGTGAGCATTAAAGCCTTTTGTTGTGTGCTTGATTGCGCTTGCTTGGTTTATTTTGCCTTGTTTTGCTTGTTAGCCTCCAATGTTGATGTTAATGATGAGGTGTTGGTGATGATTTTCCTGATGATTTTTTTAGTTGATATGATATATTTTTATTTTGTGCCAATTGTCTTGAACAACAAAGTAGCAAATTGTAATTACGAATTTATTAGATATCCATAATTGTTTAATACGGTCAGTTGATAATTAATAGATGATAAAATTTACCATTTCAATAAAATGTTTCATTATTTTAACATTTGTGTCATCAAAATAAAACTATTCAAACACTCAGCCAAACAAGCAACACCAAAGCAAAGTGGATACAACAACATTTAAATTTTCATTCTTATGAATTAAACTTAAGTTTCGTGGTTTTGTAAATTTTCTCGAAATCAAGGAAATCAGATATGGAAGGAACTTATACGTAGCGAATATTGTATTAGTCTTATTATCTGAACGGTTGGCGTAGCTTATGAGGTGCTTGTCATTATTGTTGTAATGCATTTTGAAATAATATTCTGTTGCTACATTTGTGCAGTGTAACGCAAAGACACAAAAAAAAAAAATCTTTCTTTTTGGTGAATGTTTTACTAGAACTATTATTAGCTTGTACTGTAAACTTTATCGTTTCCTGATAGTTGTAGTCATATTTTGATACCTTCATTTCGCTATTATTTCTTGTACTTGCATTTCTGTCACAAAACTTGTTTTTACTTCACGAATAGCAAAAGTTGTTATTATATACATATGTACATGGTAGTGAGTTTATATCAAGAGTTACACAACCAGTTACAATCAATCAAAAATTTAGCTTCTTCTTTCTAAGTTAGTTCTCTTTTTTTATATCAATACATACGATTAATCAAAATGATGAATTTAGAATACTTGACGTCATCAGAAAAGAATGTATAAATATTCTTGCATGCTATAAAAGTATATGCAATTAATTTGTTATAAATGACAAAAGAAAATTACCATATAAATACTTATATAGTACATACCTATTTATATAATAGACAACTACTATAGTGTAGTGGTACAGGTAGTAGTAGTAATAGCAGTAGTAGTAGTAAAGACAATAGTAGTAGTAAATAAAACGCTTTTATGATAAAGAAAACTTTTATATTTTCTCGCGCTCACTACTTGCAATATTGAGGGAAAATCCAAACTGGAGTACTACTATCGCATTACACATTGTTTAAAGTGTATTACATTTGGGGGTGTGGTGTGAAGCAAACTGGCATGTCATTGAACAAGCGCGTATTTCGTTTTATTTATATAATTCCCAGCAACTACATACAGTGAAGGATAAAAGTCTACACCACCGAATTTTCAGTTTCTCTACACCTAAAGATTCTTTAGTTTTACAGAAAACTAAAAATTCATTGCGGTGTATGTAGACTTTTGTCCTTCACTGTACGTCCTGCTAATACAAAACAAAAACCGAAAAATATGAAATAATATTTTCCATATAGCAACAAAATTATTCGTATTTATTTTTAGCTTCTTATTTTATTTTGCTTGAACATGCGCGCTCTTCTAATGTAGTGTAGTAAATCGAAAATGTAATCTATAAAAAGCAATCAACCAAATATTCACAAATGTCGGGCTGGTATATTTAAATATGTATGCAATTAAAATAAAACTAAAATATCATTTGGGAAATTTTAGGCACGCAAAAAAATGCGTTGACTGGTTGATTTTGTTGGGCTTGTTCATGGGTTGACTGCATGACTGGCTGGCTGGCTGGGTGTCTATGCCATGCTGCCAGCATTTTATATACAATTTGCACATATTTTTTTAATTTTTTTTTTTTTGTGTGTGCGTAGAAAGTTTCTTCTTCATTAGCATTAATGCATTTGCGTGTATCAGAAACAAAAAAAAAAAGAGAAAAAATTAAACGAAACACGCACGCATATATTTTAAAAATAAACATTTGGGGAATTTTTCGAATTTATCGTAACATTTGCTTACTTTTTCTATTTTAAACAATATTTAATGCATTTTTCGTTTTCTTTTTGTTTTTTTTTTTTTGTTAAAGAGAATTTTTGCTTTGTTTAATTTAAAAACTTAAGAATAGATTTTTTTCGCGCTTTTGTTTTCTTTTGTTTATCGCTAATATATTTTTAACTAACATTAATGCTTTTATGCTGGTTCCTACATTTCTTTTCTACCTATTTATAAAAATCATAAAATCCCCTTTTAAGCAGCTTAAGCTTCAAAGCAATTCTGTGGTAGATTTCAATGATCATTTATCAATTGTTGTTAATACTTTTGCCAAATGTTTAAATATATTCAGGGTGACCACCATGAGAAACTTATCTTCGATTCATGATTTTTGAATTTTCCGTGAAATTCTGAGAATTAACTCCCAGAAATTTTCAAATTACTAAGATATCCATTAAAATCTATTCCTCTTCATATATTTTAACGTTATTAGTTTAGTAAACCCCCTTTTTTAATGCTTAATTAGTATATTTAAGCGTTTTTCAATTTGCAAATTCTAAGAAATTTATTAAATAATTATAATTTGATTATTGAGTAGTAAATGCGTACGTTTACAATAAAACAAAGCTTAATTTATAATACGTAAAAATATGTGTTCAAATACGCATGTACGAAATGGTTACAAGTCTAAAAACAATTACACTTAATACAAATACAATAATATCAGTTAATTAGCAACAATATTTTCCGTTTTGTATTGGTGGAAAATCCATGCAATAAAATCTTTTATTCAAGTTAAAGTCATAGAAAATCTTAATCATAGTTTTTGTAAATGAAAAAAACAAAAACAAAATTGGAAAAATTGAAGGCAAACACTTCATATTATCACCTTTTTTCTGATAATAATGAGCTCATCAAGTTGAGCGCTCAACTGTCAAATACTTTATCATCAATGTACTTAACTAACTAACTTATTACTAAACTAAGTATGTCCCTTATCACTTGCTGTTTAATTTACGCAATTCTACTATGCGACACATTCTACTACCTCAATATAATATTATCAATAATTTCAGTTTTTTTTTTTCCTTTGTAAAAATCTTATCTTTTCCCACTCACCTTTGGTGAAAACCCAAACAAATTAATAAACAAAAATTTCGTTGTTGAATTGCTGTGATATATTTAATTTTATTTTATCAGTAACAAAAAATCACAAATTCTCTATAAGTTGGAATTTGGTTTCTAAATTTTGGTTTCTATGCCAAATTCAATTAATGATAGAGAATAAAGTAACGAATGTTGAGTAATATTACAAATTATTATTCATTACTACTCAAAATCCACAAATAATATTAATCCTATACAGGGGAATATCTATTTTGCGGGACTAACTTTTGATATTTTTAATAAATTTTATTAATGCGTCAAAAAACGTAAAGTCAAATTAGTGTATATTTTAGAACTTTTTAAAAATTCAGCAAAAATTGTATGTAAGTATAACTTACGGTCGGAACTTCTAACTGTATTTTAAAAAAAGTTTTTGGTTGAAAAATTAAAAAAAACGACCCTTTTGGAACCTAAAGATATCTGATTTTGGTTCTGTTCATCTGAATGAGTAGAAAGTTAACTATTGGCTATTAATCATGCCCCAAAAATTTACTTTTTTATAAACAGTTTTTTTAAGTATTTATACTATATAAATATTAGCAACGATCCTAAGTTTCTATAAAACATGTGATATTTTTTTTGAGCTAATTTTGTTGTACGGAATTTGTTGTTGCTGTATTTACATGTAATTATACTATAGTAATTATATTTTCAATAGAATTTGGCAAATAAATTGCTGCGGATTTTCGGTCAAAACTTTATGTTAATCCAAAAAAAAAACGCCATTTCTCTTATGAAAGCAAATACCAGCCATGTTGAAACGATCTATATAATTGGCCAATACACACGCTTATTCTCATGATGCCGTAAAATTTTGTATGAAAAAATAGAGAACTGATACTATTTGACAGCGTATAAATGGGTGAAATATTTTATATTCGGATTGTCATTTTAAGTTATCAATTCTATTTAATTTTAAAATTTCTAGCACGCATTTCATTTCTTTTTTTTATTTCAATTAAAATGTGATTTATTTTAAATACAAGAATTCTTTGAATTTGCCATTGAATATTTTATAATTTTATAAGAAATCCCCCCTTATTGTGTTGAATAATTATATTCTGTCAGAACTGCCCCATTGAGGGCTAGGGCAAGTTTTTCGCATCCAATAATGTTGTGCTACAGTTTTATGACAAATAATCCGAGCGACGAATTAGAAAGCATTTCTTAGCCAATTTTAACTCTTGGGGTTACCATATCCAACCGAGAAGTAATGTCGTCTAGAAAAATCCTATTTTGTTTTTTTTTTAATTTTTTCGATTGCGCCGAGCACTCAACACATATCACTTTCCATACGGCGAGCATAGAAAGTTTTCAAATATTTAATATTACTTCTCCATTACAATTTCTGTACATTACTTATTTTTTAGTTTATCTTTATAAAAATATATGTATATTTAGTGCTTATATAAAAAAATAAACCACAGTTGTATAAATAAAGAAAACGATAATATTTAAGTATATGACATTTTAAATTCATGGGTATTTCCAAAGGTTATCTTTGAAAGTAAAAACAAACAACACGTGATACAGAAGGGGGAATAAACTAGCCAAAGCTGGTTGCCTTTCTCCTCCTCTTCCTCCTACCACATGGTAATGTGAGAGAAAAATAAAATTCGTGGTCCGATCTCTTCACACCCTTTCTCTATCTATCCAACCTCCATCCCTCCCTTCCATCAAAACATTTCGGATTTTTTAAACGTAATTTTAAATTGTTAACATTTGGGGTACTCACAATTGATTTCAAATCTGTCTGTAGTAACTGTAGTAAAGTGGTAAAACATTGTATAAAAAATGAGCGGATTTATAACAAATGAGAGATACCACACAAGGTATCATTAAAAAAAAAAAACAACAACAATAATAACATTGACAAAGTAGTAACACACTTGTCTTTTAACTTATTTGTTATATTGTATTAATTGCAAAAAAACAAAAAAAAAAAGAAGAAATAATTTTATTGTTAGTGTTTTTGCATTGTATGAATTTATGGCAACATATGGGAAAATCCTACCACAATAGCAGCAACGTCAGCGGTATGCCACAAAAATCCAGTGAAAATAAATTTAAAAAAAATTAACAATAATTGAATCGTATGCGCATTACAAATAAAAATGATGCAAATGAGATTACGCAGTTAATCGCAATTAAGTATCACACATACTATACACATCAATAATGCCCTATAGAATTTTCAATGAGGCAATAAATTTTGGGTTTTTATATTGCGGTTGGAAAAGTAAACACGTGTGCAAGTTAAGTATATTTAAAAACAAATTTAGCATCGACCTTCAGTCACGTTTCCTAATAATTGTCAGTAAGCAAATTTTTATTTTACGTAGTGACGCAATTTTTCTTAGAGATTTTACTAGCAATTCCTTTGGAGGCCGGCCCCTATTAATTATTGATATAGTCGGAACTGGGATAGGTCAACTGCATGGATGATTTTAATTAGCTTTTGAATCGGTTATCTGAATGCATATATGTAGTTATTTTCCAGGTTTTAATCAGAATAAGAACAAGGGTTCGCAATAGCTGGAAGTACCGTGGATTTTAAAATTCTTGTATTTATTTTTTATAAAATGAATTTTTATACCTATACCGCACCACCAGTCGTTTTTGACCGGTTTTAAATGCTCTTGTTTTTTTTTATTAAAATGGGTATTTCCGACGATGGCGTCTACTTCACATAAATAACAGCTAAAAAATGTTGCTTATTATAAACTTTTAATGACATTTGCTCCAAAAGATCATTCGATTGAATGATAATTCCAGTTGAATCCCACTGATTATAATATATGTCAAGTATACCTACATACATATAAACTTATGTATTTTTTTTTTTTTTTTTAAATTATAGAAATTAAGATCTCTCTAGCAATATTAACATTTTCTATAACTAATCAAAGCTTCTTCATTCTGGCCATTATTAGGCATCATCTCATCTCAGTCATATAAATTTAGTTCTTTTTAATTGGCAAAAACGACAAAAATGTCGTTGGTTGGTGCCATCTTTCTTTCATGAAAGTTCTTCGTCTGCGCCGCCACATTTCATTTCTTTTGTGATACGAAACGCTGATGATACTGGTTCTCCGGCTGTTGGATGATGTATTTGGAAATTCCCCAGTTTTGAATTTTTTAACATTTCTTTTTGGTTGTTGTTGTTGTTACTGTATTCCTCCTCCGGTTGTTAACAACTGAAGATGCTCGTTCATTCGATGGTTCGTTCATCTTCAAAAAGTGATAAACGCCGTGTATTTAACAACTTCTTTCTTTTTTTCTGTCTGTTTTTATACGTCTTTGTGTATTAATTTGCATTTAATATTTTTGTTTGTGATTATCATTTGTTTTTTGGTGGTATCTTTGGAGAAATGCTCCAAAAATGATAATGACATAACTTGTGCCTTTCTTTTTTTTTCTATTTCCTAAAGTGCTGCATTTGTTGGTTTCTTTTTTTTTGGCACGGCTTGAACAGCTACATACCAACCGAACTCTTTCTATGTATTCATGTGCATAGATACATATTTTTTTTTGAATTTAGTTTAACGCTTTATCGCTCTATCGATTTATTCAAGCGTGCTGAGTGACTGGGTTTTGCGCAAAAATCCCAGTTTAAATTTGTTTGATTTGTGAGCTGAGGCTGAGACTTCGACATGGACTTGTTGGTTTCGTTGCGTTGCTACTGATATATTCATATGTTTGTCTGTCTGTGTATTTGTTTATTTGTTTGTCTGTCTGTCTATCAGCCCATCCAATTGTTGTTACTAGGTTTGATTGGTGCTCGTTTGTTAGTTTCTTTGCTCGCCCGCTTTTTTCAACGCTTTCTCATTGCCACCTTTTGTTTTTTCTTTCATTTTACAACAACATAACATGACGATTTAAACCAATATTTAAACATTTAACATGTTTCGGGAATTTTTTTTCTTTCTTTTTTTTTTTTTGAAATTTTTACGCGTGTTTTTGCTTTACGATTTTTTCTGTAGTTACGTTTATTTTTTTTCGTTTAGCTTGCCATTTATTTATTTATTTTAACAATTATTGCACTGTCTGCCTGGCTTCAATCGCGTGGGGAAAATCCAAATGCTCCACATTTGAAGTACATATCCACATGTATGCCATAAATAATTGGGAATTTTCATTAATTTGGTTCAATGACGTTTGCATTAGAAAAAATATTTGTTTTGAATTATTTTCTTGATTTTCGTTTTATTTATAAATATTTATTATTATTTAAAAGTTGACATAAACTAATTGTAATCGTGAACATTATTTAACGCCTGCATGGCGCCTGATTCCCCCCTGCTTGATTAAAGTTAGAGTTTATCACAGCTGTTTTTGTGACTTGGCGGCAATTCCACACACTTGAAATTCCAACATATTTGTAGAAATACCCCAGCAGGTTTTCTAAATTTATTACGATTCATTTTTTATATTTGCGTATTCAGCTGAGCATTTTTGTTTTTTTGTTAATTTCGTTATTCCCTTTGATATTGGTAATAAATAATATATTTAATGCTATTTATTTAACACCAAAAATGATAAATACCAAAGAAGAGCAACGCACAATTTATAAACTCAGGAAATTCCTATATTATACAATCATTAAAAATTATGTTTTGGAATTTGGATTTTTTCTTTTGCTGTCTGTTTTCTACTAAAACGTTTTTCTGCCAAAACGTTTAAAACGGCTGAAGGCGCTATGAGTTGTCAGATTCCCAAAAAAACCACAATTTGTGAAAATTCCCATCATCATCACTGAGAATTTTCGTTAGAAATAGTTAATTGTTATGGAATCTGTTCGAAAAATTGCGGTTATTATTTAATTTCTGCTTATGGCTTGCAATTTCCGTTTTCCTTTAATTTCGCTGATGGGTCCCCCAGCAGAGTTTATTGCGCCCCAAGAATGTATACCATAAGTATCCGTTCACTGTGAGTCAAATTTCTTCAAAATGTCGTTAATTTAAATATGCATTGTGCTCTGGGTGACGTGATTATTGACTGCTGAGTTTCCATTGTGCTATTTTACAATATTATTTTATTTGGTTTTTACGCTAAAATTATTTCAGATAAATGAATACTACGCAGCGGCGGCGTAAATTATTGAAATGTAAAATTTTACTAAATTGAATTAGAATTCTATGCAAACATTTTTCGATATGCATCGAAGTTCACAGACATTTTTTTGTTTTGTTTTGTTTTTTTTTTTTTTTAATTTTTTAAATTGTAATTCATACAAATATTTTAATCGCTCAGGTTTAAAATATTTTCTATTGTTTTTGCCATTTGTTTTTTAATACTCTTCACCGAAGGAGAAATATATGCAGAATATATTCTTCAATTGAATGAATACAAATACCTATAGTAATTTCAATTATCTTATTTTATTTTTGCAATTAATTTAAATATTCTGTTTTGAACTAAACTTTTTATTCATCTTTTAACCTTCAACTTGTTGAACTTCTTCGTTATTTTGGTGATTAGTATTTTGTTTTTGCTTTGGGTGTAACCATATAAAATTTTAAATAAATAAAACTGGCTTTTATTAATTTTATAATTTTTGTATTTCTATTAAATTTAATTTTAAAACATGACATAAAAATTTCTCAGTCTACATGACAGTTTTACTCACTAAATGTATAAAGAATCTCAAGCAAAAGATATTTTCGGTAAATTTTGTATTAATAAAGTTGATTAGTTACGAATCAATTGCAGAGAGAAAATATATCTTGTTTTGATTTTGATCATTGGCGGAATTAGAACAGGCAACGTTGGTTGGCAGCAAAACTGTCTTCTTATTCTATTCTTCTCAGAAAACATTGTCTGCCATGGCTCTCTTCTTCTTGCCGATTTATTCGTCTAATT
The DNA here is from genome assembly GCA_963691655.1 of Toxonevra muliebris. NCBI lineage: Eukaryota > Metazoa > Arthropoda > Insecta > Diptera > Pallopteridae > Toxonevra > Toxonevra muliebris. The sequence goes on from OY829329.1 coordinate 41,124,346, forward strand.
CTTATGCCAAATAAATCAAGCATGAGAGCAAAAAAAGTCAGCTGTTTCGTTATGAATTTGACAGAAGAAAGGGATTCCCAACCCTGCATACAAACACAAAATATAGGTCGAGTTTGTTTCTGTTGCGCTGCTTTAATCTTATTGTTGAGCCATTTTATCTGCTAATCGTCTCTTTTACTTCAGCTGATTTTGACATTTAACACTCTTTACACAAACAGTGTGTTTTTGTAAAATAACTCTTAGAATTCTCAGTAAAAATATGGTCTTGAAACTATACAAAATGGTCAGAATTTCCGTCAAATTCAATGGTTTATGCCAGACTGTACTAAGTAAGAGTCAGCACATAAAATACATAAGCATGTCATGTGCTAAATAATTTGTCTTGTTTTTCCAAACGGAGCAAAAACAATTTGAGAATGCATTTATACTTAAGCTACACATGCCGTTAACATGTTCCATATATGTTATTTGCCACATATGTACCATATGTATGGTTTTTTTTTTTTTTTTTTTTTAAGTACCGTGTATTTTTGATCATAGTTTCTCTCTTCTTATAAGTAGCTGTGGGGTATCAAAAACAAACTTAACGGAAGTACAGTTGATGTTAAATACAATGTGTTATTAATGTAAAATTAATAATTATTGTAATTAAGTAATGATTTTTTTTTGTTTTCGTTTGCTTATTTGCAATTATAATTCAATGAACCCCTGAAAGCAAATTTTCATAATGAAGGACAAGTGTTTTTAAATGAGTTTTGTTTTGTATATTGTCTTGGTTTTATTTTTGGTAATAAGTGCAGCTGCAAAAAATAAAAACCATATAAGTTTTATTTGTACTCCCTCATGAAATTTTAGGGTTTTCCTTACCGGCAATGCTGGCATTTTTGTGTCTTGACAGCTGTGTAAAAACAAAAGACAAAACTTTTTTTTAAATAATTTTTTAATGATCAATTGTTATTAACGAAAATAAACAAATACTCATGTGTTTTTTTATTTTAGATTAATACAAATTTTCCCATCAATTGTTTCTAGGAAATAAAAGAAAAGAATTTTTGAAAAAAAAAAAAAAAAATTTGACTTCATATGTTTTATTGTGAGTCATTGGATTTTTATTGAGAATACTGACGTTTCTAATACTCCTATATTTATATCTGTTACAAATTTACTATTTGGTATATGGGAAATTCAAATGATATGCATTTTTTTATAAAGAACTTTATACGATCATTGATGAAACATCAATAAATTTGAAGGGAGAGTAATAAAGAATAAGTTATTAGTTTATTTAGTGTTGCTATTAAATAAAAATTGTAATTTTCTCTCAAATCTCGTAGATTGAAATGTTAATAACCGTTCAAATTTTAATCACATCGAAATACTCTTTTCTAATATTTCAAGTTTATCTACTTTTTCCTCGTACATATTTTATTTTATAAATTTATTATATTGTATTAGTATTAAAAATTTCTTGAAAACTTGTTATTGTGCTAGACTAGTTGTCTGTCTATCAGTCTATCATAGCAGGCAGGCAGGCAGGAAGGCAGGCAAACAGACAGTGAACCAGTCAGCCAGTCAGTTTATTATTGAAATGCTGTTGAGCTTGTACTATAATCGTAGAACGAACTAAACTTGAGGAAAAGTATGTAAATTGTAGGTATATTTTTTTATCTCTCTATTCATTGTGAAAAATATAAGGAAACAGTCAAAGACTACATAGATAATTAAAATTCATTAAATCCGATTACTCATGCTGGGAATTCCCCAACATCAATATTTCATTTGCAATGATTTTTGTTTGTTTTTATTTTTTGCGCTTAAAAAAATTGCAAGCTTAATACTTAATATTATTAAATTTGACTTAAGCCCTGTGTGCTGCAGACTTTGGTACTAATTTATTTATTTTTAATATCTTTCACTGTCAGTGGCGTTGCCTATAATATCGATACTGATTAACATTTTTTTTTTTTTTAAACATATTGAAAGGAGATGAAAAGAATGCATGAATAAAGAGAAAAAAAGTTGAAGATGTATATTTTATTCGTATTTTTTGCTGTTGCTGTGTCTGTGCTATGCGATCATCGTTTATTTTTAAAACTTGTGACACAATTTTTGTTATTCCTTCATTTCCTGATACTATAACTACGACTCCACTTTACCAACGTCTACTCTTCCTCTTTCTATTTCTATTTCTATAAATTTAATTATTTTCTTTAGTTTTGTCTTAATCGAAAAAATTCATTGGATTTGACTGTGTTTCGTTTTCGAAAAGCCTTAATTCAAAAATCTCTAGATACGAAGTTGTCGAACTTTTCTCACAAATATTTGTTGTGCGGTTGTGGTAAAAATTAATTTTTTTCAACTTTTTTTTATTTGATTTATTTAATTAACAGTTTAGTTCGAAGACTGATGATTCTTTTTAGCATACCATTTGCATAATTTACGTCTGTACACGCTAAACTTTTTGGTGTGCTAGTCAGCGTCGTTTCGTTTTGTTTATGGGAATGTATGACAAACGTCGAATTTTAATAAAATAATATTTCGAATTAAAGTAAAAATAGCCACACAATAAATTCTATTTTGAACTCATTGTATAACGACTAATTTATCAATGTAGCGACAATATGATTAAAATTTGGCTATAAAATCTCCATAGATAATTTATGGGCCTTTCCTTTGCGGCAGCGGTTAACGCAAATATCCAAATTTTAATAAAGTTTAGTTACACGTTTGATTTCATTCAGAGTGTAATTTAGTATTAAAAAAACACAGAAACAGCTCGAGATTGGAGAGAGAAAAAAGAAAGCAATTATCTTTTCGTAATCATTCAATGAATTCACTTGGTTTGGTTATATTTTATAGATTGAAAAGAGTCAAAAAGAACGCATTTTTCGTACGTGAATGGTGGGGTCTACTCCCCGGAATTACTCGATTTACATCGACCAAATACAGTTTAACTCGACACAATCAGCTGCTTCAATAACAACAACAACCAAATATGGAATGAAACTTACCACTTTATGTAAATAAAGCAAATTTTATTTATTATAATTCTGATATTATATTAAAGTATTTATTATAAAATACTTATAGGTTGAAGAGTTCTAGAATAATAACAAAACCAGTTGAGAAAAAAATAAATAAAAATATTTCGCACTTGAGAAATGAATATTACTAAAGTGAAACTGGTTAGTAGAGTCCAAGTAGTGAATGTTGAACATTTTATAAAATTCTTCTACAATAATTAATCGAATGTTTTGATACATTTTTTTTAATAACTCATTAAATTATAAAATATGCCAACGTAGAAAGTTTTTACCTGTAGGAAGTAAATAACATTATAAAATGTAAATCCGATACAAATATTTTATAGCTATTTTCTTAAAACTTTATTTTTATGACTATTATATTGATTGCACTTAAAACTTAATATATATGTACAAAGGTTATAGACAAAAGTACCAAATTGGCAATTAGATATTTACAATTCGCAATAATAGAAATTTCAATAATATATTACTCGTGACAAATAACTATTACAACATTTCATATAAGTATCAATAATATTTTGACGTTGGGAGAATATTTAAATATTATAGCCATAAAAATTGAAAAATGCGTCATTGAAAGATGACGCTAATTCCAGACAAGAAAAACAAGAATGCAATATGCATTAACTAAGATTTTGACTTGTAAAAGTTCCTTTACAATGATGATTGATTTGACATAGAAAAAATAAATTAAGGGAACCACCATAGAATAATTTCACATACTACGAGTATTATTATAAAATATGAAAAAAATAAGAAAATTGATTTCTACATTAGTACATACACACACACGCTTATCAAATTTGCCTACTTACATGCTTAGTAAAACAAATATATAAATTCTGAATTATAATCTCCAATGAATTTCAGTTTCTCTCAACTACTTCAACTCATGAAGTTTCCCCTTCGTATTATTGTTTTACGTATTGTAAAATACAATAATGCTTTTGTTTTTCAGAATTAAATTCTGTATGCAAAATTGAAACTATTTGAATTTATTTCAGAAGTAGAAGAAGAAGAGCAGCACGTGTGCTCGTGCATGTAAAAAAAAAAAAATGTAAATGTAAATGAAATCATCGGTAATCAAAATTCTTTCACATAAAAGCTTTGTGTTTTTTTTTTTTGCTGCTAGCTCTGGTTTTTTCACAAATTCTTGACAAGAGTGATCGATGTTACCTCAATTTCCTGTATGTACTCGCTCGCACTCGCACTTATTGCCACAGCGCGCTACCGGTTAATTATAATTGATATTCGTGCACATGCACATATGTACATATTTTTAAAATACATAGATACCTACATGCAAATAAATAATAAATAAATAGATAATTCAAATCAAAATGACGTTTCACCTCTTCTTACTGCTACTATTATTTGTTTAATATATATATATATATATACCTATATATGTATCTATACATATATCTATTTTATACATACAAATTTAATACAATGATATTTAAAAGTATCGCATATTTGACACTGTAATTTCCAAGTTTGCAAAATATTATATTGAAACCAGTTGCTGTTGCTATTGTTGTTGTTGTACTATCGTATCTCTCATATTTGTGTTAACTCTTTATTTTATTATTATTGTTGTTGCTGCTGTTGTGTATACGTCGTTGTTTAACAGTCTTTATATCTTTTTTTTTTTTTTTTGTATAATTTGTTTATTGTGGGAATTTCTCGGGTTTTTCTGAACACATACAAATGCAATTTAAATAAATCGACACACCGTCACCATCATCATCATCAACGATCCATCGTTTTCGTTGGTGTTGTTGTTGTTTCTTGCTGCCAGTGAAATATTCACCTGTAGTTTATTGTCGCTTTTTCGTTATCGAATTCAAAAGTAACAACAATAACAACAAAAACAACAATTAAAAGTTAACAATATATTGACAGCAGCAATAAACATTAAAGAAATGAGAAAAAGCTTTTGTAAAAAAGCGCGCTCACTTTAACAACAACCGAAAATAACTACATGCATACACTAACAACAATAAAAGTTGTTAGTCCGTCTTTAATAAGTACGAATACATATATGTAGAAATATTTAGTTTACACTGCCAATAACGTGTTCATTTTGAAAATGATATTAAAATTATCGCTGTTTGCTCTCTTACTACTATTCACTATATTTTGTAGTTGGAAATTTGCTGGTTTGACTTTTAAGCTAAAAGTTAAACAAAAAAGCTTAGCACTGCAGTCCATTCGGTTTGTTGTTAGTGGAAGTAACTCTCACTGATACTGAAACCTTTTTTGTATGGTGAACAACCACCATACATATGTATATAAAAATATTCTCTTTCGTAGTAATGTTAAAATTCATTCATAAAGTTGTTGAAGAAAGCTTTTGATATGCTGAACGCCACTGTGATTTGTATGCGGTAGAGTATGAATAATGGATGTTTTGACATTTTAAAATCTAAAAATTGGAAACAAATTTAAGAAAGAAATAATGTTTTGCTTATAGCGCAAAGCTTAGTTGATTTCCACTGACACTTTGTTGGTGGGGTGGGGTGGGGTGGGGTTCAGTTGTTAGATTTCGAAAAAGTAGTTGAAATAACATACCAGGAATTTTAAAAACGATATAAACTTTTTGAAAATAATTCGAAATCATTAAATTTTTATTTCATTTTCGAGTTCTGAGCAAATGATTAGTTTTGATACACCAATTTAATAATTTTTCTTTGTTGATTACATTACTAAATTTTCTTATTTTCTTTATATATTTTCAGGAGAAAGATGTGTTCACTTAGCCGCACAAGCTGGCCACACTAAAATCCTAGAGATTCTAGTACAACATGGTGCCGATATCAATGCTAGGGTAAGTCTTAATTACTAATCCATCTCTAAGTGTAAATACTAATAAGTTTTCTTTTTCTTTGTCGTATTGCAGGAAGGTAGATCGGGGCAAACACCATTGCATATTGCCATTGAAAACTGCAATGAAGAATTGGCCAATTTCCTTTTGGACGATTGTCAGAAACAATTGAATTTGGAAGCTGCCACTTATGCCGGTTTAACTGCTTACCAAATTGCTTGCATTTTAAATAAGTCACAAATGCAAAGTATCTTAAAGCAACGCGGTGCGGAGCCTTTAACGCCGCCGGATAGTGATTATGATAGTAGCGACATTGAAACAGATCTAGAAGATTCAAAGGTGAGCTTGAATTAGATACGAAAAAAAAAAAAAATCAAAACACGTCAACAAAAAAACATATAGAAAAGAAGAGATTATTGCTAAACTAGAAAAAGTGTACAGAAAGAAATTTGCTACAGTCTAAAAGAAAAGAAACTACATAATGTTGTATTGTTAACAAAATAGAAAAACAAATATAAATATATTTATATAAAAAATGCTCATTTTATCAATTAAAGTTCTATGTTTTAATAGAGCTGCACTATCATACTACAGAAATGCAAAACAAACAAATTTGAAAAAAAAAACAAAATAACTACTTGAAATAACTGCAGCCTACAATAAGCACTATGTGGCTACATAAAAGATAAAGCGTAATCATTATTTTTTTTTGTCAAACTTTCGAATATTCATAAATGTGTTATGCTCCTTTTCTACATTGTGGCTCGTGCATATCTGTCTAATCCTTTAATTTATTATTAAACTACATGCTGTATGTATGTGTTCATTATTTTTCTTGTCTTGTCGTTAATTGTTAATTGTTTCGCTGTTAAAATTTAGTAATCTTCTCATAAACTGCTCGTCTTACTTACAGGACAGCCTCCAAACCAAAACCCAACCAACAAAATAACTAATAAATCAATTAATTTTAAATAAGAAAAAGAAACAAACAAAAAAAAAAAAAAAAAAAATTGTGGTTGATTTCAATGTCGTTTCAACTATCTTGATACTAATTTGTAAGGAATAAAATATTATAAAATTTTACTTATGTGTTAAGTTGTAAGCTTTTATTTAATTTTAATTTAGTGTTAATAGTTAATATATATTAAATAATAATGAAATTGTAAGTTAATGAAATTGTTACTTAAGCTTCTGAATATTATTTGGATTGCGCGTTCTTTTGCTCCGCAATTCTTATCACACAATTTTATTATCAAACCATTTTATTTTTGAAACTTTTCAATGCTGTTATCAAAAAACAGCAACAAAACTTTGTAACAATTAATTTGAATACGCTATATTTCTTCTTAGTTGTTATTAATTGTAAATATTAATACATTAATGTGTATAATTTAATTATAATTTAATGTATTTTATAATCTGACTGACCATGTGTAAAAAAGGAAAATTATATATATTATACATATAAAAAAATCTTAATAAAAAAATATTGTTTATGAAAAGAAATCCAAAAGAAACTCACTTGTGTCTGTTTATTTAATTATTTTTTTTATTTTGTTGCGGTTCTATTATATATTCGTACATACAAATATTTGTATATATATTTCTAAAAATGATTGAACATTGAAGCAAGGTATGTAAACGATTTTGAAATTAATTAAAATATATATTATATATATTTTGTTTGTATTGTAGTATTTTGTTGGTTTTTCTTTGATCACTTTTTGTAGTACAACTAGTAGTTTTTTTTCTGTATTGTTTGACGTAAGCACTTGCATACTCTGTATTTATATATTCGTAGCTAAGTATTTAGTCAAATGGATTCTGTATTTCTTAAACATTTAGTTGTTAAGATCTTTGCTGCCTATATGACGCTCCCTGGTCTACAAGATTGGTCATATTCTTTGAATTCAAAAGGGGGAACCTTTTCAGTCAAAGAGAAAAGTTTCGGGTCTGCCGCCATACCTCTTTGGTCTGAACTATTTAAACTATTATGGCACTACCAATTGAGGACCAGCACCAAGTTTTGTGCATTCATTCTTTGGCCTGAACTACCACCTTTGTAAATGTGACCTGTTGGCAGTGACAGAATTTCGATTCTGTGTGACTTTGTTGGGCCAGAATAACTAAGAAGACGAATTTTTCTGACAGAATTCGCTCTTTCTCTGGGAATTTAAAGGAGCTGAAATAGTATTATATTAATATTATGCATACCACTTGTCATTGATGATATTACGTAAAAAAAAAAAAAAAAAATTGAGTAGCTTGATTCTACGAGAGCTGAGTAAATTCAATCCCTTTACTATTACATTCTTAATCCCAAGAGTTGTAAATATTAATTACCAATAACAATTCCTTGTAACGGAATTATTTTATTGTCAATTCCATTATTAGAAAAATGTTCAATTCCATTACTGAATTACAATTTGTAAGTTGCAATAAAAATATGCAATACATCAAAGGAGTTGAGAGAGAATTTGGAAACTAAGGAATTCCTCTTCGCATGTGTTATTTGTAGAATTGAATTCCAAAATGATAATTAATTCCTTTTGGTTTGAATTCCAATTAAGCTGACGGTAGTTGCATGATTTTGTTGTTGTAACAATACTTTTCATGCAATACACTTTATAGTGCCCTACCCCGATCAATGTAACTTTTTGGAATTTAAAAGCACAAGAAATTATTTAGTATATAAATCCTAGAGAATATCGAAACAGCCTGGACATAGATCTATATCTAAATTAGCGGCTTTGTGAAATTAGAATTAGAATGGACCCGAAAGCAGCTGCAAGGATCTTCGCTCCATTTATTGGAGTTTTAACAATTAGTTTAAAAACTAGTCGGTAAGGCCCCAGTAACTGGGGCTATTTTTTTGCGGAAGAAATCTTTTTATGAAAAAACAAATATCAAAAGAGAACTTAAAAAAATATAAAAATACGAATCGGACCAAAATTTCCATAAAAATCGGTCAAAATTCCAAATTCAGACAAAACTTCAGACTAAAAATCCAAAATTCAAGCCAAATCTAAATCAAAATCAGTTCAAAATTCAGACTAAAAATCAAACCAAAATTCAGAAAAAATTTTGACGAAAACTCAAATACAGACTAAAAGTAGACAAAACTTTAGACCAAATTCAGACAACATGTTAAACAAAAACTGAACCAAAATTCCAGCCGAATTTAGTTCAAAATTTAATACAAAATTCAAATCGGTTTCGGACCAAAATTTCGACCACAACTCAAACTAAGAGTTAGATTAAAACTGAAGTTAAAAGGACGCCAAATACAAATTAAAAGCAAACCAAAATTTAGACTACAAAACAGATCAAACGCTGAGTAAACTGATCTGAGCACAATTTAGACTAAGAGTTTTTAGTGTAACTCAGACCAGATCCAAATACAATGAAACAACTAAATTTTCAATTTCACTGCTTACATACTAAATTTGCTGTTTATCAGTTTTGACGAGTTTTTAAATTTAAATTTAAGTCTGTATATTTGTATGCGCATGTTGTCAGCTCAACTTTGCTTCACAAAAAATTATTTTTCATCCAATCTTGGTCAGCATGGGCTTAAAGTGTTTTTAATTAAATAGACTATGCATTAAAAAAAAGGAAATGTTCCTGATTTTGACTTTTAATTAAAAACAAATTGAATTTAAAATTGAAAATTTAAAAAAAAAAATCTTGAAAAAATGGCAAATTTTGAACTTTGAGGAACCATAACTCAGCCATTTATTATTCGATCAAAACAAATCAAATACCTTTCCAACGATATGCTGCTCATCTCTATCAAATTCTTCGTGTGGATTCCACAAGGACTTAAACCATACCCAAAATAATACAAAATTGTTGCTCGGCAAAAATTCTTACCATAGAAAAAAAAGAGAGGTGTTTTTGCGTTCAGGAGGTCCCAATTTATCCACCCAAACATATTTGTTCTTGCTACTTTTCGGCTGTGAAACAGAATTATTATTAAAATAGAGTCTTCTGAAATATTTTTGTTCACTACCAATATCAATATATATCTTCGTATATATTTGGTAAATTGAAATTGTCGGGGGCTTCAGCCTCTATAGCCCCCCTCTGGACTCGCCACTGATGACAGTTAATAGAAAAGGTTGAGATCTTTGATATATAATAATTTATGGCACAGATACGAAAATTTAGAGTTTAACATATTTCGGCAGTCCAACGGATTATGTTAATTCTAATAAATTCTTACGGAAATTTGGTGGGTGGGCTATTTTTCCCCATTACGCTGTATGAAAGCTAATTCCAAAAGCTTTAATTCCTCAATATATATTTTTTAAACCACCTTCTGATACTTTATCTACCCATGCCAACTATGACCTTCCGACTGTAATTCTAGCAGCAATTTTACTCAACTAGTATCTAGTTGGAAAATAAAAAAGTATTTTCCTAAAGAAGCAACATTGTTCATTTGACAGGAAGAGTTTTTAATGATGTGATAGAGGGTTATATCGATTATTGACGAATGCTGAATTTAGAAGTAATAGGAAGACTTGCTGGGAATCGGAACCCGGAACCCCAAAGATAATAGTTTAGCATACAGCCATACATTTGTCTTATCTTTCAACTTAAAATATCTACAATTTTTAATAAAGTATAATTCCCTGAGAGAGATTGAAAGAAAGTCCATGACTATGCTTTAGTAAAATGTAACAATAATGAAATGCAAGTTGTTAGATTTTTGCAATACAGTTTAGATTTTTGTTATTCTAGAAAGTATTTTATTTAATTTTTCAAACTAAAACTAATAATTTAATTTTAATCTGTTTACAGGCTTATGATCGTTTTGGTGATCCCGGTTACTTTGCCAACTATAATGGATGCAGTCCCATGACAGTCGTTTAAGAAATCACTAAAACAACTATCAATCATATCAAATCCTATAAAAAAAATCAAAAATATCAACTTTACATAGATGGAAGCTCGTACTTTAATTGTTATTATAAAAAAAAAACAATAAAATCTTAAAATAAACACCAAAATTAAATACAACAATGAAACACGCTCAATGGATTAATATACTACGAACAATAAACACTATGTGTACGTGGTGATACGTCCCTAGGCAAACCCACATGGGGCTATCATATATATATGGTATACTGTGAATTATTAAAAAAAAAAAAAAAAAAACAACGAACGAGTTCATATACATCATCTTACTTAAACTTAAAACTAAAACGTATTTACAAACATTCTGTTGAAATTTACAATGCAGTACAGTATTTGTAAACTTTCAAATACCATCGATTTAATGAACTTTAAAAAGTGCAATTCTACTTATTGAAAAATTTACCGATACCGTTTTCTGTATTTTTTTCGAATATACATAATACATACTTACATAGCTACTTAATAACTTTATCATATTTATTGTGCCCATATTCCGAATTTTATTCTATTCTGAACAACTTTTTACACTAACCACAATTGCGTTCGTTCGAGAATTATGTTTTTGCCTTTCTTAACATCTAAACTTAAATATATTATGTAATATTATAGTTGAATCTACACCGCTTACTTACTACTAATTATATGTACATAATACTATAATGAATAATTAAAATTTGTCAAACAACTCGAACCGCAACCTCTGTGTTTTATTTCAACGGTACAAGAATCAGCAACTTGTGATATTTGTTTTTATTCAAATTGTAGAAAAGTAATTTTATTTTTTTGATTTCTCATCATATGTACTTCTTAAATGAGATATGTAAATTAATATTAAATTGATTCATTTTACATTTTAATATGTAGATTGCAAAGAATCTTTCCAAGAAACCCGAAAATTAAATTCGCATTTATTATATAATTGTTTGTGAGGTTTTATTATTTGTAAGGGGATATTTTTTGTTAGTTTTTTAAAGATTGTAATATTTGAGGTTCAAGAGCCGATTGAGATAAAAACCACAAAAATGACGACGTCAAAACATGAAATGCCAAATCTTTAAGCGCACGTTTTTGCAATTTGTGGTTAGCTTAGAATCCAGTTTTTAAGGAGCAATGGAACTAAGCTTAAACCATTGTTATACATTATCGAAACTAACTTAATAATCACAAGGTCATTAGAGTAAATGTCGTCATGAAAGCTTGTCAAAGGTATTTATTTTTCGCATTCGATATTTGCTAACTTACGATTTGTTTTTCCAAATTTTTAAATAGGGGAATGGTAATTTTTATGTGGTGTAACGCAAAAAAAACCAAATGTGTTATGGGACACATGGCAAAAGTGAAACTTTGGAGAATATTCGTGGAAAAAATTTTAAAGGTAGTGGTAGAGAAATTTTGGTTAGAAAAAATTTCGCAAAGCCTTTGTTTTAGTCAAAAATCAGTATTTTGTAATTGATGTAATTTATGAGTCATAAATCTGAATTTTTTCTGACTCACATTTAAAACTCATTAACATGGTCCATCGGAGAAGAAGAGACGCTCATTAAAGAGCTCAAACTCCATAATACGCTTTCTTCGCATCCACTCAATTGTCATGACTTACAAAACGCGTAGAAAGTTGAAAATTTCCAACTTTTAACACGCTGAAAGCGTGGTATGGAGTTTGAGCTTAAGGCAATTTTTATAAGCTCAAATATGAGCAAATTGCACTTTAATATGAGTCAAAAATACGTGTGTGTACACAAAACAAATTTGTTTGTAAGAAGCAGAAAATAGATGATGCAACATATGGTTGGATGCAAGTTGTATTGTGGATTGAGTGGTGCGTATTAAATTTCTGGTGTGGACACACAGTATTAAAAATGTTGTTTGTAAACAATAAAATTTCGCTGTGATATTGCTGTAGTTTACGTCATATCCATAGTCATAGTAACGTTATATTATTATGTTTTACATATTCCTTCTGCTAAGCAGAATCCTGCAGTTGTGGCAATAGCAAAACTGTTACTGTGAATTTAGGTTGTTATCACAGTCACCGACTACAATCTATTTCTATTTTTAACCTGAGTTAGAATGAAATGCAAAAAAATTTCCACATATTTCCGTTTTGTTTGTTGCTGTAGGTGATAGAAATAAATCAATTTATGAAAAGTTTTGGCAAAAATTGCTGTTTTAATTTTTATAAAGTGGAAAAATGGATATGGACGAAAAATTAATTGAGCAAGCGAGTTCTGTTGTTGTTGCGTTCATTGTGTTCAAGTTGCAGACAACACACCAACATTTGCTGCAGGCACAATTTTATCGTCGTGTTGCAATGTTGTTGCCGCATTCATTGTGTTGGTTGCATTAGCTTTCATTTGACCGTTTAGCATGCATTTGTCAAATAGGACACTGTTTGATTTTTTTGGTTGTTATTTTCAAGAAAAAATCTATTGATTTGTCAAGTTACAAAGGCCAAATATAAATCGGAATAAGATTTTAAAGTTTGTTGATAACAATGATGAAAATGAACTAGCTACATATGAATATGGAAAACGTGGAAATACACCTTAAAAAATAACACTGTCCAACAAATTACGACTTTTTTGCTGCAACAGAATAGCCACCCTAATATGAAAGGGAATGTTGTATAGACCATTTTTGTAAAACAAACTTATAGTCCAGCACGTCTCAGTTTTTTTTTTTACAGTAGGTCAAAGTTTTCTTATTTTGGTCGATGGGAGCTGAATACTAAGTGCAAAAAGTGTTATAAATTAATGTCTGAGAAACATTTTATTGGCAAAGTTGTACGGTAGAATTTTACGAGGGTCATTTCTGTAGGACATTTTAAGCCTTTAGTTCCTCTCTTAATGGGACAATTTGACCCCTTTTTTGATGAAAACCTGAAAAGTCCTTTCAAAAGAGAAACATAAATAAAATATACTATAATGTGAATTCAGAATTATGATTAATTTTGATAACTGTAACATTAATTTCGACCAACAAGGGGACGTCCCCAGGTGTCCGGCGCCGATTTTACTGATTTTCATAAATGTTTTAGGGACGAAAATCTAATAGACACGTAGGGTATATTCGGCCATACAGTATTGCAACATTTGCAGAAATAAAAGCTTTTAAAACGTCAATATTTGTCTGCTGATCACGCGTTTAACAGCAAGGGACTGTTGCAGCGATGCTCCTTCTTGCCGCTAATGCTTGACCAGCAGCCAGTATATTTTGAACGTTTTTGCTTCTGCAAATCGTGCAGTAAGGCACCCGAACATACGCGTATTTTTTTAACGGAGGAAAAACGGTTTTAAGTTGAGTTTCGACTCCCAAAGTAGGGGGTGTAAAAGTAGGGGTTCTAAAAGTAGGAAATTTTAGAAAGAATTTTCTCTAAAATTTTCATACCAAAAGTTATATGTACAACTTTAGAAAGTGGGATATTGACATGATATAAAGGCGATGACAGAGCACTGGCATTTCCATGACTTGGATTGAGCCGGCAAATCACGTACCAAGCGCGTGCTAGTTCTGCGTAAATTTCAATTTTGATATATATGTATATATGACTTTTATGTCTTTGGTGACCCCTAGTGAAATTTTCTGGCAAATAATTTTGTGGAATATTTTAATCCTTAAATGTCTCTTTTGAAAGGACTTTTTAGGTTTTCATCAAAAAGGGGTTCAAATTGTCCCATAAAAAGAAGAACTAAAGGGTTAAAATGTTTTACAGAAATGACCCTTGTAAAATTCTACAATTTTGCCAATAAGAGTTTCTTCAGACATCAATTTATAACACTTTTTGCAGTTCCCTTCGACCAAAATAAGAAAACTTTGACCTACTGTAAAAAAAAAAACTGAGACGTGCTGGACTATAAGTTTGTTTTATAAAAATGGTCTATACAACATTCCCTTTCAGGATTATAGGGTGGCTATTCTGTTGCAAAAATGCTGTTGGACTGTGTAATTGAATTGAGTAAGAAGCAACTCTTTTGGTCTTATGGGGCCCATACACTATACAACTTGTCGATCGACTTGGTCGAATCGCTTCAGGAATCGCATAGTGTATGGTCTTGTCCATCGGTAAAACTCAAGTTTCATAGAAAACTATGGTTGTATGTGAATCAAACGTTTTGATCTGCGCCAAAGTCTTCTGACGCAGTCACATGGTGTATGGGCTTGTCGAATGACCTTCCTTTTTTGTCACTAGCTTTCATCAGACGACAAAAGAAAAAATATGACAATATTTACTCTATGTGTACCGTACTCGAAATGGGGACCACGGGACAACGAATTTACACAAAACAGTCTAAAAAGCGTTCCCATACTCGAAAAACTTACAAATGAGAGCGGAGATGAGAGAGTAATTGTCTTCTTCTCCTTGTACGCAATAGCCCGCGCTTTTTCTTCGGCTAAATATATTAAAAGTGTCAAACAATCATTTTTTTATTTGAAGTTATATATAAACAGGTTAATGAACAAATGTAGTCATCACAACAACAATGTATATAGAGACGGGCAAATCAGACGGCCGTTTCGGAATCCGCCACAATTCCTCATCAGTGATCTTAGTGGTAGTTCTTAATCTTTCAATATCCCATATAAGCTACTAATATTTGAAATCATAACCCAGAATTATGGATTTGATTCCAAATATCTTCACTGAATAGTGATATTGAAAGATATATATATATATATAACTTCAAATAACGAAATTAACATGAACTTAAGTCATGACTTTGAAAATTAACCTCTAGATTTAATTTTCATAGTCTCCTAAAAAACTATCATTTTTTTGTTTTGTTAATCAGCTGCTTTGCTGTGAAAATATATTGAAATGTTGAAATTAATAAATTAAAGAATTTTTATGAGTGTTATTTCAAATGGAAAATTTTCAAAATATTTTTGAAAATGTATTAATTTTATATACAAGGCATAACAGTGTGTGTTTTTTGTATTTCACAGAAGAGCACTTCAAAGTTTTAAGTGCTACACACGATACAACCAATTGTACTTACTCATTTTATTTTGTACTAATATTTACAAAAATGTACTAAATGGGGAAAAAATATACCAATCTAATAAGTAACATTAAATGTTATCTATCTATAGCTGCGTTTTATTCGCCAGCTAGTTTAACATGTGCGAATAAAACGACCAAGCTGTTAAGTTTCTGCTTCATTATATTGTAATTCACAATGAAACTGCTCAGCAACTGCTCCCAGCCATTGCGATCAATCGTGGGCATTGTTTTTAATTTTTACTCTTTATAAGAATATTTAACGATGATTTTTTATATCTTTTCGCAGGTAGATATTTCGAATCTTCTCCTTTTTTATTTTTGCCAAACTGTCATGCTTCTTCTTTCACTTATGACAGTTCACAATAGAATTTGATGTAGTTAATCTACTTGTTAAGTAAACATAACAGCTATAATTATACGTGTTATCTCTGCGGCTTTGTTTTTGTTTTCCCATACAATTATCGCTGCTAGTTATACATAACTAGAAGCAAGTGGCGAATAAAACGCAGCTTATATATATAAAATAGAGCTCTGTTAAATGTTTAGTCCTAATAGGTTTCTATATTTCACAATGGAATGTCATGAAATTTTTTGTGTAATTGGTTTGGGACATTTGCCAAGTTAAGTTGATGTTTATTTGAAGTTAATTTCAAATAGTTTCTTTAATATAGACCGAAGTCCAAAGAATTTTTTTTTTTGGTGCAAGAAAGGTGGTTTTTTGTGTTCCCAAACTTTTGTGCATTGAGTATTTTTATTTATGGCAGAGAGTATTTTTTGTTTACTCTCAGTTTACTAAACTTTATTCAAAAAGTACGGGATGCATATGGTAGAGATAAAATTCGTAGCAAATTCGATGAACTGTCCATCCATCAATTTCCTATTGCATGCGACCCACGTTTGTTGTTTTAAATCATGCAAGTATTTTCATATCGTGCGCGGCAGCTCAGCTAACTTTTGATGCACTTTAATCTAACTATTTCGGAACTAGAGGTGGTTGATACTTGGATTATTTTTAATGGAGCCAACTGACTATTTTAACATTGCGATGTCCTAGGCAGTAGTCGATTGTCCGACTCTGCATGACTTTTCAACTAACTTAAAGTTAGTCGCTTAGAAGTTAGCTAAAAGTTATCTAATTTATAAGTACACTTTATTAATTACAATTTATAATTAATATCTATTAAAAGTCTTGAAATTTAATAAAAACATTACATTATATGAAATTAGTTTATTTTGCTTGCCCCTCTAACATTAATATTAAACCTTTTTTAATTTAATTGTACACTTTAACCTCATTGAACGGCACTCACGAAATTGAGCACTGATTTTGATTTCACAATGCACAAAAGGAAAAAATCAAACAGTTAAATGCTCTTTGAACAGAGAGGAGAGACTATGTCAAAAACCACAAATTCATTACATAGAATATGCATGCATTGATTTTGTGGAAGTTCTGCATTACATTGTAGTTAGCTTATAGTTAGGTCATAAAAGTTAACTAGAAGTGTGCTATTTTCGTAGTCGACTACCGAATTGCTTGGAGGGTACCAACTAAAATTCACAATTACAAATTTTCAGGACAATCTGTATTAGGTTAGGAATCTGTATGAGTTTATAAATCTCTCTGGGGTTAGGAGAAATCATTTTATACTTTTTAGTCCGTTTTAAAAACGTAGTATATTAAAAATTTTTTTTTTATGTGAAGTTTTTGTTTATTTTCAGTTTACCAAAAAGTACGGAAACTTTTTCCAATTCCATGACATGCGAAAAACGACCAATAACTATTTACTCAAAGAAATTTACTCAAATGACAAATGTTAGCCAAAAAGTTACTCACTAAATTGTTTATTAGGTAGAAGGTTCCTGATACATTTCGTATTGACTAATGTAAAATGTATAGAAAATTATTACATTTTGTTATTATTAGGAGAAAATCTGGTCACGCCACTGAGCAGCTGGACAAATTTTTTTTGGGAGGTTAATTAGAGAACATTTTATTTGTCCATTTTGCCAGATCAGAAACTTAATGCGACTCGAAGCTCAAATCCATGTTCAATTTCTAAAAAAAGGTTAAAAAATATTCTTTTAGTTTTATTCCCAAGAATCTCATACATTGTTTTATTTTAGGTAAGTTCGGAGTTTGAAAAATATAAGTCGAGATAGAGTACTTAGATAAGAGCTCGCAAATTAAATATTTAGAAATTAGTGTTATCTATCTATACATTTATTAGATCCAGAAGTGCTACACTATCATATTATATCTATATCAATTTAAAGAGCTTATATTTTAAATCGGTTTAGCTAATTCCAAAATATTAGTGTCGGAAGTTCTCTAAAATTTGCTCATTGAACAAAGCATTGCATTCATCGTTGTAAAAATAATTGCTTAAGCGGGAGTAAATAACAAATGAGAGAGAGAGAAGACATGAGTAACGGAATTTCTCAGAATTATCTAACGAATTATCTGCATACACAAATAACAAAACAAACACCAATGAGTAGTTTGATTCTCTTTTGATATTTGTTTTTTCATAAAGAGATTTCTTGAACAAAAAAGTAGACCCAGTTACTGGGGCCTTACCGACTAGTGAAAATTAATATGAAATTTTCCTTTGTGGGACTTACACATTTACTAAATTTATAATTTAAATTTTGGCTTATAATTCTAAGTAATTGTAGTACTTGTTAGTTTAAATTTGCATAAGTCAGAAATACCATTATCAATTAAATTCCCAATTCTATATGAGCAACAGCAACAATACAATACGCTATCTATGTACGTACTTGACTTATGACCCAGTTGTTAGGAATTAGTATTATTTTTGTTAAAATTTCCAGTATTTGGCTTATAAGCACATACATACATATGGCAATATTATTTAAATTTTAATGAAACTCAGACGCAGTCTGTAGGGGCGTAGTCAGAAAATAGTTTCGAAGGGGACTAAAATTTTTGGGGCACAGTGTTACTTAGAAAAAAGGCGCAAACAAAATTCGAAAAAGCACTAAAACAGTGAAAAAGGCAAAAATTTTTAAAAATAGGAAAAAAGGCAAAGCAAAATTTATTTCTTTGGAATCAAGGGGGCTTGAAATAAGGTATATATTTTATTGGCTATCATACACAGTGCCACAAAAATTTTATGCGTTAGTTTTTTCATTGGTTTTACAGTAATTTAGAATCGCTAATCACGACTGCGTCCTCAGTTTTTCTCTATATGCTACAATATGGACCCGAAGTCGGAAAAATGGGATTTTCAGGGGCTGTTAAGATTTTTTTTATTTCAACATATACGAATTTGATGTCTGAAGCAAAGTTGTTAAGCACAAAGAACTTTTCCTCTATCTCTTACCCTTTCTCATGAAAATGGGGGTTTAAGCCCCCTTTTTCAATAAATGGCCGATAAAGCAGAAACCGTTCAGAAAACTATTATACTGTTTTCGGAGAAAATATTTCTTGTTAAAAATTGTAGGGGGTCCCAAAACAACGGAACAATCTACGAGGTACTCTTTTTTCCAGAATAATGTAAAAACCGAATTTTTTGCATTACAATCGACCCACTCACACTACGTTTTTTTGTTGGCTCCACTTGGGATTGAACCACGGTCAAAAAATCAAATAAATAATTTTTTTTTAATTTTTTTTGGTTTCACATGGAAGCCTAATGTAATTACAATAACAAACGATTCCATTATTGGATTTCGCAGAAAAAAGAGAACTCCTCATAGTTCGCTCTTGGGTTATTTTTATTTTTTTTTTTATATAAATATAAGTTTGTTTTTTCGGTTAAAACTGTAGTTTTATTTTATTTTGCAAACGTACAGTAATTCAAACAAAAAAACAGTAATTTATTTCTTTAAACAGTAATTTAAAATTATAAATGTAACAACACTGGCCGCACAAACAGTGCCAACTTTGCAAGAATCGGAAGGCAGAGCCAGAAGTGCCACTCATTGTTCAGTTGACTGAGGATAGGCTAACTCCATATGTAAGACCATTTACGTGCGTAGGCCTAGACTACATGGGCCTATTTGAAACTGTAATAGGGCAGCGATGTGATTAGCGATGAATGGGTTTATTCACCTCAAGATCTAAGTCTATATATGGGAAGATATAGCAAATCCGTTAAACATTTCTATAGCTGTGTTCTTGAAATTTTAAACAACCAACAATCGGTATTGCAATTTGGCCCTTTTGTCGCTTGGACTAACAATTTCCTTAATGAGTAAATTGAATTTACCCAAAAAATTTGGTAACAATGGTTTGCGATTATTGTCGGTAGATAATGGTTATTTCCACTCACGCGATGGGCAAACGCAACGAAAATGGCGACTTGTTACTTGAACTATGCAACAACAATGACTTGAAGATCGGGGGCTCAAAGTTTCCGCGCAAAACAAACCACAAATAACATGGAGATCGCCATGAGGACAGTTCTCTACTCAAATTGACCACATCTGTATATCACGATTGGCATGTCGTATGCTGTGCGACGTGCGTAACAAACGAAGCGCTGAATTCAATAGTGATCATTATCTTGTTTGCGCCGAAATACATCTTAAGTTGCTATATAAGAAGGCCAAAATAGACAGCCCATTACAAAAATTCGATGTTAACCAACTAAAAGACGAAAATACGAAAACTGCATTCGTAACAAGTGTCTCCAGTTTATTTGTCACTGAAAACAATTGTGAAACTGCTTGGGATCAGTTCAGTTCTGATATGCGTAATATATGTAACTCCGTGTTAGGAAAGAAGATAAGAATTAAAAAAGACTGGATGTCAGCCAATCTTTGGAAAAGAATCGAAGAAAGAAATAATGTGAAAGCTAGAATATTAGCGGAAAACAACCCACTACGGAAAGAAGAGCTGAGTATAGAATTCGCAGTATCAAACAAACTTATTAAAAAACGAGTCAAAGCTGACAAAAAAGCATATTTCGAGGACATAGCAAATAAGGCACAACTTGCAGCGGAAATAGGTGATATGAAGAACCTCTATAGCCTAACAAGAAATATTAGCGGAAAGAGCCACTACGTCCCAAACACCCCATTGGAGGATGAAGACGGCAACTTGGTTACCACAAAAGACGAACAATTAAAAACTTGGAAGAAGTATTTCGAACGCACCCTAAATTCAATCAATAGTTTCAGCGTGGAAAACTTGACAATCCGTAGACGTCATAATGTTAATAGACAAATAAACACTGAACCACCAACTGTTGTTGAAATAGAAACGGCAATTAACTCTCTGAAGAAGGGCAAAGCTCCCGGTAATGATAGCATTGGAGTCTCAGAGTCAGCCCCTAAATCATGGAAAGAGTCAGTCATTATTAAATTGCCAAAAAAAGGCAATCGCAAAAAGTGCTCAAACTGGAGGGGTATTTCGCTTATTCCTACGATCATGAAATTTTTTTGCCAGATTATACTAAGTAGAATATCGGAACCGTTGAACAAAGTGCTCAGATAAAATCAAGCTGGATTCCGCGCACAGAGGTCTTGCGTGGATCTAATAAACACGGTTCGTATAATCGTTGAGCAATCCGCGGAATTCAACTCACCATTATATTTGGCTATACCTTGACAAGGGAAGCAATTTGGGTGGCACTTAGTGCCAGAGGCATTCCACTAGCCGTGTCTTACACTGCGGCAAACTAAGCGAATCTTTTGTATGTAAGAGTGGAGTTAAACAAGGATGTACGTTGTCACCACTGCTGTTCATCACTGCATTAGATCTAATCATCGAAGTGGCGGAGATGGATAGTGGCGGAATCAGATGGAAACTCACTCGTAAATTGGGAGATTTAGAATACGCAGACGACGTTACCCTGCTCTCTAATCGTAGCACAGACATACAAAACCAGCCCAATAGGCTGACAGCTGAAGCCAATAAAATAGGCCTGAAAATAAATTGCTCAAAAACTAACAGCATGCGCCTAAACACTACAAATATGACCGCATTAAACATCGAAGGTAATTACATCGAAAATTGGATCAGTTCGAATACCTAGACAGTCAAATAATGACAACAGGCGGAGCACTTGCGGACGTCGAACGTAGAATCCAAAGAGCAAGGGTAGCGTTTGGACAACTAGCCAAGTTCTCGAGTGAAACCAACATAAGGCTGAAAACAAAAATACGCATATTTGACGCTTGCATAAAATCAGTCTTATTATATGGATGCGAGACCTGGCACACCACAACTACAATCATCAAGAAATTACAAACATTTCTTAATCGATGCTTAAGAAACATATTGCGCATCTGGTGGCCACGCACAATTAGTAATATTCGACTTTGGCAATTATGTGTAGCATGTAACGTTTAATATATTAAGGCAAAAGTTCTTTAAGTGACAAAAAGCATATGCACGTATAATTCCAGCTCTGGCTCGTCGGCAATCGGGGTGGAGTTCTTGCTTAAAATCACCTAATACTATCATATCTACAGCATTACAATTTTAAATTCACGTGCATAATAAGGGGGAGAGTATAGAAGGATAGGAAAGATCTAGATAGAAAAGGATAGATTCAAAGAAAACAGAAAAGAGAAACGAGAGAGAAGCTAGGGACCTATTGTTCTATTTAAAACATTATTGTTGTTATGTTGCATGTTTAAGTTGCAACATTTGCCCTCCCAACCATGATCCTAAAAAAAAACCAACAAAATAAACATTTATATGGATCCCACATCACAATCTCTCAACGACCTAGATACTTATTGGAATCAAAAGAATATGAGTCAAAACATTATAATATTTATTGTATATGTAATAAAAATAAAGATAAATTTAAAGTATTTCAGTTGCATATTAAAATTAAGTAAACTATAGGTACATATAAAAAAAATAGAATTCAAAAGAAATAGATATTTAATAATAAAACGCAGATATTTAATACAAAAACAAACCGAAGAAATTTAATACAAAAAGTATCAAAACGCATGTAAAATTGTACTTATGTACTTATATACAAATTTTATTTGAAATGAAAATCAGAAAAAAATACACGAAAAATGGTTTATGTGTTTGACCGAAAGAAGTAAAAGAAGTAAACAAAAGCTCACTGAGCAAAAATATTTCTCCTCCATCAACAGCAATAAAAAAAATGTAAACAAATAAAAAAAAAGCACACACTCACTCAATTCTGCTGCACTCCCACGATGAAAGATCTTTCAAAGAGCGGCTGCTTCGAAGTAACGGAGATGGCTGGAGAGAATCATTAATATTGCTGTTATTGAAAAGAGAGAACCTTGACAGAGACGAGGTTGTTACCCATTCTCAAAACCATATAATTAGATACGATTCCTTCGAATCTATCTATCTTTCACTTATTTTGTTCTATTTACACAGTGGGATATGAAAAATTGTTTAGTGATTAAAATTTATTACAGGCACTTGTGGAAAAAAATCATTAAAATTTATTACGAAAAGCACAATGTTCAATTATGATCAGTGCACATTTATCGCATGCGATAAATTTGCAAATGCATGTACGAGCGTATAAACAAATTACACTCTTTTTTTTTTTAAGTATTACTAATATTTAATTTCTCTTTCACAAGCACATGCTTTTAAATTGTTCACCAACACTTTTTCATTTTGTAAAAATTAAATCAAATTATTAATTATGAATTTTCTTAATATTTCAGATTTTAAAATTTTAACAAATAATGCGTTTCTAAATTATTACAACATAACTTTCCTTCACGCACCTTAAATTATTACACCCGATCTTATTTTCCTGCACAATTTTAGCAATTTAGCAACATTTTATAATATATATGGTTGGTATCATATATATATTTATTTTATATACAAATTTTTGTTGTTGTTGTTTTTTTCACTTTTGTGGGGTTTTTTTTTTTCTTCAAATTATATTTATATGTAAGTAATTGTAGATAATTTTCACTTTGAATATTTCTTAAACGTTTTGGGCCTAAAATTATGAACACTGCTTATTTTCACTGTCTGCTCGCTTACACCACCATCTAGTCTGACATGTACATATGTAACTGGACTTTTTCCTCCAACAATCACCTCATCACCAATTCTCCACAAATATATATATGTAAGTATACCTATGTATATATATATATATATGTATATACCTATGTATACATATTATATATTGTATGATATGGTATTTTTATGGTGTCAAATCTACATAATAAAAAAATTAAATTCAATTTTCATTAGATTTGAAATAAATTGAAAATGAAATAGAAAATTTACCCTTTTAGGAAGTGACACCATGGACTAAAAGTGATATCTTCCAGATATCTTTCGCAAAGCTCCAAAAATTAAAATTTCCACAATTCTGGGTGAATTGGTATCTAGGGGTATATGACGATGTCTATAATATGACATATATTTAAATATATTTGAAAAAAACAGAGTTTTTATATGTGCATGAACACATTTGAAGTTGACTTACTTGTGCAATTGTAGAAGTACAGTTCACAGGAACAAAAAGGAAGATCTTCTAAAAGTAGAACTTACTTTGAATGGCGCAGGATCGTGAAAGATCGAGACCTTTTAATTTTGCAAATAAGTAAGCTAGTATTCACTCAGTGAATCAGCAAAATTGAACATATAACATCATATTTCCTAGAGAGTCATAATAGAATTTGGAGATAGATGCGAAAAAAAGAAAAAGGATTTTTTTTTTATGAATTTGACCGCTAGATGGCGCTGCATATGAATGAACAGATACTTACAGTGAAGGACACCGAATATCAAAAAAAATTTATAGCAAAAAAAAATAGAACAAAATAGGTTGTGACTACAAGCGCCACTACATATGTAAACAAAAAGCTATTGAAATGGAGATCCGCAAGCGCAAATATGGCTGGTTGGGGCACACGCTACGCAAGGACACCGGTGTGATACCTCATGCAGTACTAGAATGGAACCCTCAAGGCTCAAGTCAGAGGGGCAGACCCAGAACGACGTGAAGAAGAAACAGGAAAAACAATAAGCGAATTACGAGCGGTAGCTCGTAACCGAGATAACTGGAAATCCTTTGTAAATCAACTTTGTGAATGACTATGTTTATAATTTTCTTAAATTGTAAATATGTCCGAAAATAAAATAAATGGTTATTTCCAAATGACAGATAAATTTGGTTTAAAATATTTACAAAATTTACAATTATTATAAAATATAAACATATTAAAATTAAAAAAAAAAAAAAAAACCAAGAACTGTACTTGCCTTGGCAGAATAACATCTCTTCGGAAACGGCACATACACTGTTGGACAAAATAATGAGTGTGTCCATACATTTTAACTAATCCTTACCACATATGTTGGTTGGCAATACCACGTTACAGAAAAAATGTAGGTGGGATTACAAAAGGGGGTGTGCTACCTCCCATATAACCTGAATACTCATTATGTTACGTCTCTGGAACAATTTGGAGTACGATACTTAGGGCCGGTTGCAGTTCAGCAATTTAAACTACAATCGACAATTAATTCACAAATTTACTTTTCATCACTCAAAATTAGGAGGTCACATTTTACAACCTTCAACTTGACACACGGTGTTAAACGGTGGAAAGAAATGGGTACATGTACACTTTCTCTACAAATAAAACCAACTATTTAGTTAACCTCTCTCGGAGATGTACACGCTTGCTTATGAGTACAACAACAGGTCACTGTCTAATAGGCAGGCATGCCTACAGATGGGAGCTAATTGAGTCAAACGCCTGTAAGCACTGCATGGAAACCGATCAGGAGGAAACCTTAGCACTCGTCCTGTGTCACTGCTCAGCCTTTACACGATGCAGGTTGAACATTTTAGGCAGTGCTTTTATCAGTTCTTTATACCAATGGGGAGAAAATTTCTTAAAATATTTACGAAATAGAATCAGACGCATGCGGTAGTACTATGGACTTTTGAATCTATGTGAGGCATTAATGCGGCCGTCATAACCTAACCTAACTTGACACATATACAAATGCAATTCTACAACAAATTTGGCGGAAAATTAAAGACGCAAGATAAAAAATGTGAGTTTTGTTAAAAGACCAAAAAAAATAAATTAAAAAAAAAAATTTAATTTATTTTAGAAACAAAAGACAAAAAGAAAACTCAGCTTAAAGTATCTAAAAGCGCTCAAGAAAATTTGGATTGAGCGACGGTGGTTTAGAAGCTGCCTTCTGCGAAGGATCTTAAGCACTGTGGTTAAAATTACCACATTTTCTAGCCAAAACCTCAATCCGGTTTTTCTATAGGGGAATTTTGCGTAGATACCAAAAATCTTTTTTATTTTTTCGTGTCGACTCGGGTTTCTAAGATATCGAAAAATAAGTTTCTGGAGGTTTCAGCGTATAAAATTAAGTATCTAGTCGTTCTGAAATCAATAAGAAAGTATACAAAGGGAACTCGAAAATCCTTTAAAAAATTAGCAAGCTTTGCAAGGCTTCAACCCTCTAACCGGCAAGGCTGGATAAAGACGGGGCTATAAAACCTCCACTTGAAATTTTAACTAGCGATCATCTTTTGTGCCTTTTGTAATAGTTCGTTCTATTCAACAAATAATTCATTTTAAAAATACTTACCAGCACAAAAGTTATAATTGTTATAAAATTTGTGTGAAAATACGAGCGCACATTTGTTTTTTCACTTACTACTAATTAATTTGAAGTAAAAAAATAAGTGCTGCACACCATTAGAAAGGGAAATATTTCTCGTTCGTTTCAAAAAAGGAAATAATTATAAAAAATATCAAAGTAAAGTAATTAGCAAAATAAAAGTGATCCAACTTACATACACCGATCCAACTTACCCGCACTTACGCAATGCACGAAAAATTTTAAATTCTCAGTCGTATTTATAAAAAGATTTTAAATGCTACTTAACTTTAATTCACTTTTAAATAATACTTAAGTCCAAAAATTTGATTTATAATCAGTTTATAAAATTAAGCTATTTTAAAATTGGATTTGACATTCGAGCATTGTCACTTTAATAAACAATATTATTCTATAGCATATTTTTAAAGAAATAAAAAATATTAAAACGGATTAAACGAGATGAACGTGTTCAGTTAAAATATTACCATAAGGACAACCGAAACTCTATAAAATTCGATTTGACCCCATGAGGCTTAGGGGTACCAAGTTTCGCTAAAACCAATTTCGTTGTTTTGCACCATCAATCTGAGTTGATGCTCTTTTTCCTTTTGTCGCTCTTTAGAATGAAAAAAATTTTCCTTAACCGAGTCTCAGCTTCAAAAGCGATTCATTTTTCATTTTAATTTTCACATCGTTTTCTTTTTGTTTTTGGCGTCGTATTTTTATGACACATGTGACACGAAAAAAGTTTTTTAATTTTTTGACGTTAGGGACAACATGTAACATTTTCCGTGGAAAATAATATTCGATTCATGTTTATCAGCTGAAACTACATAAAAATGAGCTTTTCCCGTCGTTTTATGATGACTTTGGTAAGCGTAAGACCCGAAAAACAGCATTTTTGAACCTTTTTGAGGTTAGGGACAACACGTAACATTTCCCGTGAAAAACAATATTAGATTCATATTTAGCGAGACGACCTCGATAGCCTAGTGGATAGTGCACTAGACTTTCATCTGGGAGGTTCGGGTTCGATTCCCGCCTTCGTCTAGTGGTTAATTTTCATTACTTTCTTATATTCACTATCAATATGAAGTGTACGAGAATTATAAGATAGTGTATAAGTACACACATTGGTTGGTAATGGCAAAACCACCAAGCCGATAAAAAATTGCCACACCGCTGTTCGGAATCGGCGTTAAACTGTAGGTCCAACTACATATATGGTATCACAATGGGCCGTTCAGGCCTAAGTGTGTCTCTCGACAGCCACTCCAACCTAACCAACCTATTGTATTATTGTATTGTATTTTTATAGAGGTTTCTGTCGTTGTACCGCGACCTATAAGATCTATTGTACGTCCCTCTTTTATTTCTAGTCTAATCTGCCTAGAGTACCTCATCCAGTCCAGTCTCCCTCAAAAATTTGAGTATTGCGCCCGGAGCTATGGATGCTAGTTCTGTACTGGGCACTTGGTGCATGCCCAGACATTTCCTTCTTTTGTGGATCAGTGCTCCACATTGAGCTAAAATATGTTCTGATGATTCGTCTTCCTCATTACAAAACCTACAAATTGAGCTTTGCTCAACCCCTATCTTGCAAAGGTGTTCTCTGAGCCCGCAATGCCCAGTCAGAATACCAGCTAATATGCGCAAACTGTTTTTGTTGAGACCAATGCAGAATGCGTATCTACTCTTATTATAATTACCTAAAAGCGCTTTGGATTGCCTCAGTCCCGTAAGATTGGTAAAGAGTTCTTGCCTCTTGTTCCTCTCTTCTTGCCTGAGTAATTCCCTGATTACGCTATCTCCTATTCCACAGAAGGGTTCAGGTCCCACGAAAGTGGTTGCTGCCCCCTTTCTTGCAAGCTCGTCTGCCTGCTCATTACCCTCAATTCCTGCGTGTCCAGGGACCCAACATAGAGCGACTTTGTTGTTATTGCCCAGTTGATTGAGCTTGCTCAAACAGTCCCACACCAACTTAGAGGTGATCTCAAAGGAGCATAATGCTCGAATGGCTGCTCGGCTGTCCGACATGATAGCGATATCTTGCCGTTTGTACTGTCTATCCAGGTTGAATTGCACACATGTGCTAATTGCATGAATTTCAGCTTGGAAGATGCTGGGATACTTCCCCATCGGCTCAGAGTGTTTGATTCTTGGCCCAAATACTCCTGCCCCAGTTCCATCCTCGGTACGTGACCCATCTGTATACCACTTAATCGTGTGTTCTTTGAGTGTGTAGTTATACTCTACACCCTCCCATTCGTTCTTACTACTAAGTTTTGCAACGAAGTGTTTCTCAAAACTATACTGTTTGTCCATTCTGTCCTGGGGACAGTCCAAGAGATAGTTGTCTTTCGCCGGGTTATCTCGGTCTCCAAGCCCTATAGATCTCCTCGTCAACCTTTTATTTCTTGTTCCTCTTACGATTGCTGCCTTGGAGGCATTCTCTATCACGAGGTGTAATGGAGTGAGCTCCAATAGTACCTCTAGTGCAGCAGTCGGACATGTTCTCATCGCTCCTGTTATACAGATACATGCCAACCTTTGAACTTTCCCCAATTTAGCTTTTGCTGTTTTTAGTTGAGTTCTCCTTGCCCACGCCAATGCTCCATATGTAATGATTGGCCTTACCATCATTGTGTACATCCAGCGCAGTACACTTGGTTTACATCCCCAAGTTTTCCCTGCTAGCCTTCTGCATACCATTAGAGCGCGAGTGGCTTTACTTGTCACTGCTTCAACATGCGCTTTCCATGTGAGTTTACTATCTAATACTAAGCCCAGATACTTTACCTCTTGCTTTTGTTCAATAATCTCCCCAGCTAGTGATATCGGTTTCCAGCGCGGGAGCGATCTTTTCCTGGTAAATGGAACTATAGTGGTCTTTGCAGGGTTAATATTTAGCCCTACCGACCTGCACCATCTCCTAGTAATACCTAGCCCTCTTTGTATAATGTCACAGAGAGTTTCTTCAAATTTCCCTCTGGCTACGAGGACTATATCGTCCGCATACCCTTGACAGTCTATGCCTGCCTCTGAGAGTTTCATTAAAAGTTCGTCTACTACCAGGCTCCACATTAGAGGTAATAATACTCCTCCCTGTGGACATCCTCTGGTTGTGCTGACTGATATGGTACCTAACCCTGTTCCCATCTCAGCTGTTCTAGAGGAGAGCATTTCTGACATCCATCTAGATGTTGTGTTATCTACTCCTCTTCGCCTTAGAGAGTTATTGACAGCCTCGTGCGAGGTGTTGTCGAAAGCTCCTTCTATATCCAGGAAAGCACATACTGCTACTTCTTTCACATCTAGTGCCCCTTGATAACCAACCTAACCTATTCAGCGAACAAAAATATACGAAAAAGGCTTTATCTGTTTTTTTATGATGACTTGGGTAATCGTACGCTTGATAAAACTATTATATCACTTAAAAACGCTTAGAGCATGCAAACCATAATGACTCCTTAATGAAAATACATTTTGTACCCTAGGTACAGGTTTAAATATGAACTCAATTTTTTTCCTTGCGGAACGTAAACAGCAAAACAGCTTAGTAATATTTTTATCCATTTTAAAGCTAAATAAATAATATTTCCAATGATGTATCAATTGTTTCCACAAATATATTTCAAATGGTCCAGTGTTATTAGTTTTTATGCATAATCCCAATACTATTTTGGTGTTAGATGCTATATTTACTAATACTTTTCAAAGTCTTCAAATTTCTTCAAATCAAGTTCCTTTTTTGAAAAACAAAGAGTTTATGGCCAACTGTTTTCAAAACATTTTGATATTTTAAATTGTAAAGAAGCGTTTTATTCGCAATCTAGTTTAAAATGTGCGAATAAAACGGCCAAGATGTTAAGTCTCTTCTTGGTTATATTGTTATTCACCATGAAACTGCTCAGCAGCTAGAAGTGAAACATTTTAATGGATCCCAGTCATTTCGGTTAATCGTGGGAATTGTTTTTTGTTTTTACTATTTATAAGAAAATTTAACGATGATTTTAACTTATTTTCACCGGCGAATATTTCGAATTATTTTCTTTTTTTTTTGCCAAACTGTCGTGCTTCTTCTTTCACTTATAGCGGTTTGCAATGGAATTTGATGTAGTTAAACCACTTGTTAAGTATACATAACAGATATAATTAAACGTGTTATCTCTGTGGCTTTGTCGTTGGTTTCCCATACAATTATCGCTGTTAGTTATACATAACTAGAAGCAAGTGGCGAATAAAACGCAGCTAATAATGAAAGATTAATTATTTTATTTCAATTTTTTATTTATTAATTGGATTTACATTAAAGTCTATCAGATTTGATGCATTTTGCTTACTGAACTTCAACACATAACATTTGGGCTAATAATGTTTGTTTTTTTTACTTTTAACAGATTTAATAAAATTTTCTAAAATTCATGTAAATACTAAAAACTTTTCATAATTAAGTTTTTGTAGCGTTGCTTGTTCTCCTGAGTTCGTATGGTAGATAGGTGTAGGTTATATTCGCTTTTCATCCTTTCTCGAAGATTTTTTTTCTTCTTTGGCTTCAGAGTACGTTTTGTTTTAAACTTTTTAATGCAGGCAAAAATCATTCATACATTTTTAGTTTATTGAAGTGTTATTAAATTATTTTACAATTTGAATGCTCTGAAATTATTTTTTGTTCAATTAATTTTTCTATTAGTTTATCATTTTCTTTATTTAAATAAAATATAACAATGCTTTATAATAAAAATAAAACTCTTTTAAATTTGTTGTTGTAATGATGGTTGCTCTTAAATTGACGACTTTAACAAAAATAAAGTTCAATTCACTTGCAAAATATAAAAATTTATTTTTTGGGTGCTGTTTTTGTTGCTGGTGCTTCCTCTGGAGCAGGCAATTTCTCCCAGGAAGGCTCAACACCCCAAATATCTTTAGCATATTCGGCGATTGTGCGATCCGAAGAGAATTTACCACTGGAGGCGATGTTGTTAATGGACATTTCCAACCATTTAGCTTGATTCTATGAAATGAATGAGAAAAATAGATAAATTTTTGTTTGTACACAGACTTAAATTGAAAAACGGCTGTAAATTTACCTGATACGTGTTTGAAACACTTTCTTGTGCTTTGATGTAGGCTTCATAATCGGCTAATAAGTAATAGTGATCGTACTTCAGTAGAATATCAGCAATGTTCTTAAATTCATTGGGATTGCTTGGACTGAAGAAACCACCTTGAATTTGATCGATGCATTGCTTAATCTCAGGATTCTTATTGTAATAGTCGTATGCATTGTAGCCACGTTTCTTTAAAGCTTCAACTTGGACTACAGTCATACCGAAGATGAATATATTCTCATTGCCCATTTCTTCGGCCATCTCAACATTAGCTCCATCGAGAGTGCCGATAGTTAGAGCGCCGTTCAACTGGAATTTCATGTTACCAGTACCAGAGGCTTCAGTACCAGCGGTGGAGATTTGTTCCGAAAGGTCAGCAGCAGGCATAATTTTTTCAGCTAAAGTGACACGATAGTTCTCCAAAAAGATAACCTTCAACTTGTCACCAACAATGGGATCGTTGTTGATGACATTGCCAACGGCGCATATCAACTTGATGATCTGCTTGGCAACGTAGTAACCAGGTGCTGCCTTGCCACCGATCATAATGGTGCGTGGTGTGAAATTGGCGGTTGGATCCTTCTTAATGCGATTGTACAAAGTAATGATGTGCAAGCAATTAAGCAATTGGCGTTTATACTCATGGATACGCTTCACTTGAATGTCAAACATCGAAGCTGGATTGACTTTGACGCCGTAGTCTTTCTCCAAAATTTCAGCCAACCTCAATTTGTTCTCCTGCTTTACACGGGCCACATCACGCTGGAAGTTAGGATCCTTAGACCACTTCTTGAGAGCGGCTAATTGTTCCAAATGCACTGGCCACTCATCGCCGATTTTCTCGCAAATGAGATCGGACAAACCTGGATTGCAAAGCAAGAGCCAACGACGTGGTGTAATACCGTTGGTCTTGTTTTGGAATTTATGGGGATCCATTTCGTAGAAGTCACGGAAAAGATCATCCTTCAAGATTTGCGAATGAATAGCAGCTACACCATTCACTGCATGTGAGCCGACAATAGAGAGATGCGCCATATTGACACGTTTATCACCATCCTCTTCAACTAGAGACATGCGACGCATGCGATCCTGGTCGCCAGGGAATTTCTTTGCTACGTTCTCCATGTGCAAGTGATTGATGTGATAAATGATCTGCAAATGACGTGGCAGTATCGATTCCAACATTGAAACAGGCCAACGTTCCAAAGCTTCAGGCAAAACGGTATGGTTAGTGTAGGCACAGGTGCGTAGAGTAATATCCCAGGCCCTTTCCCAATCGAGGTGCTCCTCATCAATTAGAATGCGCATCAGTTCAGGTATGGCCAACGATGGATGGGTGTCATTTAGTTGAATGGCAACTTTGTCGGGCAAGTGATCGAAGTGCGTACGTACAGCGTCAAGTGAGCCAAACTTAGAGGCCTTGTAGCGACGAACGATGTCGTGCAGAGTAGCGGCAACCATGAAGTATTCCTGCTTAAGACGCAATTCCTTGCCCTCAAAGAAGTTATCATTGGGATATAAAACACGAGTGATGTTCTCGGCCAAGTTACGATCCAAGACAGCTTGAATGTAGTCGCCGTCGTTAACTGAAAATGAGAGTAAAAAGTTGAGTACATACGCAAGCAAATATTACCAATTTCAATACAACTTACAGAATTTCAAATTGAAATCAATAGGACTCTTAGCCGACCATAAACGCAAAGTATTAACGTGATTGTTTCCATAGCCAGGAATGGGGTTGTCGTAGGGCATGGCATAAACTACTTGCGTATCCACCCATTTCTTGCCTTCTGGCGTATCAATTACATGTCCGTAGAATTGAACTGGCTTCATGAACTCAGGACGAGACTTCTCCCAGGGATTGCCATAACGCAACCAATCATCGGGTTCTTCCTGCTGTTCACCATTGATAATCTTCTGCGCAAAAATACCATATTCATAACGAAGACCATAACCATAAGCGGCTAAACCTAAAGTAGCCATCGAGTCCAGGAAGCATGCAGCCAAGCGACCCAAACCACCATTACCCAAACCAGCATCCTCTTCCATATCTTCGAGATTCTCAATATCGAGACCAAGTTGATACATAGCCTCTTCGCATTCGCTTTGAATACCCAAGTTTATCATGGTATTCTGCAGAGAGCGACCCATGTAGTACTCCAGAGAGAGATAGTAGACGCGCTGAAATTAATTTAAAAAAAAAAACATTAGTAGGTATTAAAAATTATAAGACAAACAGTAAATAAAAAAGCGAAGAGTAAGGTTAAATTCTGTAAAAAAAATGCATAAAAAGTTCGAATCCTGCTTTCTTATCCAACAACGCTTTAAATTCAACAAACGTCACTCTTGGTATTGATTTAGCTAAAATTTTCAAAATTATGTATAAATAGTTGATCCTAAACATTGTAGTTTTTGAGGTGACGATATGGTAATGTACTTTAAGCTTTGGAACCATAAAGCTTTTCAGTTCATGGACTTAGCAGAGCTCTTGAGGTTTACATGTATACACACATACATCCAAATAAAATCAAATGACATTCAGTAATGCGTGCATTCAAAACAATAAAACTAAATCTGAATTAACCGCATTGAAGTACAAACGTACATCCAATTACATTTTGAATTGGCTTTCAAAATTATAACAAGGTTAGCCGGTTTTTGCATCTAAAAACTAGAAATTTGAGAGTCTGTGATTAGAATGCATGAGTAATATGTAGTAAGTAATATCGACGGTGTTTGTATATTGCCTGCAAACAAAATACAAAGTTTGTTTTTTGTTGCTTCATCACCAAATCTGATCACGTGACAACGAAGTGACGAACTACATATGAAAGCGTTGCCGACCGACAAGCAAAATAAAAATGCAATAAAAGAGTTCATAAGTTTTAATAAATACTTAATAAAAATTATCACTTTCACTAATTTTGGGCTTCGATATCGAAAAAATCTCTCATTTTCAGTATTTAATTAAAATTAGAATATTAAGAGAATATTAAATTTTTTGAAGAGCGAACTCTTGAATATCGTTCACTTTCCTAATACAGCAAAGAGAGATAAATTATAAATACTCGTATGATCTCAACAAAAATGTTTATTCGTAAGAGAAAAAGTTCTGAGTTTAATAAAATTATTGTTAACATTGGTTTGATAGTGCAAAATCTTCAAGTTGATTTGTTTGAGTTTGAAATAAATTATGAATGTGTGAATACAACATGTTAACTTTGAGTTAACTTGTGAGTATTTTCAACATCGGGGAATAAAACCTTTAAGGGGCAAGTATCAAATTTTTCAAAACATTTTTCAATCGGCCCAGCAGTTTGATCAGTGATTCCGAGAGATTGTCCATCTCTGAACTGAACCATATTGCAAAAATTTGCTTGCTTTCCAACATTCATTCTCTCAATCCTTTATAAGAAATTTGATCCATACTAGTCGGTAAGGCCCCAGTAACTGGGGCTATTTTTTTTGTTCAAGAAATCTCTTTATGAAAAACCAAATATCGAGAATATATAGAGAACCAAACTACTCGTTGGCGTTTGTTTTGTTATTTGCAGTGTGGCCAACTCAGTGTGTTTTCTGCTAATTTTAGTGCTTTTTGAAAACGCGGAAAAAAGTGATTTAGCGCTCAGCTCGTTTATTCAATTTAAAATGTCTTCGAAAAATCGAAGAAATTTTCATTGACTAGAAGTATCAGATAAGTGCCTGTATTAGTGAAGAAGTTTAAATGTATTGAGTTTTCTCGCACTTTTATAAGGAAAAAAATTTAGCGCTTTTTTTAAGAAAATACGCGTTTTATTCTTCATTTTAGCAGATTTTGAAAAACAAAAGTTGGCCACACTGGTTATTTGAGTATGCGGAAAATTATTTAGTAATTCTGAGAAATGCCGTTACTCATGTCTTCTCTCTCTCTCTTTTTTGATTTTCTCCCGCTTAAGCAATGATTTTTACAACGATGAATGCAATGCTTTGTTCAATGAGTGAATTTGAAATAACTTCCGACGCTAACATTTTGGAATTGACTTAACCGATTTTAAATCTGATATTTAATATAATAGTTTAGCACGTGTCTAGATCTTCTGGAATAAAAATGTAGTTACACTAATAAATGTATATATGCTACAATTTTCGGGTCATCGAAATCAAACCGCACCGGACTATTTTTTCTGAAAATAGCAAAACCCTCGCTGGG
The DNA here is from genome assembly GCA_963691655.1 of Toxonevra muliebris. Lineage (NCBI taxonomy): Eukaryota > Metazoa > Arthropoda > Insecta > Diptera > Pallopteridae > Toxonevra > Toxonevra muliebris. The sequence goes on from OY829329.1 coordinate 41,160,030, forward strand.
TTTGTAAAAGTTAGCTCGATTTTTTTTTTTTTTTTATTATTTTTTGAATTTTTTGAGCTTCGGGCCATTTTAGGGTTTTTCATATAACCCAATTTTAAATTATAAATCGATTTTTTTGGATGTATCGGATGTATGTCATTGTGATTCTTCTTAGAAATGTCGTTTATGTACAAATAAACCCATTTTGTAAAGAACCTATATCTTGAAACCCAATTTTTGAGACCAAATCTTAGAAAAAATAGCAATTTATTGGAATTTTTTTAGTCTAATTTCGAAAATATCCAAAAAAAAAAAGTAAAAGGAAAAATGAATGAAAGTAAAAAAAAAAAATATATGAATACAACTAGCGCGTTTACAATCATATTCAACCAAAAACGTATCTCTACGCTCTCCAATGGCAGTTATTTTTTCTCACATGAAAAATATGCTGCAAACAAATTTTTTTCTGACGTTTTTAGTTCAAAAAATCTGGTTATGTTAGTATAAGCTATTCAAATAAAGAAATTAATTAAATTGGAATATATTAATTAAATTGGTCTTCTTCTAAACTTAAGGACATCATGAGGAGGAAATTTTGGTGTTCAGAACCTCTTCCCCTTTTTTACTATGAACCAATTTAAATTTAAAATGATGACCAATAAACTTTTGTCGCTCTACTGTATAAACGTATGAAAGTGCTTGTGCATAAGTGTACATAAGGACGGGCGATTTGGCAACCGATACCGCGCCGTCGAAATTATGATTCTTTTTGTCCTTACTAACGAAAAATCCTTCTACAATATGGGTATAAAATGAATTTCGAGGCTCTGAAATTTGATTTATATATAGAATTTTTAAGACACTTGGAATTTTTGTAATTACACTGAGCAACAGCCAAAATCGTACTGGCGATTTGGCATGTAGTTTTGAGTAATTTGGGGTCACTGATCTCCAATCTGAAGACCATTTTGCTCCATCTCGTCAAGTTTTCGAGATAACGGTACATGAAATCATGAAAATGACTTTAAAAAGACTGTACCTGAACATTCTTAATTTATGTCTTCTCGTTGTTGATGTCTATTGAAAAATTGTGTAGTAAAAAAAGAAGCACTTTTTTTGTGAAAACAAGAATCTTCCACCTAAGCTCCATACCGCAAATTTTGGGAGTTTTTTAAGTACAGCTTTGAACAATATTGCCTACAGGCCAAAGGAATGATAAAAGTATTATAGAGTTTGAGAAAAAGTTTGCTTATTAAAAAGTATGGGGGTCCTAGAGCGCCAAAACACCCTTCACCCCCTTATTCTTGGAAAAATGTTCTCACAAGGTATGACCAGTACAAAGGAAATATAAAAAAAAAAAACTTTTCAAAGGAATAATTTTTTAAAAAATGTGGGACTTAAGTAACTTTGACTTTGGGTGACCCCAACTACTTTTCGATGTGGAACATTTTTTACCAAAACCTAATGATATGTTTCGCGATGGTTTACCCGGTATAGTCATATGTCGAATAGAGGCTTCATATAACACCCCAAAGGGCGGGTAATGAGGATTGGTGGAGTGTTTCTGTCTCAGTAATTTTTTCCACCCTTTCATAATAAACAACTTTCTCTTAGCTATGAGACATGTACAAAGTAAAACAAAAAAAAAATGTTATATTGCTTCTACGTGTACCAAAATTATGTGTTTCGACCCCCATACCGGGGATCTCAGACATGATAAAAAAAATCTGAGTACAGGGTCGGATTCAGCGACCCAAAATTACCAGTGACATTTGAATTTCACTGTTGCACTGTGTAATTACAAAAATTGCAAGTGCCCTGAAAATTCTATATAAAACGAACATTTTCCATCAAAATCAAATTCTGGAGCCTCGAAATTCATTTTAGACCTATGTCGTGGAAGAACTTTTTGTTCGTAATGACAAGAGAAATCATAATTTCGACGGCACGGTATCGAAAAATTTTAGTCCGTACAAATCGCCCCGGCCTTGTGTACATACATAAAATTTCATATTGGACAATTTACCTGTCCTGCTTGGGAACGTCATTTGATTCGCTTACACTTGTTATTCATTTAGATAATTTTCAACTTACTATTTCACATACCAATAAAATAACAAAAATGACGTTACGGTAAAGTAAATATATGAACGCGGTTCAATCAAAGAGGAAAGAAACGAATCTTTCGAATATTCGGTAAAGGAAAAATTTAGTTTTCTGTGTTCCTTCAACAAGTCTTATTTTAGAAGCAATCATCATAATGGCTGAGATATTTCTTACAATGGAAGGAGGGGCGAGTTTATCCTTTTACGCTTACTTAATGAATCAACTTCATATGTACATTTAATTCATTTAATTTATTAGTTTTACTAAATTTTGTTGAAAACTCAATAAACCAAACTTAAATGCATATCACGATTTAAATTTCAATGAAAATATTTTTTAATAATCACAAGAATTAATGAGTAGTTTTGGAAGTAAATACATAGTTTGATCTCAATTATTGAGGAATTTGATTATTTGAATTTGCGGAATGACCTAAAACGCAACAAAAATTGCTTGACTAAATATAATCAATATATTTCTTATCTGCAAATTTGGAATTGATTTAACAAAATGTTATGAATGTTAATCAATGTTTGCTTTATCATTAAAAATTTTGCCGGCTATAAAATGTTCATTCAATGTTTTCATATTTTCATTTAATAAAACTTGTAGCCCCAGTCTTAAAATTGTTTGGGTTTGAATATTTAAAATGATGATAAGAGTGCACTGAAAATATTACGTCATTAGTAATTCCAAACCTTATTATTCATATATACGAACACATGGTTGAAGCGTGCCAAATTAAGGTAGAAAATATTCATAAGCTTAAAGAGATAAGAGTTAAAAAACTTAGATGATTTTAGCAAAAAAAAAAACATACACATAAATACATGCATAAAACTATAAAGGAGGTCATGACGTTGCTAAACTAATAAATCGGCAATAAGTCCGTAGTAAAATGGAAGAACAGCTTAAGTTTATATACTTGCCCGACGAGTTTGATAAGCTTTGAATAGAAATATTATAGAAACTATAGCTATGTTTCAAAAGACTCTATCTACAAATCAAAATATATAATTCCAAAAATTATTTAAAACTCGCATCAGTTTAATATTTGTAATCTAAAATATATTAAATATTTTCCATCTTAACCCATTAATTGGCAATGATGCGAAAACACACCACTACAAAAGTGTGATTTTATAGACTAAAAATATGATTTCTCTAGACTAAAAGTGCTATTTTTATAGATTAGAAACGGTGCGTTTTCGCAACATTGTCAATTAATGGGTTAATCCGAATTAGGCGGTTTTTGTTTTTACCTTAGAAGTGGTAAAAATAACATCAGATAATTCTTTGTCTCTCTAAGTTAAGCGCCAGATGAGAATTATCTACATATAGATTATACATATTCGACTTCTATGAAATCAAACATTGCACCCGGTATTTGTTTAGTTATGCTTCTTGTTGTTATATTTTCTTATCAATTGATTTGTTGATAGTTGATAGAGCTGATCAGGATGTACTTGGTTGATTTTTACACTAATTAAGATTTTTAATCACCATGAAACAAATATTATTAAATTTTTTGTTTTTAAATTTTGTTTATACAAACATAATTATAAAATCTTTATTTAGAATGTTATCAGTTTTGTTTTTGCCAATGCTTTCGGGCACTAGCGGACTCAGACCTTGCCTAAAGGGGGAAGGGATTTAACGTTTTTTCCCTTTAAAATCTGTTTTTATTTCACTGCCAATGATCAAAACGTATGAAATTTTCATCGGTAAGGTATGGGGAGGGTTTATCTCCGAACCCTCCTAGAATCCACTAGTGCTTTCGAGTCCCACATGAGATTAAATAAATAATCATGAAAGCAATAAAAAATACTATTTTTAAGCGATTAATAATATTTTTACATTAATTCAAAAATAACATTATATTGCATAGTTGAAAAAAAGGTTGAAGAGTTTATGGAGATTTCAGTTGAGGTTATGTGTTCGATACAGTTCTCTCTAGTTAGATTGCTGGCCTTTTGTACAAAGGCCCGCTGTAAAAATTGTCAATAACATTTTATATATATTTGAGGTCGGTCGTACAGATATCTAATTAACATATCTACAAACATATTACTGTGAGTAGAGGAACACAGCTCTTTTTCATTAACATTTTGGCTATTTGTCATTGCAGCTGTACGTTTTTCAATAGACTTTAAATCTGAGACAGTCTTGCCAAGTTTTCAGGAAGAATTTTCAGAAGAAATCAATTCTAAGAGTGTGTCTTTGACAGCCCCACCTTTAGGATTTTTCCATGTGAATGGTTCTTTAATAAATAAATATGTTAGAAATATATAAATGTATGCATATGTATTTCAAAAAAGAAATGGGTGGCGATAGTTGACTTATTTGTAAAATAAAACTGGCTAGTTTTTTTTTCTTTTTAATGAACCCTAATGAACGCTCTGAAGCGTTGTTGTGGAATATGTTGAAAAGTTGTGGAATATGAATCATAAGGGAATCCTTCCACTAAAGTTCGGTTGCAGCTAGGCGCATTGCCTTTGGTGGTCATTGGAACTTCAATATGCAGCCAAGTACTAGAAGCAATGTCGAACACAATCGCGTGCAGGTTCAAGATATATGGATTATCTTATTGCATGTTGTGAATGGGAATTGTTGTAAGCGTTTATTGCTGAACATGAGATGCACTGATCAGTGGCGTAACAAATAAGCAAGGGGCCTTGGGCCAAAATTTTCAAGGGGGCCTTCAACTGAACCTTCAATATACATACTGAATTAATCAAACAGAAATAAAAAAACAATTGAAAAATATAATGAACATAAATTTTATACAAGTTTCTAACGGTTTAAACCAAATCTAAATGAATACAATTTTAATATCTCATTTTTAGAATTGTTTCTTGCTAACTTTTGTTTCGGTAAAGGTGTCGATAATATTATCGAAATCATTCCTTAAATTGTTTGCTACTTGATACTCCATATAGAGAATACTCAAATTACTCAAGCGTTTTTTAGTCAAGCTATTGCGCAAATCATTTTTTTTATTAACTCTAATAGCCAGAAACAAAACTAAAACTGTGCAAACTTCTGAAAAGTTGGCAGATTAAACAGAGTTCTCGTTCTCGCCAACTTTTATTTTAATTTTATAAGTTTGGGAGTCCCTATGTCGCCGGGGGCCCGGATAACCTAACCCCCCAAACC